>CM076575.1:150618950-151173368 GCA_034641835.2 Pinus albicaulis
ATTCAAAAATATTACAGAGGTCCAGCACAGTAATATAATCTAAAAACAGCCCAATTAAGTGGGCCGCAAAGCAAGAAAAACAAATTAACCAAACTACTCCTCCAGCTCCTCGACGATTCGGCACCATCCTTCGGAAGGTCCAGGATCGCTAGGTGCTACCTCCACAGTCATGCCACCGCTCCCCTCCTGAAGGCTCGAATACTGGCCAGCTTTTTCTGAGCTCAGACCCTCTAAACGGGTGCATTGTTCTTCCATTTGGGCCTCCTCACGGAAAACCACAGTAATTGAAGTTGTGATTCGTGGGCGGTTCATAGAGAAATTAAAGGAAAAAATCGCAGTGCGCGTTGTGGGAGAAGGTGAAGCGGTGGGGAAATGAGGAGCAGGGGAGCCCATATGGTGGCCAGATCCTAGAACCCGACCCCACCCACTTCTAGTATCTGGATAGCGACCTGCGTGATAATCACTGGACTAGGAAGACGACTCGGTTGAGGGGCTGGAGGGAGCGCGCAGGGGTTGACCTCTAGTGCTCCCCTTGCGGCAACGCATCCTTTGACGCAGGCGAGGCATGGGTGCAGTCTCAGCAGTGGGCACAAGAGGAGACAAAGAAGCATAATTCCAAGAAACAAAGGAAGACAGACAAGGACCAGACCGAGAGAAATGCAGATATGCAGCAAGGTCTAAGCAACAGTTCAGCTGGTCACTTCTCCTTCTCGTCACAGTGAGCAGGTAGTGTAACCCAGAAACCGGCTCGTCTGAAAAACCATAGCGAAATGCCATTTTATCGACCCGAATGTAATGCAATCGAAGGACGCCCGTCATAATTAATCTCTGATCATTAATGAGAGCCGAAGGCTAGATCATATTGGAGCATGCGGAATCGTTAATAGGAGTGGAAGTTCGATCTTGAAAAGTGTTAAAATTTAATGCAATTAGATGTGAAAACCTTGGAACTTAATTGAACAACGTTAAAACTTAATGCGATTGATATGAAATCGCCACATCCATGTCCCATCGTGTTAAACGCCATCGAATTCACCCGCATCTGGGAACAAGGCAACATTTGATTGAGGACACATGGCAGAAATTGATTGGAGCAGATCTTTGTTTGGGCCGCTCGCGCAGTGGAAATCTAGACCCGAAAAAGATTAGGGCGAATTTGATAAGAAATTCGCGTCACAACTCTCCCTCCGTACGCCAGCCCAACTTCGAACCCGAAAAAGCAATAAGGGATATCATTGGTTTTTAAAAGCAATGAATTCAAAGAAAATATTTGGTGAAATCTACGTATGAAAAATAAATGGAAGCAATATTACATGCAATAAAAAATGGGGATAGTATATCATTGGGAGGTACTTTAAAGTCAAGATATACCATGATAGCATAAAGTATTTTTTGAAGCTATGATTTTCATTAGAAGATTAACAAAATGAGGAGAAAAAATGCAAAGTTTTAATTTTGAGATAATCTGCAAAAAGGGTAAGGAAAATTTAGTACATGATGCTCTTTCTAAAATAGAAGAGGCCTCAAATTTATATCCAATTACATTGTCTATTCCTAGGTGGCTAGAAGAAGCTTGCCATAATGGAAAAATGACAATAGTACTAAACAAAAACTAAAATTTATAAAGGATGGGATGAACTCTATGGAGCATTGGGAGTGAAAGAGAGATATACTTTGGTGCAAATGTAGAATATTTTTTATGCACGCAAGCATATTTGAATAAACAAATATAAGGGAGTCCCATGTCTCTCTGATGGTAGGACGCAAGGTTCCTTGAAACATCTCAAAGGATCAAAAAATATATTTTTGGAAGGAATGAAAAAAGATATTCAAAATTTTGTAAGAGAAGGTCAGGTTTGCATAATAAATAAAAGAGAGATAGTAAAATCTCTAGGGTTACTTCAACCATTCCACATACATATTCAAATACTAGAAGATATATCAATAGAATTTATTACAGGGTTACTGAAATATAAAGGTAAGTATTACATTTTTGTGGTCATTTATATAGAAAAATTTTGTAGATTTTTTTTGTAGAGCTCAAAGTACATAAACAACAAGCCAAGTGGCAGAAGTGTCCGTGAAAGAAATTCATAGTCTTCATGGTTTTCCTAAAGTAATAGTAATAAGAAACTTTTGGAAATAATTATTTAATATAAGTGGAGAAACACTAGCTGCCATGAGTTCTACATATCAAACACAATCAAATGGTCAAACAAAAATAGTTAACAAATGTTTTTAAGGTTATCTACAATGTTACTCTTTAGAAAAACAATCTTAATGGATGAAGTGGGTTCATCAAGGAAGAATGGTAATATGATACTACCTATCACACATCTACTAAAATTTCCCCATTTAAGGCCCTTTATGGATATCCAACTCCTATTATCTCATACTTTTTGCAAGATAAGTCCAAAGTATAGGAAACAGAGTCACATATGGAAAATACTAAAGAAACTTTGAAAATTATTATGGAAAACCTTCAAATGACATGAAACATGATAAACAACAAGGGGAACAACATTGAAGTGAAAGATAATTTGAGGAGGGTAATTGGGTATTTTTTAGATTATAGCATTATAAGCAATCTTCATTCAAGAAAAAGAAGAATAAAGAATTAGCCCAAAAATGTTATGGCCCTAAATAATTATTCATAGGATTGCACAAGTGGTATAGAAGTTATATTTTCCTTCTTCTTGCATTCATAAGGTTTTTCATGTATCTTGCCTAAAAAAAGTTTTGGGAAAAAATATGCCAATGTAAATAGAACTTCCAAAATTAGATGAATAATGAAAGTTGATTCTTGAACCACAAAAAGTTATAGATAAAAATTATGTATCTCTTTGACATTAACCATTATGAAGCACCTAATCAAGTGGAAGAATATTCCTCTAGAAGAAGGTACATGGTAAAATGATCAATTCGTGATGAAATACCCACGGCTAAAGGGTTCGTTTGAATTTTTGACAAAGGTTTTGTTATATGTTTTATATAACGCGCGGCGGAATAGTTTTATTGTTTGTTAAGGTCCCACACAGTGATCAAATTTGAAGGGTAGGTCCGAATTTCAATTAGAAGGGCATATATCTATGTTGCCCTTCCATAATGAAAAGCTTTAAAAAAAAACTTTTCAATTGACCACAATAAATTATTTTTACATTTCATTTTCATAAAGACAAAACCATCAATCTTTATATTAATAAAAGACTGTTACATATACAACAATGAAGAAGGCTCCATCTTTCATTTCTTAAATATCTCATTGGCAATGTCAACATAAGTCTTAAAGACACTATTATAAGAATTTGGATACATACCACCGAGATATAGGAGATTCTTATGTGTCAGATTGTGTAATGCAATTTTGACTTTGTCTCACAAGGAGCAGCAACATGGAGGTCTGGATTTTTCTTATAGAAATTTATTATTATTATTTGAAACATTGTTTATAGATATGAAGACAACAATGAAATTATGAGCATGGTGGACAATTAGTCAAGCTCATGATGCCAAACCATGATGATGTAAGTTTGGAATTTAACATTTTTACATGTTAAAGACAAATAGTCAAAATCACTGACAACTTAGTATGCCATAATTAATAATCATTCCTTGTTCACTTTTGTTAATAGGTTTATGTCACATGATGATCTCTCTTCTTTGGCATTTACTTGTATTGAAGATTACTATTCTAGGAATAAGGAGTTATTTTCTCCAAAAATAACCCTAGCCAAACATTGACAATGCATCAAGGATATCTTTCTATGCTTCATAAGCACATTTTTTCTACTTATAAATCATGTCTTGGAAGTGGTTGTTGTGCTAGAAATTATTCACCAGTTGGTTTCATACCAAAGTCTTTTTCACATTTTCAGCATCCAATACATGAAAAAGATAATGGTTTAAAACAACATAAATATTTGAAATTTTGCAAGAATTGTCTGGCACACTTTGAATATGAAATTTGAAGTCAAGTGCATGATGTTGTATAGGATCAAGTGTCATTTTGAATACCAAATGTTTCACAAGAAACTTCTCAACATGCTACCCTGCAGTAAGGATTAAATGACAATATTTCATCAACTATTTCCATAATAAAAGTGCACCTTGGCCATAAGACTAAACAACTACAAATGTTGTAGATCTAACAAGACCACACAATCAAATGTATTCCACAAGGCCAATACTGTATGAAAAATGTAAAGGAGTTTGCAACCAAAAATACCTTAGGCAACTAATTCAATTAGATACACCAAACCATCAGCAAAAAGGAAAACCAGCCTACTCAAAAGGCAAGCGTTTACCTCCTTTGACAAAATTTTGAGTTCCGAAACAAGGGCCTTTATTGTCTTGTCAATGCCCCTAGTAATTTGAACGGGGTTTGCACCTGCTACAACAACCTAAACAAAAAGGTTTCATTTCAAATTATTTTCCACAAATTTAAGATACAACTATTGTCAGTTTTGTATTTCCTAACAAGCTCATAAATTTTGACAAAAGAACCAAATTTTTTTAATACCTGATAGCAATTTTTTCACTCAAAAACTATCTTAGACTCAATAAGCCCAACCCAAAACTAAAAAAACAAACACCATAAGACCCTAAAAAAATGAATAGATGATCTTAATCCAGTACTATCGACAAAAAGTTACCTTTACACCCTCACTTATTAAACCCTGTGCTGTTGAATTTTAACTTCAACTGCTGCAGCAGAAGGATGGATGCAGCAACAACTTTTTTTTTTGGAGGTTGCTTGCACGCCATCCAGAAATTTAATTCAGCATTTAAAATTCCTGCAAGTTTTTTTTGTAGACGGCCGCAGCCATATTTCTGTACAAGATTGTATTTAAACACAACAACTAGCATTAACACAATTCACCAACCAGAAATATACCCCCCAGTTTTGTAAATTTTAAAGGAGGACACGTGGAGCATTAATATTGGATCGCATGAAATTGAAGGAAATTTGAAAAACTGAAAACCGGACCCGAATTTTTTATAAGGCACATTGGATTGAGAATTCGCGTTACAAATTAGGCAGACATCAGCATCCCATTTTGGAACGCGAATTTGGTTTGAAATTCAATCTATTCGTACTTTTGAAGTCCCACTTAAAAGGGTTCTTTAATGTTTTGATAGTTTAATTTATATGCTTTAATATATACATATGTTTTAAACATATATATATATATATATATATATATATATATATATATATATATATATATATATATATATATATATATATATATATATACATATGTTTTAAACATATGTTATATATATATCATATGCGAAATGAAAGGTGGGCCATAGAATTTAGTTTTAATTTTATTTTTTTAAAAAGAGGGTTTATTATAATATGCTTTATATGTTACGGCATATAAATATAAAAAGGACAAAAAATCTTGGTAGTTTTTTTTTATAGACAGTACGTAATTTTTTTATTACACAACAGTGTGTAAAAAGTGAAAGACTGAGTGTAACTTTTTAAGTGTGTATGCACAGCAGTGCGAAAGTGAAAAACACAATAGAGTGTTTCAGAGACAAAGTATGTTTGTTTTGAACAGACAGTGAGTTGGTTTTATGCACTGCATTTTGTAGCAGTCATAATTTTGTAATCCCTCTCAGTGAGGAATAAGTGTAATAGTTTTTTTTGAGTTATTGAAGGGAATAGAAGTTTGTTTTCAAAGTATTGAAACTCTGTCTCCTGTCAAAAAAAATTTTATTTTCTCTGTGTTAGAGGAAGGGAGATTTATTCTCCATTCATTGTTTTGGAATTTTTCAATATTCCAACATGTGCAAGAACAATAGATGTTGTGGTTCCATCCCTAGCTAAATCATTTTTCTTTTCCGCAGCTTGCCTTACAAACTTGGCCCCAATATTTTCTCTTTTCCGCAGCTTGCCTTACAAACTTGGCCCCAATATTTTCAACTGGGTCCTCTAATTCAACTAATAAAAAAGCCAAAACCATAGCATTGAGATACATTTCATTACACTGTCAATAACAATAAAATTTGACTCAGCCATAACACTTTCCTTTTATTGTTGTGAAAAGCTTTATGCATTACTCTAGTGTGGCTATTCCATAGGCCACGTAGACCATTGGGTAAAAAATATGTTTCCTTTCACCTTTGAGTTTTCAAATTATGCCTACCAAATCTAAGACATTTAAGAGGGGGAACTAATACAACGTTAAAAAGAAAACCAGAGCACACATCTACAAATTACCTCCTTAGCTATTGTCACACCATCATTAACTATTTTTGGAGAACCATGCTTGCTCTCCAAGACAACATTTTTCCCTTCGCCCCAAGGGTGACTCCAACAAGATCAGCAAGTTTGTTCACACTGCTTGCAAGACAAATTGACAATGCTTTCAGTAAGTGTGCAATTGAATGCCAGAACATATGCCAAAACAAACCTCCATGAAAAATTAAAATAACACATTAAAATCGAATATAAGTGGACAAGGAAAGACCCACCGCATGAAGTTTCACGTGCAGGTGACCTTCCTTTAAATATAATTTTTTCTCTGACCTGCAATTTTTTTGTCACTGAGCCATCCTTGTTGAAGTACAACTCCTTTTCCATAGCTCTTGTATTAACTACCTTCTCTCTGTCGCGTAATATCAAAGTCCCTCTTCTGCTTGAGCTATTAAAGGAAATGGGTGAAAAGACTGAAAGAGAAGACAATTGTTTGCCATAATTATCAAACATTGCACCCAACTTCTTCCCCTTTCCATTGTTACCCAATGAGGTAGATGTGGCAATTGTTGTCATACTGCCCAAAGCAGAGACCATCTTCTCTTATCCTGAATATAGAATTACAAGATCTTAATATTAGTATGAACCTTAAAAAACATGACTCCCATTGCTAAAAACCACTTTTAAGTTGTAACAGGAAAATTAAATAACTATCGCAACTTTTGGCAACTTCTGGAGCATTAAGAGAGAAAAAACCAAAGAGAATTACAACCACAATCCTCATTTTAATGAGACCGGACTATATATTTGCATTAAGATAATAGAAAGAAATCACGACTATATTAAGGCCAACACAAAACAATCATTAACCAGTGTCTCTTGCGGCCTTCAGGTTGCCATGCTAGAGGTTGCATATTTTTAATTTAATTCTTGACCTCTTGTGCCCATCTATGAATGCATCTAATGGGATATCTACATCAAATTCTCCTTTATATCCCCAAAAACAAATTCCCTACTACAAGAGCACCAGTATTGATGGATCACCCACACCATCCCACCCACTAGAAACGGTGAAAAAGGAAACCCGAGAAAACTTCTGAAATATCTCAAGATGACTATATGGGTGGTTCTTATGAATCAACCAACCATTAAAAACATGCTCATCAATCCAAACCATGAGTATTATGTGACAATATTCAAGCAGGCACTGAATCGGATTTCTGAAGCTATGTTAGAGAAACCCTAAACTCTCACTGAAAATAGGTGAAATGTGGCACCACTCGGAGATTGACATGTTCCAATTGGTACAAGTGGTAGACAATTGGCATGCTCAAACAATGAGGTGATGCGGGAATGACATGAGGGAGAAAATATCAGAAAAGCCCCAAATCTGGAGAACTAAAGCTCATCACCAACCTGAGATTGACAACTTTACATGATGTAACCTATGAAATCGTAAATGGAGAAATCATAGTAAAAATAAAGTAACCTATGTAACAATAAAGTCGGATTCATCCTGGGAGTGGTAATGGGAGAAATCATAGTGAACAACAGGAAACATGCAGAGTTGCTTACAATCAAATAGATGAAAAAACACATACAAAAAACCTAGATAATAATCATGAACAAGCTTAATATTGAATTATGAACTGTAAAGGAACTTACAAAATGTGACATTACGAACCTGTTCAAGCGCACAAGCAAAAATATCCTGGACATGACCCTGGTTGACAAGTTGTATTGCTCATGATGCAAGAGGATTTGTACCTGCACTGCCAAGTCAATCAAAATACATCATTAGCTATACAATAAATACAAGTAATTGATGTAGTATTTTTTACTCTAAGATGCATTCTTATGATAATGTTAGAACATATGTTGAAAATATCAAAACATACTTGAATAAGCTCCTCTTCATTTCAAGAACAATTTATTGGAGTCACATGAACTTGGAACAAGCCTCCCACAAACTGAAAGAGTAGCAACTAAGTCAACAGTGAATTTTTTGTTGCTACGCTGGATCAAGGGAGGTTTGCTCCAAGATTAAATCGCTCCAATAAATTATTCTCTACTAAACAGGGCCAACCACGTGAAGGGAGAAGCTCTTATGGCCCGTCCCCCCCCCCCCTCACATCACTCTCAATTCCCCAATACCCAATCTATATTTCATTTTTTACTTTCATGAGCATAAAAAAAAATATTCAATAACTAATTAAAAAACAATTCAACAAAAAGTACGTAAGGAAACATTGCAATTAATGCTTGACATAAAAATAGTATGATAAATGAGTTTTTTATATAACGCAAAAAATGTTCCAAGTATGGTAACATTTGTCTTATAATAATACAATATTTTACATTATCAAATTTTCTTTTTCTTCTTCCTATTTCTAAAGCTCCTAATTACATCATCAATATCATCGTGCTCTTCTCCTGTTTCATGCCTTTCTACCCGCATTGCTGACCTAGTTGCATAGTCACGATGTCTGGTCTCATCCAGTGACGGGGCATCGCCTACAAAAAAAGATAATATTAAATTTTAATTGTCAGTTTTTAAATATCATTGAACTAGTTCGGTAATATTAATAAAAAAATTTGCAATGAGATTATTTACCTGGTGCACCAGTTGTTGCCGCTAACTTAGTTGCGTAGTCACGATGTCTGGTCTCATCTAGTGATGGGGCATCACCTACAAAAACAGATAATATTAAATTTTAATTGTCAGTTTTTAAATATCATTGAACTAGTTCGGTAATATTAATAAAAAAAATTGCAATGAGATTATTACCTGGTGCACCAGTTGTCGCCATTGGGACTGTTGCCCTGTCTTCCTCTCTGGTGGTAAGATCCTCAAGGGAAAAATTCTCTGTCATTTAAACAAAAAACGTTATAAGGACAAACATCAAGGTATAATTAGAAAAAATTATAAGTGGAAATTAATTACCGTCACGGCCCTCACTGATAGTAGCATTGTCGGCCTAGTCCCCACTACAATGATCAGGTTGCACGTGAGGATCATCTACCTCTGGCTCTAAAACTGGGTTATTTTCCTCGTCGGTAGTGTTGCTCCCCTAATTTAAACAAAGTTGTTAGACATTAAATTTATGGATGAAAACAAACATATTGAAAGGTTAATGTTTTACCTTATCAAACATTCTAGATCTTGGGACCTACCCCAAGCTTCTGCGACGTTCAACTATGGCTTGATAGCCGAAATGGAAAGCAATATTTTTATCTTCCTCTGTAGTTTATGTTCCAAAGTCATCACCCTACATTACATATGATTGTGTATTTTTAATCATATTTGATAGGATTACAAAAACGTTGGAAGGTGATACAATTAATTATAAGATGTTTAGCTACTTAATTACAATTCTTGTGGCTAATTTCAAGTAGCCGCCCTGGCCTAGCTTGTCATGGCCCTTTTTTCAATCCTAGCTTTGGTTGCCTTTGAGGTGTTAGGCAACCTAACATCAAAAGATTAAAGTCGGATATGACGTAGCACACTTTTATTTTAGACATAGATAAAATTAAAGCTATTGAATTAAAGTTGTAATTTACCTTGCGGGTCCAGTTGGCATTTTTCCTTCTTTCTTTGCCATTTTCTCTTTTCCGTCATGGATGAGTGCTCTCCACTCACTCTCTGGAACTGTGAGAGGACGCTCGTATCTAGGGTTAAATTTCAATTGCGTCCTATAGGTGTCCCTGGTATATTTCAAATATTTGCCGGCTACCTGAGCCATCGTTGTTCTGTCAAATGTGCCGACCCTAAAAAGGGCTTCTAGATAATCTAGAAGTTCTTTTTTCAGGCTGGAATTCTGGGAATTCCACCCTGTGCGTATGGTTGGGCCAAAAATTACCAATGCATGGTTCTCCAAAAACTTGTAGAACTCATTGTTTCCTACACAGAAAAAAAGAAGAAGATATTATCATTAATTTAAAAATAAAAATCATGATAAATATGTTTTAGATAAAGTACATGAAATAGTTAAAATATTAAAATTTACCTGGGAGTTGTACATGCTTTATAGGGACACCCTCATCATTCACCAACAACGTGCCATTAATGGTCCCTATGGAGTTGACACGTGTAGCTCCAGGAAACGCAATAATGTATTTGGCCATATCGGCCTCATCATTGCCAACACGTTCAGCAGTTGGCTGGGTGTCTGCTTGGGCAGGGTGTGTTTCTTGGCTGGCACCTAAAGGAGTAGAAGGTGTACGAGAGGGTTGTTGGGAAATATCTTGCCCTTGTGTCCCACTACCACCAACACCGGGTTCAGAAAATGCCAGAAAACGCTACATACAAAAGAACTTTTTGTTAGTTTAGTCAATGTAAAAATTAAAAATCAAACTATCACAATTCATCTCATGCAGAACAAAAAAATATCCTTTTGACTTTTTATTATTACATAATATGTTTCTAGTTGGCTCATAAGTTGTTTTATCCTCTCTTCTGTTTCAGGTGTTTGAGGTGCGTCTATCAAAGTATTAAATTCCGACCTTGCATCTCGTGCCTATTTTCGCAATAAGAACACTGGAGATAGGGATGAAGAAAGCTCTTCCTCAAAGAGGGAATCATCAGGCGTACCATGGCTAGGTGTCTGCATATTTGAACAAAATTAATATTATTTCAATTATGTAAATAACTAAAATACCTGAAGATAAAGAAATGCTGGCACTTTACATGTTCTTCTGCTAGCCTCATTCCGTGATCATCCCGTCTCTGGGTTGTTCCTGCACTGCTCTCATCAGTCTGCCACATTGCAATAAAATTATAAATGTAAAAACTTGAAAAAAATATCTAACTTGAAAACACAAAATGAAAAATGAAATAATTTCTAATAAGACATCGGACGGCAGAGTTAGAGTTTCAAATATGCCTTGCATTGAATTCAGTCCTGGAAACATGTCATTGCACATTAAGGCACCCAAACAAGAGACGAGTTGACAATGAAGACCTTATTGAATATATTGTTGGAGCAACTTCTAGTAAACTTGTTGTGAAGACCTTGAGGACATTTTTAGAGCAACATTGTTGAAGCTGATGGTATAGCATTGTTGGAGACGATCTTGAAGGGCCTTGAAGTGAAGATTTTGGAGCAACTATTGAAAAATCCTTAGAGCATTTAAGTAAGGCACTTTATATCTTCCATCACCTTTTTCCTTTCAACATCCTTTAAACGATTTTGTTGATATTTAATGTTTGAAATCACGTTATAATTCCTTGATTATATGTGTTTGGGGACTTTCCCTTTGAAATTAGCCAAAAATACCCTGGCAATTTTATCTTCAGGATGCATGTCTGAACCTATTGTTCAATATTTTGATTGATAGTAGTAAACATAGAGAGTTAGGGGGCTCTTGACTTGGTTTGGTTGGGCCATTAGATCCATAAAATCTACTAGGGAGAACCCCCCTTGAGTTGGAGGAGAGCTAGCCCGAAGTGAAAAGAGGTTGGTGAGGTGACAATGGGGCTATTGAATTACACATGGTATCACACTTTAGCTTTAGGACTTTATCTTGAGAAGTGCGAGATTTTGCTATATAAATTCTCAAATTGTTTACAACACTATTGTTAAGAACTAATAAGAAGTGATTTTGAGGGGTTTTTGGGTATAAGAAACAATACCATTTAAAAACTAGGGTTCTCAGTCCTTGGCATTCCTTCACCTGGGCCTAGGGGCACACTAGAATAATTTCACACTAAACCATGCAAACTTAAAATTAACTTAATAGATCCATAAAGTAATAATAATCATAATTCCTAATTTCCTATTGTACAATATGATGCAAATTATTCAAACATGAAGCAATGAAGACATGCAATGTCTGAATTTCAAGATTGATGAACCAATACAAGAAGTTAGAAACTACAACTTTGATTCAATACTGTGTGTCCTAACTCCAGGAAGGAATCTAGTTTGTAGTACAGAACATGCATCATGTATTATCAATTCTTAATTGACAACAACTAAAGGTCATCTACCTCATCAATTCCTTCCCATTTTGTGTTTTTATGTTATATTCCTTATAAAAGTGTCAAATTTCTCTCAAAGTAAGCAACCATTGAAAAAAATAAAAAATAGTTGAGATATGATTGAGAAATGTTCATTTATTTCTTGAAAGGATCTTCACAATTTCTTTGGTTGTTTTTCATCCCAAGAAACAAGAAATGACCTAAGAAACTATCGTGATGTAATATAAGAAATAACACGGTGCAATGGCCATTTTCAAAGCCAAATGATGTCCATTGAGGACATGGCCTTTATTTGGTTCTTGTTTCATAGGAGTTTCAGGTAGAAATGGAACTTTGTTGTACCATTTCCAATAGTAAAAAGGGAAAACCTTCTTTTTCCATTGGAAATAATTTACCTTTCATTTTTCAAGATAATCTAAATCACAAAAAATATGAACTATACTGCACACATTCTTGGATAATGTGAAAGTGGAAAAGGAATACCCTACACAAGTGATGCACACATGTACATTTGAACACTAATAGATTTTTGTAGTTGAAATGCAATGCTTGTTTCATTTAAATGTAGGGTTTTTAAAGCAGGGAGAAATAATGGCTGCCAAATTAATAAGCGTTTCTTTGGGAAAAATTTAAATCTTGTATTGGGTGATGAAGATAATAGAGGGTATTGGATCTTGATTCTTGACATCTAGAGAGAACCCTATAGCCTAACACAATCCAATGGAATTGACCAAAAAAAACCAAATAGAGTCAACCCTACTATAGGAGGAAGGGCCTGCAGTAAGAACTTACCATTTTGCAAGAGCTGAGGGCGAATGCTGTTCTACAAGAGCTGAGGGCGAACGCTGAGGGTGAATGCGAATGCTGTTCTACAAGAGCTGAGGGCGAATGATGAGGGAGAATGCAGGGCGAATGCTATTCTGCAAGAGCTCAAGGCGAATGCTGTTTTGCAAGAGCTCAGGGCGAATGCTAAGGGCGAATGCTGTTCTGCAAGAGCTGAGGGCGAATTCGGTTCTACAAGAGCTGAGGGCGAATGTTGAGGGAAAATACCATTCTACAAGCGCTGAGGGAGAATGCTGTTTTGCAAGAGCTGAGGGTGAACGCTGAGGGCGAATGCAGGGCGAATGCTGTTCTGCAAGAGCTTAGGGCGAATGCTGTTCTGCAAGAGCTCAGGGCGAATGCTGAGGGCGAATGCTGTTCTCCAAGAGCCGAGGGCAAATGCTGTTCTACAAGAGCCGAGGGCGAATGCTGAGGGAAAATTTTGTTCTGCAAGAGCTGAGGGCGAATGCTGAGGGTGAATGATGTTCTGCAAGAGCGGAGGGCGAATGCGCGCGTGATATCAGATGTTAATGTAGCTATTGCGACGGATATAAGTTTCGTATTTTTAATAAAATCATTTTTATGTAGCGTGCATATAAGTTTCGTATTTTTATGTAGCACGCATATAAGTGTCGTTATACCGACGACAGACAAAGCGTCTCTATTGCGACGAATGCCTCCAAACGTCGCAATTGCGACACTTAGACATTGTGTCACATTTGTGACGTTTGGAGGCATCCGTCGCAATAGCGACGATTTAGGGTATAGTGTCGCAATTCCGATGTCTTCCTCCAAACGTCGCAATTGCGACACTTTGTCTAAGTGTCGGTATTGCGACACTTTGTCTAAGTGTCGGTATTGCGACACTTTTCTATAAACGTTGGTATAGCGACGGTTTCGGGCGGGATTGAAAACATTTGGGGAAATTTCCAACATTTGGCCAAAAGCGTTGGAACCAAGTGTCAGAATTTCCCCCAAATGTACTAGTGAGTACTGCAGTAGGGAGAGAAGTTCTTCAAATGAAATAAAGATAAGTATTTTATTTTATTTTATTTTAAGAAGTATATGCATATGCATGTTGATTTCCTTTAAAAATGAATTGTTATATACATGGCATTGCATGAGAGTAGCTTCCATTTAAGATAATTCTTAAAAGGCACATGTTATTATAATATACTTTTTCTGGATAAGAATATGCATATGAGATTAATATGTGTATTATGCTTTATTTCTTTAGGAAATAAAGTATAAAAATCATGAAAGAAAAATAGTTACCTTTCATTTGAGTATGAAAAGAAGTAATTGTTTTTGCATGCAATAAAATTTCTAAACTTACCATGCACTACTTTAAAATATGAATGTGTATAGTGATGGTGTGTGAAACTAATGCATGAATGCAAAAGATGAAGAAAGTCCTACTATAAGATGATAGAGTGTTAAAATTAAATTGAATGAAGTCTCTTAATGGATCAAGTTGTGAGACTTCACTAAATGACTTTTTGACTGACTAGTTTTTGCATGAGACGTCATGGATACATTAAAATTATTAATAGAATTGATTAGTTATGAATGAATAACTAATGAAAGTTATATGCACGAATCGATTTTGACAAAAGCTAATTGAAAGTTGTGAACAAATGATTATGATAATTAATTCGTGCGTTAGTCTGTTGGTAACAGAACATTATGGGAATTGGAAATGTTCGCACTCATACCCTAATCGTTATTGACACATACGCATTAATGAATACTTGTATATACTTTTATGCATGACAACATTGTATGCATAACAACATTTTATGCAATAACTTAAAATGATTGCGCAAGATAATATGTGCTTGAGAAATTCATATTTACGATTAGCATTGTTTCTTATAGTAAGCATGGGTAGCTTAATAGAAACAAAAAATCTGTGAAAATAAAACATCGCAAACATTGCAATGTGAATTGCAACAGTAAACGTTAAAGTATCATGTTTTAATGTACAACACATGTATGTTACTTCCAGGGGGGAAGTTGTGACAGCTTCATTAAAGTTAACTAGTATTAACTAGTTAAAGACAATTTGTTTAATTTTCTTTTATCTGACAAGAAAAACTTAAATCATCACTGTTGATAAAGCAAATTATTTAATTTGTTGAAATTAATTAAAGAAAATAAAATCTTTTTAAGCTGATGGTAAAAATATTTCCAAGAATAGGAGGTGGTTGGGGACAGTTGGAAAGATAGTTACCTACTCCTCTAAGGATAAAGCTGGATCCCAGGGGAGGAGTAGGCGTTCTGTGAAATTGGTAAAGGGGGAGTATTTTCTAGAGCTGGTTGGGACCAGTTGAAAATAGCTTACAACAACCCTTGTAAAGCCAAAAATATCTTAGTGTGATTGGATTGGCCATCCAGAGGTCACAGCAGAGGAATCCACTGTTAACCCATGGCACTGTCCAGATTCTGGAGCTAGGGGGCAAGTGGAGGATGTAATTGCCTCCCTTGATGGTTGGGAGGACCACAACTTGAAAGACTAAATTTCCAGATAAGTATAAAGACATTTTAGTGTGGAAAGATTGACCGTCTGGATGTGAAAAATGACTTGATCCTATGGATTAGGAGGAGCACTTTGTTTATCATTGTGGTTCTCATAGTGGAACAAGTTAAGTAAACGTTGTGTTATATTAAAATGAATTATTGAATGTATAAGTTCATTTATTTTATTACTAATTTGTTTGAATGTCTTAGCAGATGCTAGGATATGACCATGGTGCATTGATTGACCATTGGTATGATTAGAGAGCTAGATGCTCTATGAGTACTTGTTTTAAGTACTGTATGGATGACTTTAGCAAGAGCTAAGACAGTGTGCACATGATGCATTTATGAGAGGGTTGGTTCTCTCTGAGTACTTATGGAAGTACTTTGATTAAAACATCTCTTTATATTGCAATACTGTTGAATAGTTGCAAGTATTTTCATTTTGAAAACTATGGGACTAATGTGATTGAATTGTTAGTCATACATTACAGGCTCTTTCCAGGAAGTGTTGATGGGTGTTCAACCATTCTATGAGAGCTTGCGTAAAAGCCATCATTCTTCCAATAGTAATTGATAAATAATGGTAAGTTCGTCTAGATATTTTTCTATACTTTTATGAATTGAATAAGGGATAAGTAGATAGAAAAAGAAATGAAATTTTCTTTGCGCTGTACATGCTTATGGATATGGATAAGAACATTATTGTTTCAATTAATGGCATTTAAAGGAAATGAAAGTGTTTCATTGTGAAGGGAAAGGACTCCCTTTGGGTTGTTTATATTATTATACCATGAGTATAAAGTTTAAATTTCAGTGAGAGAAGCACACCGAGGACGGTGTTCTCTTAAGGGGGGGAGTATGTAACATACGACTCAACCCTATGCATTCACGCATGGTAAATAAATCTTACGTTAATTTAGTTTAACTATTGGATCAAGAAAATCAAGAATTTGTTTTATGTAAAATGGATTCTTCATAACAAATTTTGTATTCTTTATTCATGGAAGATCTCGAGAGTTATTCATCTTCCTTCTTGCACTTTGCCATGCGTCTTACAACAGCGAACTATGTGCGAGTTCGAGTTTGATTTTCTTTATATCTATGATATGGTTTTCCTCTCTATGATTTCATTGATCTTCTCAACCATATTGCCTCATTGTGGTAGTTGCAACCAATCATTGCTTTCATTGGCATTCCTTCTAATTTCTGGAAACTACCTTTCAAACAGTGGACCAGTGTCATCTATGTAATCTACGCAATAGAAATTAAATTCATTATTCTTCATTCTTGTGCCCTTATAAATTGTTCTTAATTTACCACTTATCTTAAGGTGAAGCTAGCTTATCCTGTTCGATTGCGCTATCTTGGATATGATCTCTGTATGTAATTAGGTGCTGCGTATTAAAGTGAGGAGTTTTCAGCGTTTGAGATAGTAGGGTTCTGAAAATTAAATCGATTGCCTTGGGGAAGGTGGTCTGTTTCATGGATGAAAATTTTTCCTAGCATTGCGCTGTGCCTATTGAGTTGTCCTGCTTATTCACAGTGATAAAGGACTCGGTGGCAAGAAACGCACTCGCATTTTGGTTTTCATCATGCAGCGGAATCACTGGAGAGGATTTATTGGTTCCACTCTCGCAATTCATGTCCATTTTGCCTCTACATGCATGGAATGGGTCGGCTGAACGCCCCTTCCTCTGTGAAAGAACATCCAAATGTTATCTTGTTGGGGTTCTCCCTTTCTTTCAGCGCTATGATGGAATTCAACTTCTAATGGTATCATAAGTTGCTATAGTTTGCATTGCAGTTAAATAATTATATTCAAACCATGGCTCAATTCAGAGAATGGTAAAGTATTTAGAATGCTTAACGAGATCAGAATGCAGAACTTAAAGTGGCAAAAGTCGAGAGTTGGGTACGTAAAAGAATGTTTGCTTTTCTTTTTATTGTAATTATTGCAATATGAGAGTAATAACGTAAAATACTATTTACTTTTCTTTTTACTGTAATTATTGCAATATGACTGATAATGAGGCCTACATTCTTGCTGAATAAGGTCATTTATCCCTTTCCTATAGGAAAGGCTGTGATGACATTCATTTTCTTTTATAAGAGTAGATTGTCAAGATAAGTAAGCTTTCTTGTTTATTTCTGGTTTCGATTATTTTCAAAATGTTCTCCATGTTTATATGGAAAGAAATATATAAATATTTATACAATATTAATGCATGCTCTTCATTTGAAAAGGGATTTTCTTGAATATATTAAAGAGGGTAGCTCTTAAAATAATATTTACATAATATTGTATAAGAAAGAAAATAGAAGATGAATGCTTTATTTTAAAAAGGATTTTTGTACTCATTTAATTTAGGAGATGAGAACCAATCCAAGGTATTTTCTTGAATAGATTAAAGAGGGTAATTCTTGAAATATCTTCATGTGCGTTGAAGAAGAAAAGAGAAGTTTTCTCAGATAAATATTCATTAATCATGTTGTGAATAGTAATGAATTAATAAATCCATGGATAGTTTCATAAATCCATGGGTAGTTTTTCCATGGTGTTGATGGAGATTAATTATTTCATAGAACCATGGGTAGATTAGCATGGTGTTTGCAAATATTAGTTAATTAATAAATCCATGAATAGATTACCATGGTGATGGTAAAGTTAAGTTATTTAATAATTTCATGGTTAAAGGAACTAATCAGTTATATTCCTTTAGATGAACAAACTAAGTCATTACTTCTATATTATCATGATTATGATGTTAATTCATTTTGGAGGAAGATCATGCATAAGCATGCAACATATGTATTAACTTTTATTGAAAAATAATATACATATTTGTATGTAGAAAGATAGCTTGTAGTATTAAACTACATTGAATATGATTGTTTAGTATAATCTTTGGAAAAGAAGACATGTATTTATATTCTTAATTGCATTTTTTTACAAAAAAAAAACATATGTTTGCATGCTCACTAGCATTGAGATTTTCTTTGGGAAGACTCGTGAAGGAGGTTATGTGCTTCATTGTGTAAGCACTCCTTTAGGGAGACTCTTTTGGAATCGATATGCATTTGCATGCATGGGAGCAACATTTGTTATGTTAGCTTGCATTCCATGCACTAAAAGTAATAGCTTAAGGGCTAGCTATTTTGATTAAATTTTATGTAAATCACATGCATAAATATATTAATTGATGTATCAGTTTATTTTAAAGAAAAGCTTGGGATATGTAGCCATTGTCTTGCAGGAATATGTGCTTATGCTACGGAAACATTAGTTATTGTGATGACTTATAACCAGCACATATGAGGTATGTGTTGTTAAAGGGAGAATGCCAAGGTACTTTACTTGCTTGTCATGAATATACATGAGTAGATGGAGAAACTACTATAGTACAGATATGTGAAATGATTGATTAATACTTTGTGAATCTTGACATCATTTTATGTTGAAGGCATCATAGCAGGGAATGATGGTGACATCTACAAAGGAATATTATGCTAGTCATGTACAAAGTAAAATTATACTTGTCCTGGGGCAGGTAAATGATTAATGTTCATGAATATGAGTGCGATTTGCAGGAAGGTCCAATGTACGATGGTCCATTGTAGGTACATCAATGCCACCAAGATGTGAAGATATGAAGATATGAAGACCAGAGGGTAAATGGTATCATATTTATTGAATGGCTTAAAGCTAGATAGTTGTAAATTTCCTTGTAATATTTATAAACGATGGATAAGGGATGGTCTCCCTTATAAGCCATTGAGTGTGGGCTGATCACCCTCATGAGCGTTTAATAATAAAATTAAATGTTTCTGGTTTTCACCCTACGGGGTTTCCAGAGTATATTGGTGTTCAATGATGTGATTGATTATTGTGTCAAGTTGATGATGTTGATTCCTTTCTTGTTATGATGTTCATAATGGCAAGTATGTGATGACTATATGAGTAATGAAATGAATGGAAGGTTACATCATACAATAATTTTGTTGATGTACTATAATGGAGGTTGTTAAAGGTTAAGGAGCTTACTATTCCTATTCTAAAAGTTACACTATGAACTGGTAAACATTCTATGCAATGATGAGTAAGGAATATTTAATGGTGAATGGTTAGTTACCCATGAGTAACTTGTATAAAAAATTTTATCTCCTTACATTTCCATGTGAAGTTAACGATGTATGTTACATTTATATTGTTTTTTTTACTACATATATGAATTCAGCACCCCCAAAAACCCCTTAGGCACTTTGATTGTGCAAAGTTCACCCATCAAACTTTTGATTTCAATGAATCCCTATCAGACAAATTAGATTATAAAATAAACCTAAAGACTTTTCAAAAAATCGTACTTAAAGACAACTCTAAAAATAACACATTGTATTTAATACTCTAAAAAAATTTGCAATTAAATATATTTGATCACTCTCAACTCATGTTAGATATGTACATAAGATGAATTTATGTTAATTAACAACACATTAAATAGTAAAATAATAATAATAATAATAAATAAAAATCATTATTTAAAATATGAAAATATTAAAAAATTTGTTAATTTTTAAAAAATAACTTTATAATAAAATCTTAAATTCATGTAAAATAAATATTTTAAATTCAAAAAAACTTTAATCAAAACTTGAAAAGTAAAAAAACATAGCGGAGTGGCATGAATAATAAGATTGAACATTACTCTTGGAATAATAAGATTTGAATAATAAGAATCTAATCTTAAGTAGTAAAAAGAAGTGGAATGGCATGAATAATAAGATTGAACATTACACTTGGAATAATGCTCAATTGATATTGTACTCTTTGTGTGATTGTGTTCATATAATTGTAGGCGATGTTTCTAATTATATAAATATAATTCATGAGAGGTTAATTAATTTTATCGTTATATTTTATTGGAAAATGCAAGTATCACTCTTCATCTTTTTAGACTTTGAATTGTTATGTATTTGTTTGAAATAGGTGAAAGTGGATGCCTTTGAGCGCTAAATGATAATGAATTTAGAATTTAGAATTTAGAGTAAAGTATAATTTTTTATTTATTTTTATATTGGGAATTATTATGTATTTATTTGAAACATGTGAAAGTGGATATTTTTAATTACTATAATTGAGTTAAGAGGTTTATTTTATATTTTAGTATGAGGGAATGTCTTTATTCTACAACCTAGTATGAGAGGATGTCTGTTAGTTTGTTGAGTGGGCACATATTCTTTTAAAATAAAAATAAATAAATTATGTTTTTAATAGAAAAATAATATCGTCTATAATAAAAAAATTGAATACACTCTAAAGTAATTAGAAGTAAAAATAATGCGAGTAAGATGTTTAAACCTTGTATTTTTCAAAAATATTTGAATAAAAGATTTAAATAAACTATTTGAAGATTTGTGTTAACTAATTTATGTCAATATCAACTTCAAATATATCTATATACCAGCTTAAATCTATCTTAACTTCTATAAACCAGCCTAGATCCATCTTAATACCTATTAATCCATCTATCAAGCACCAAGAAAAATTAAATTTCTCGAGGTACAAACTTTTTTAGTACAAAACTTAAAAAATAATTTACACCTTAAAAATTTTGATCCCTTTTAGCATTTAATAAATCTCAAATTAAAATAAATTTAAACTAGTAATAATAAATTGAAAACCTAAATCTAAAAATTAATAACACTTAATAATTTATGTTCAATATCATTACTCATAAACATTACTGGCAAATAAATTAACAATCAAAATTTTTAAAAACACTAGGTATAACCATAAATATAACCATGCATAAGTACAAATATTCATCAAACAAAACTGACTCCATTACTCTCTACATCACCGAGTTTCGTATAAGGTATACCCAACAGTACAATTCCTCTCACTTGATATGGATGAGTTACATCAAGAGAGTAATGTCATATTGCATATTCATCAAACAAAACTGACTCTATTACTCTCTACATCACCGAGTTTCGTATAAGGTATACCCAACACTACAATTCCTCTCACTTGATAGGGATGAGTTAGATCAAGAGAGTAATGTCATATTCTTATATCCGGAACATATATATATATTATAGGATGTAATTTAAAATAAATAAATTAGTTTAATTATATAAATTAAATGGTTAGTATTATAAAAGGAATTAATATAATTTATTTTTTTAGATGAAAATTGATATTAAAGTTATTTAATTGTAAAGTGTTTTAGCAATAATATCTCAGTGAATTCTCATGGATATATATATATATATATATAACATGATTCTTAATTATGGAGATTTATCTACACTTTATCATGGAGATTCTTTATTGTAAATAAGTTTTGTTACAATATTATGGGTCATTACTATGCCTTATCAATACCATATGCTCAAAAAACCTTAAGTCACTCCATATGACACTAGTTCATATGACATTTTTTTCAATTAATAAATTTTTAATAACTACTTTCCAGATAAATCTCAAAGTTTGATTTGTGTATACTATTAAGAATTTCTAAAATATTATATTGCTTAGTACCTTACTTTATGCAAAAAGCAATTGCTATATATATAAATTAAAAACTAATTTAAAAAATGTTATAAAATAAAAATAAAATTAAATATTTATAAATTATTTTCATTTTGAAATGAGTTACGGTTTTTGGGCCAGTGGTTTTGAGCTACGGTATTCACCAATGGTATTGTAATAAGGCTTATTTACAAGTTAATAATATCCATGGTAAAATTGTGTTTCTGGCCATAGATTTTGGGCAATGCGGTATTAATAAGTTTTGGTATTGGTTTTTAATGTAAACAATGTTATAAAATTAAATTAAAGTAAACTATTTATAAACGGTTTTAATGTTGAAATGAATTATAGTTTTTGGGCAATGTGGTATTAATAAGTCTTGGTATTGACCCATATTATAATAAAACCTACATTATTATGACACTTGACAAATATAAAAAAATTTATATTTTATTTTTCAATGTAATTTTTATACATCACAATTTAATTTAAAATCACATAAAAATAATCACCAAAAATAATTTACATTTAAAAAAAAATCAAAATATTCAATTTAATATTTATTTTTTTCAAAACTTCAATCTAAATATAAAATTCTTAATTATTATTAATATAAAAATATTTCAATATTTAACTATAAAAATATTAATAAAACTTATATTAAAAATTTTAAAATATACTAATTTAAAAAATTATAAACCATATAAATTTATATTAATAATATTAAAATACATCTAAAATTTTGAATCTTCCATCTTCCAGAACTGAATCCCTAGTTTAACATGATAAGTAGATACTCCCAATTTAAATTAGCATCATCTAAATATTTAAACGTAATTTAAATTAACATAGATAAATGTTAAAATATAACGAATTTTTAAACCCATATAAACTTGAAAAAACTAATCTAGATTTTAGTTTAAACTAAAATATATTAATTTTAATTTAAAATTAGTCGGACAAAACAAAGAAAAAAACTCAATGACCAAACCCTTGATTTTCTAGTGTCACATATGGACATCTAAAGAAAAGTAAAGTTTCATCAGGTTTCATTAGAAAGACAACTAAAACTTACTTTCTCAATATTCAAGGCATCAAGCAAATCCAACTATGTCTTCGAGAAGGTCATAATTTATAGTTTTCTCTGGTTCGGGTTGACGAGAGAGTCGATAACCTCGAAAATCAAAATGGGTAACTTATTATAAAAAATTTACAGTTTTATTTCTTTAAATTTATTTTACTGAGTGTTTTCAAACTTTGCAAAATTCATAGTAGTTGAATGGAATGAAGTTTAATAAATTTAAAACTCCCATTATCTAAAGGAAAGACTAATACTCTCCCATAGTCATTCTTTGTGAGAATAATCTAGATTAATGTAGAAATAAATTTAGTTTTGAGTTGTTGAACGAGAGCTTTAATTTAGAAATTGGTTCCATCTATTTAGGTTTGTTTCCTCTTCTTCAGGAAAATTAGGTGAGTGCAATCTGCTATATAAGTGTGGTGTAATCGTGCAGTTGAATTAAATGATTTCAGTGAGCTTTGTCTCACGATTCTCTGTTGTATTGTGTGTTTATTTTAATTTGGTATCAAAGCTTTGGGGATCGCTGTCACTCAAAATATGTGTGCAATGGGGATCGTTGTCACTCAAAATTTAAAAAAAAAACACGAACCTAATTCTTACATCGGCTGCGCAGGAAATTCAAAGCAAATATACAAAGGAAATTCTTAAAAAGTTCAATATGAGTGATTGCAAAGCTATGTCAACTCCCTTAGAACAGAATGCAAAGTTGTACAAAGAAGATGGAACTAAAGAGGCAGATGGAACATTATATCGTCAGTTGGTGGGAAGTTTGAACTATCTCACCACTACCAGACCAGACATTGCATACTCAGTCAGTATCCTTAGTCAATTCATGGCTAAGCCTTCAGGAAATCACTGGAATGCTGCAAAGAAAGTTCTCCGATACTTAAAAGGAACAGTGAATTTAGGTATTATGTATACTGATGAATCTGATGTTGCACTGACAGGTTTTTCTGATTCAGATTGGGCAGGAAATCTAGATGACAGACGATCTACCTCTGGCTATGCATTTCATATTGGATCAGGGGTTGTATCTTGGAGTAGTAAGAAACAACCAACTGTTTCTTTATCATCAGCAGAATCTGAGTACAAAGCTTTCACCAATGCCACCCGTGAAGCTATTTGGTTGCGGAGAATTCTTGCAGATCTTGAAGAGGCGCAAAGTGGTTCAACATGCATCAATTGTGATAATCAAAGTGCTATCAAATTAGCACATAATCCAATATACCACGCCAAAACAAAACACGTTGCGCTGCAATACCACTTTATATGTGAGAAAATTGAGTCAGATGAAATTGAATTAATATTTTGTAATACCAAGGATAATATGGCTGATATATTTACTAAGCCTCTTGGTAAAATCAAATTTGAAATTTTTAGAAGTAAATTAGGTATTGTAGAAAATCCATTTCTCCATTAAGGGAGGATGTGAGAATAATCTAGATTAATGCAGAAATAGATTTAGTTTTGAGTTGTTGAACGAGAGCTTTAATTTAGAAATTGGTTCCATCTATTTAGATTTGTTTCCTCTTCTTCGGGAAGATTAGGTGAGTGAAATCTGCTATATAAGTGTGGTGTAATCGTGCAGTTGAATTAAATGATTTCAATGAGCTTTGTCTCACAATTCTCTGTTGTATTGTGTGTTTATTTTAATTTTCTTTAAATCTATTGAGTTGAAAATACAATTTCTGTAAATCAAGTTTAAAAATCTAAAACTCCAATTCCCTGAAGGAAAGATTGATACTCTCCCATAGTCATTTACATATAGCTACATTTTATATTTAATTCCAATGCTGAATACACAAATCTTTACTTTGATCACCATCTTATTTCTCCTTAATTGTGCCACAATGATCATTTACCATCAAAAATTAGAGTGAAGTTTGCAACTGCAACTTGGCATTGATATTATTCTCATTGGTCACATCAAAACTTAATTGTACCCTTTTTATCGTTCTGGAGCATTCTTCCAACAACTTTCTTTGATAAGTCACTGTTCTCATCTACGGATTTACTGATATTTCAATGTGTTCATGACACTATTTTCTTTCGGGTAAGATGCTATCATTTCTAATTCAATTGGGCTCCTTCACTTTTTGAGACTTCTTATATGAGCTCCTGGCTTGCAGTTCCTTTTCTTCTTCCATAAATTCAAAAATTTGTGATAACAAATTTTAATATGCTTGCGATTCTTGGAACCCTTTAGATCAAGTTAAGGCAAACATGATGGTTGTAATAATCCAATTATAAATATGATATTCATGATGGTTGTAATAATCCAATTATAAATATGATATTTAAAAACATATTATTACTAAATATATACAAATTCAACATATTTAATTAATAATCATTATAAAAAATCAATGCTTACAATAAATTAATTATACAATTAAGAGAACAGTTGTTTATTTACGACAAAAAGATTCCATCCCATTACTTAATTCTTAATTTTGAAGGGAAATAAGCAGTATTGTGTTTTTATGTTAATATCAATGGATTTTTTTGGATAGGTTTAGGTTAGGTTTAATGATAGGGAATAGGGTTAGTCTTAAGTGATAGTATTTGAGTGGTATTAGTCTAATTGTGTGATGACATGGTTTTTTTAGGTATTTTGTTTGGTTAATTTTAACCAAAAATTTTGTAGAAATTTTTAAAAGATTGAGTTTAAGTTATTTAATTTAAGATTCTTCAAGTGTTGAATCTATTTATACATTTAAAAATTTATATTAAATAACAAAAATCCGATAAAAAACCCATTTCTTTCATAAATTAGACTAAACTATTAAAAACTATTACTTCTTTATTACTATGAATCCACATTACTTATTTTTTAACTAAAACTACAAACTAATACTACAATCTAATGGAAAAATAATCAAATGAAATTTGATAAGATTTAACCACATTGCATTTTTTCATTCAAAGGTTTATCAAGATTCATTGTATTTAGTGGTATACATTTCATTAAATTGTTATTTCTCTTCTAAGTTGCCACTTATCTTTCCACAATCTTAAGCACTTATTTCTTATCAATTAAGACTTTATCCTTTGGTATTGCATAGGCGCATGTGTCTCCAAAGACCACCTTTAATATTTTTTTGTTATTTTAAACCTTACTAATAAAGGGAATTTTATTCACCATTTAAGGATAGCAATTAATAAGGAGGGAAAACAAAACTCCTCCAAAAAAAAACCCCACCAAGTTAATAAGTATGACCTTTAATACGTTAATAAGCATGACCTTTTAAAATATTTTATTATTTTAAACAATACTAATAAATGGATTTTTATTCACCATTTAAGAATAGCAAAAAACAATCAATAAAGAGCTAAAAAAAAAAAACCAACTCATTTTATTCTTCATTCAAATGCAATTTTAAGATTTATGTGAAGAAACAATATAATAAAAATAAACCATAAAAATGTTAAGTAAAATCTTGGATATAAACTCATAACATAATTTATTAAGTTTACAATTTTCATTCAAAATGTTATTTTAGGATTTACATTACGCACAACTTAATTATTTAAAATTATTGTTTTTTTTGCTAGAATTTGATAAGAGATTTATTATGATATTTTGAATTTTCCTCGCTTAAAATGCACTTTTTAAAGCAAATGGACTTAAGACCTTGTAAAAACCTAAGGCACTCACTTTACATAGATTTCAAAATTTAAACTTACCATTCTCAAACTTTCTAGTGAGATTTTTGATGAGTAGACAAACTAATAGACACGCTAAGATTTTACATTATTAATATAATGTGAAAAATTTAAATAGATATAAATAATGTTTCAAAAAAAAAAATACACAAATGAACTCCTATACCACTTACAATAAAAAATATATCTTTCTTGAGTGCCAACCTAAAAATGACTCTTAAAAGGTTATGAAATGTGTTGTGGAAAAATGAACAAATTACCATATTATCATTTTATAATTAATAATCATAACCATTAAAAAAATCAATCGTAAAAAAAATTATTCTTCCCTCTTAGTTAGGGACTACAGTTTTTGGTACGAAGTAAATGATTGTGTTTTTTGTAAGTTCAACATTGGTGAGGCTACATCTTGGATATGCCCAAGAATAACACTTGAGTATGGTGGGGAATTGAACCAGTGACTTAACATCTAGAAGTGTCTTAACAACGCACCTTATCACTGTCTATCCAAGACCCCATGGACACAAAGTGAGTGCTTGTTGAATTTGTATTAATTACTAATTTTTTGAAACTTTTTTTAAAGTTTTGTAAAATTATATATTAATCTCACTTTTATATAAAGAAAAAAACATTTATTGAATATTTTAGACTCATATATTTAAGTTTTTATTGTTTTAACTATTATGATGGTATTTAATTTTCACATTAACACAACTCACATATTGCAACATTTTAGACACTCTATGAAACTTTAAATGATTTGTTGTCCATGTAAGTTGTTTGTATAATTATTAATATCTAAATTGCTCACTCTAAACAATGGTGTAATCCAAACTCTAATCGCCCTACTATCTCACAACTTGTTCTTATACTAGATTGAATATCTTCCATATGTGATGACCACATTTTTCGTTCACCTTTTACTATCCATCTTTATTTTCTTTCTTGGCATTTGAACAAAGGACATGACTCAATGACACCCGACATAGTTTGGCCCCAACACAGTCAACTTTTGAAGATATACATGACCTTTGAACTTGTTCAACGAGTTGATCCGGACCTCAAGTGAGACATTGAAACCCTTTTATTTTAAATATCATTATATATATTCAAAAAGTAAAAAAACCAAAACACTATCAACATGCCCTTGCACTTCTTGATACAATGCTAGTTTAACACTTTCTGAAAAATGTGTATATACAAATATAATTACAAGTAAATATGTATCTTCGTCATAAATAATTTTAATTTATAAACTCTTCATTGCAAAGCTACAAAAATATTCTGCAATCCATATTTTAACTTCAAACATGTCTATTAGACACACTATTTTAAAAATCATTAACAAATTAGATGAAATATTATTTTTTATTTATTTTTATTTTTATTTTTATTTTTAATTTAAGAAAATGATTTTTATTCATATAAAAAAATATTATATTTAGTAAAAAAAATATTAGACAATTTAAAAAAACATTCGGAAAGACTATATACTATTCTTACTGACCTGCAAAAACTTAACTAAACTGAATGTGAATTTTCCATAGAAAAACTAGATTAATTGCATATCATTGTTTTCGAAAACAAATTAAACATATGTAATGTTCCTCGCAATAGACATTAATAATCATCATTATCAATAATGTTCCTCGCTATAATGGTACAAAATGTGGAAAACTTCTAGACATTGAAGTTGTTTCAAGTATCCAACTATTATAAAGCTCACTTGGTAACATGATTGATTGATTAACTGGCATTTTTTCACGAAAATCTATTTATCTTACTTTTCCTTCCTCCACTTTTCATTTGTGTATGTTTATTTAAATCATGTTTAATTGTTATTAAAAATAGTGTAGTTAAATTCTCTTTTCACGAGAATCTATATATCTTACTCGTCCATCCTCCACTTTTCATTTGTGTATGGTTATTTAAATCATGTTTAATTACGATTAAAAATAGTGTTTTTAAATTCTTAAAATATTTATTATGTTGAGAGTATTTTATATGGTGCAATGGGTTGCAAAATGATATATTAAATTTTAAATAATAAACTAGGATAAATTTATCTAAAGCACGATCTAACATGAGCATTTTTTGTTGCAAGTTTATTTTAGAGTGAAAAAATTAATGTGTAATTTTTTACTATTTAAATTGTATTTTTGAATATTATAAAGATTACATAACATGTGTATTGAGCTATTTTATTAATTCATATCAAAATATTTTATTCATAAGTGACATTGGATATTTATTCTATACAACATTAAAATATTTTCTTTAAACATTTTTTCTACATATAAATATATATCAAGTCGATATCAGGTATTAAAATATTTTTTAAAATATAAAGTTTAAACATCTTGCTAATTACTTTACATGATATTAGGTTATATGGACAACTAATTAAAAATACATAGGATATATTGTTTTTCCTTTTTATTATAGTAGACATTGCTTTTTTATTTAGAGAATATTTTATTTTTATTTTAAGAGGGACAAACATACTTACACATCGCCTTCTACGACGAATCTACCAAGATCCTGTCAATTAATCCATTTTAGTGCTTCGTAAATATGTGATTAATATAAATCTATAGTGGTAAATTTTCATTGTTTTTGTTTAAATTGTATATTTTTATATTTTATCATTATTAATATTTTATATTAAAAATTGGAGTTATCCATTTTCCTCTTATCAAGAAGTAACTACTCTACTTTACCTTTAATTACTTTTCCTTTTATTGTTTATTTATATGGTTATTTAATTTTTGTTTTTTTGTTAGACCGACATAATCAAACATTATTTTTTTGAGACGTGACATAATTACACATGTCCCTCATACTGGATTGTAGAATGAGCTTCTTGGCTCAATAAAATAAAAATCATTAATTTTTTACATTTTTATTTCTCATATTTTTATTAATAAAATTATAAATATTTTTTTTTATAAAAAAAAATATAATATCTATTCTATATTAAAATCAATATAGATATATTTTAATCATAAATGAAAATGTCAAGAGAGATTAAATTTATTGAGCTGTAAACTTTTTTTAGAGTGTATAATTTAAAAGGTTTATATTAATCTATTTTCATGTATTTTTTCTTTTTTCTAATGAATTCCCTTGAGTGCTTAAATTATGTGGACTACATAGACAAAATTGCAATTCCAACAATTTTGTGTTACATTTTGGACAAAATTAGTTGAAAATATATCTGAAAAGGGGTGAAAATATAGAATAGTGAGAGTGAAGAAAATATTTTAACCATAAGTGTTTTTATTTTTCAATTGTTTTTGTGAGCCTAATGTTTAAAAACATGTCTTTCCTTGTAAAAAGTCACAAGTTTAAATCAATATGGAAAAATGAATCTCTAAAATTGATATAAAATATAAAACTAAGATCAATTTTACCATAAAATTTAAAATAATGGTTCATATTTGTATCATTATATTTATACCGTCATATTTAACTTTAATTAATAAACATATAAAACATAATATTTACCATAAAAAAACTTCTAAGATATATAAATCTATATTCATTACTATGCATATTACATTAAAATAATTAAATTGTAAAATATGTCATAGAAAATACCATATATATATATATATATATATATATATATATATATATATATTAAAAATTATCATAGATTTATCTTAATTCAAAATCTAATAATTATTGAAAGGAATCAAATTTTAAAAAATGCAAATTAGTTTTCTAGTTCTATATTAAAAAAGTTTGTATTCTAAAAAAATTTAATCAATTAACAATTAATACATTATTATATAAAATTAAAATCAATGTATGCTAATTAAATACATTATTATATAAAATTACTGATAACTTATGACATCAAAACAGAGTAATTATTATTGCATTTGATTTCAAATCTTATCATAAATTAATATCGGATGCAAAGTAATATATATTCCACAAATAAATGAGCATAACCCTATCAATATTGTAAATCTTATGAATTGTGAAGGCAGGGTTCATTTGCTTCTTACTATATGTAAAAAAATTATCTCTACCATGTAAGATATCATCTAAGGGGTATTAGTCCTTGTTGGACATACCAACACAAAATTATCACATAAGGAAGTTTAGAAAAGGAATAAAAGAGGGCTACAAGGCCTATATGAAGGTTGTCACAGTTTGAGAGCTCAAATGCAGTACTTTGCCATGTTGCGATATTAAAATATAAGAAAAGTAGATTAATTAGTTTACATTTTTAAAAGTTGATTTTAGTATAACTATAAGGTTGATTTTTAAAAAAATATGTAATAAATTACAACAATGTATGAAATAATAGATTGGGTTATGGTAACATAAGAATAAAAGAGGTTATTGATATCAAAGTCTAGTGGTGAATAGAGCATGGACACTTGCGGTGGGATTCTTATTGTGGTCCCAATGGAAAGAAAGGAACAGAATTTTTTTTCAAGATCGCAGGTTAAATAATGAGGAAATATGGAATATAACATTACAAGGAATAAGAGAAACCATACTGTTTGAAAAATGGGAGCATGAGGATTGGGTAGTACAAGGGTTGGAAGGGAGAATCCTTCAGAAATTAAACTTGAAGGAAGTGATGCTAGCACCATCTTCCTGGAAACAACTACCTCCTCAATATACTGTAAGAAATAGTTCTGACAAGCCGCAATCGGGCTTCATAAAACTAAATTATGATGGGGCCTCGAAAGGAAATCCTAGCCAAGCAGGTGTTGGAGGTATGTTTTGAGTTTGCATAGGAGAAATTTTACGAATTTTTTCCATTGATTTAGGATATGCCACGAATAATGAGGCAGAGTTGGCAACGGTGAAATTAGGATTGGAAATTGCAAGTCGGGAACATTACAACATACTGGAAGTTGAGGGGGATTCAACAATGGCTACCAGTATTATTAGAAAGCTTCAACAAGGGGAAAACTGGGAGATGATTAGTAAAAGCTAGCGAACGACACGATTAGTATAGGAAATTAAGCTAACATTGGGCAGAATTGAATATAATATACCTCTGCATGTGAGAAGGCAAGGAAACAAAGCGGCAGATTGCCTGGCAAATTGGGCGTGTAAAACTGCTGAAGGATTTCTATATCGGCCATGGCAACAAGAGGTGTATGTATTGGTGCCTGAGCTTCAGAATATTTTAGCAGAGGATCAGATTTCTGCAAGACTGGAACATATTATTCCCTGATCAGGGTGTAACACGGTGGGGATGGAGCCATTTCGACATGGCGGTGACCGTATCCTGCAGCGTGGGGAGGGCGAACACCATGTGGAGCTGGCATGCAGGTGGCGAGATGGTGGAACGAATGATGGGAAATCCAGCACCTAACACTATTAATGCAAAGTACATGCATCGGAATCCATCTGGGTATGCCAATAGGGTTGTCAGGAAAATTTGGGGAAAAGCGCCAACAAAAAGGTAATATGCATGGAAAGGTAAGGATTTTTGTTTTGTGGTTTTGCTTGGAAGTTAGTTGCGCGTTCAGTGGTGATCTGAAGCGAAGGCACAAGGTGACGGTCTGGGAAGTTAATTGGTATGTATTATCATACTTCCCCTTTGAGCCAAAGGTTTCTGATTTTTGTCGAATGTGGAAATTGGTAATGGTTTTCTTAGACTACTTGTTTGAATGGCGATTTGGTTGGTTCTGGTATGAGCAAATGATGAAGGTTGATGAAGCTGGGTGTATGCTCATTCTTGCTAAGCGAAATTTTTTTTTCTGTTGCCTACATCTTTGTTTAATTTACTTTTGAAAGAATCCTTCGAATGGGGAAGATGGTTACAGTCTTCGTTTCCTGCCTCTGCTCTCTGCCTAGTTATGATGTTGTTTTTAAACATCTTTTATATATACTGGTTGGTTCGGCTCTTTTACGGTATTTGGCAGTATGTGGGAATTGGCCAAGTTGTTTTCCTTAATAAAACCTTTATTATAGCTAGGTAGATGGGGTATGCTTTAGTCTCTGTCTCTCGATTTCCTGTTTATGATTTTAACTATGATAGGAGGCTGCGTAGAATTTGGAAAATTTCTGAGAATTGTTGTCTGTTGAAAGTTAAAATGGTTTCCCTTCGTGTTGGTCTCGGGACTCTCAAGCAGCAGGGTAGGGTTTCTTTCTATCATCTCATACTTGGTTTTTTTTGTCAATAGGGTCTTGTTGATGTTTGGGAAGGGGATTTCGCCTTGTCTCCTGTTGTTCAAAATCCATCATTGGTTCAATTTTACTTGGTCGCTCTGTAATATTTTACGGACTCTATTTCTGCCTCATATTTTTCTGGCTTCGCCTAACCTGGGTTATGGAACCCATCTATCTGTTGGTTCTCAAAAATTTGTTACCTGTTCACTTTGTAATAGTGTATGGACTTTGTTTCTGCCTTATAATTTTCTGGCTTCACCTAACCTGGGTGATGGAACCTTTCTGCCTGTCGGTTCTCAAATATTTGTTAGGAATCTAACTGATATATGTCATCATGTTGTTGTTTGGATGGTAGCTTTAGCATATTCCTTTTCTGGTTACTCTAAGATGGTCAAGAGAACACAAGGAAGAAAGCCCACTGGAGGCAAAGGCAAACAATATATTTCCCAGCAGCCTCAGAAAAGAGGAATAAAATCTATGCAGCAGCATCTCGAACTGCTACTAAAAACATTTGCTTCAGAGATCCCAAACTCTATTCGATCCCGCATTTATGGTTGGGAAACTGTGGTTATAAAAAATTTGGATATGGAGGATGAAATAGCTTATGAGGACATGCAAAATGTAGTGACTGACCCAGGGCACACTCGGGGCCGAATTTATTAGTTTCAACAGTCATTCAGAACTTATTGGTTGATCAAATGCTTGCTAGCCAAGGCAGTCATGTCGACAGAAGAATCCAAGTTGGAATTAACTCTGGCAGATATTAACAGGAACATTCAGGAAATTAATCTTCGCCAGTTGCATGAGTATGCTAGGCTAGGAAGGTTGAAGAAGGATATTAAGTCCATGCAACAGGTTGAAGTTGAACTACCAGGTTCTAGTGCCAAAGACCCTGCACTTGTGGAGTCAGAGGAAGATTAAGGATTTCATGTTTAAATGTTTTAGTTTCTTTTTTAGTGGCTACTACTCCTTTTGTGTATGTTGTTATTTCGAGACTTAGACATTAAGTATCGTCAGATATGGTATAGATTATTAAGACTTTTCATGTTTTGGTTAACATACTTTGCACTTCGATGGCCAAAATACCTGGTTTCCTACGGGCAGGTTGAGGTCTAATTTTTGTATATTTTTGCCCGACTTAGACTAATAGAAAATGGGAAAGAACTACCTAAGCTTACAAAAAAAAAAAAGAATAAAAGAGGGTTGTCTAGCATTAAAGCCTTCAAGAAAGAATCCACATACTATGAACTACATTTTAAATATAATACTTTATTATTTATTTATATAAAGAGGGTTGAATAGCATTAAAGCCTTCGAGAAAGAATCCACATACTATGAACTACATTTTAAATATAATATATATATAATTTTTCATTTCAAAAATAGCTTCATTATAATAAATTAAAAAAGAAAAAAATTAAATATTTGATAAATTATATCATATAATACAAAATGTCTCTTTTTTATCCTAAAAGAAGAAGAAGGAAATATGTTATTTTTGGCATTTCAAACTTAATATTTTAAAATTTATATTATAATGTAGGATTCATAATAATAAAAAAGAGAGTAGTTTAACTTATAAATGAAGTTATTTTTTTCACGACATTTTCCCTTATTAATTTTAATTAAAATTTGGCATAGATTTTTAAAAACTTGAGTTCAAGTTATTTAATTCGTGGAATTTGAGTGCCCCAGGGGTTTTTCAAGGTGCTAAATCCAATTATGTATTCAAAAATGCATTTTAAACATCAAAAAATCACATTCTTTCTTGAAATTGTTTTGTTGGATTCTGGTGAAAACATTTATTTTGTATATAAATTAGACTACATCATAAACGGGAAAAAGATAACTTAAATTTCCAAAAATTAACTCTCTTTTTTTGTCATTCAAGGTTCAAAAATAATATTATCTTCAAAATGCAGATTACAAAATTCATCTCAACAAGCCCTTTTCTCTCATTCTAACTAGACTTGTTGAAATTGGGGCCTAGAGGAAGACATGAGAAAACGACTACATGTATTATTCTCACATGGCTTAGAGGCCATGACATACTAGTAAACAAAAAGGAAAACACATCAAACTGCAACATATTATCGAGGGGGGGTTGGGGGGAATATAGGGGGAGTTGCGTAATGACCAACATGTTCATGCATATGATAATCAATATGCTCCACCCTTGCTTCCAGGCTATGAAGGTGGCCATTGGTGCACCTGTTTTGGCGTCTCAGGTTCTCAAGCTGCTTAATGATTTCACTCTCACTAAATTTAATGTCATTAATATATATAACAAGCTCGTTACGGTCTTCATACCTTTGTTCTCATAGAACATTGATGTTCAATTGGATGTTCCGGACTTGGGTAGCAATTGATTCTAGTGCAGATGGGGTGACCATGCGACCGAGAGAGGCAGAAAAAACCTCCTCAATCACGCGACTATGTGATGAACTTGAAAATTCTCCCTCCTCCTGCGCTGGATGCTCAGCCTGCCTCAAGTTTCCTCCTTCTAGGCACAACCTTCCCCTTTGACGAGGCATCTCGGTAGTCTCCCCACTCTAAAACACGTGCCCAAAAACAATGACAACGAGAAACACATACTTCTCTACCAACCCGGAGGCCGAATGGAGGACGACGACACACCACCCGTAGGATAGACCAACTCCCTGCACCCCGACAAAAATGGGTGAAGAGTTTTTGTCTAGACACCACAAGGCCAACCTCAGGTTTTCAACCGCCACCTTGGTGAGGCTCGACAAACACACAACTCCCCACCCTCTTGTATAAATCTCGCAGTCGATCAATGTCTACGAACATGCAGTTGAAATCATGTCCCTTTGAAAGCTAGAAGAAAGCACTGCACCTTCGAATTTTCAAGGTTATCCCTCATTGTCTCCTCGCATCTTGCCTGTGCTCCACCACAAGTTTTGAATGGCTCGATGCAAATGAAATTTATTCCAGTGTCTATAGTCATCTTAAGGTCCCAAGGTTCGGCCAATGCCACCACCATCCACCAGTTTCCTCCACCCAAATTCCTTTCACTACTTCTCCCCCAAGACCGAGACCTCGGAGGGGCATGCAGAAACACAATGACCTTCTCCTCTCCGCAAACCCATCTCATTTCCCTCCACAACCAAACACTACCAGGTGAGTGCTATAAACCAAGCTTAATAACGGGTTTCACAATTGACAGCAATCATCATTGCTCATTCACATTATTGCTCATTAACGGTGGTAGGGGGTTCACATGGAGGCGAGAGAGGCACCGTTGTCACCTTCCTCTCCATCTTTAATTCATTAAAATCACCTCATTGAAGATCCAAAAATTATTTTTTATTAATATATAATATTTATATAAATATTTTATAAATTACAACAACAAAAATATATAATATCTCACACACAAAATATTGTTTTTTAACGTTTTTTGTGTTAAAAAATAAAAGAGAGCTATTTTACATTATGATGTTTGAAGATGAATAAAAGAGGTGTATGTCAAGTATGATATTTCAAAGATTATTCTTCAAGAGGTTTTGCAATATTGAAAACGAATAAAAATGGTTAATTAATTTAGGTTTTTGAAAGTTAATTTTGGTTAATATAAATATGTATTAATAATTATGTAATTAAACATGATAGTATATATGATAGAAGAATATGTCACATTATGATGTTTAGGAACGAATGAAATAAAGTTATGTTAGTTATGTTACATTTTGAGATTTCAAACATATTATTGTTGAAATTTGCAACAAGAAACAGTGAAATTGGCATCTAGAAAGGACAAAAATTGACCACATAACTGGTGTGGGATTCTAGTCACACATGAGTGAGGAATTTAGTTACACATTAGCCCTAAATGTGGGCATCTAATTTATTTATCCCTTAAATAAATTGGAAACTAAATTGTAATTTCATCTCATAACAACTTGTATCAGTTAACTAAGTCAAAAATATTGAGTTAGCTTAAGAAGTTCGAGTTGAGGGTCAAAGGTGAGGCATGTAGAGTGATTCTATTATTTTGGGGTTCTAGTTGCATTTAATGCCTTAGTTTAGTGCATATGTAATCAGTTAACTAAAATTAATTGAGTTAAAATCAGTTTAACTAGTTCTACCTGAGTGATGAATTAGTGAGAGGTCAAGTGAATTAAATTAGATTTAATTCACAAGTAGTGATCTATTTGATAAATGATGATTTGCTATTATTAGTTAATTCATGTCAATTTTGATGAAAATCCAGTTGAGACAGAGGTCAAAGGGAATTTAACTATCAGTTGTATTATTAGAATGCCCATGCGCAATTATAAAGTGAGAGGAAGGCTCATGAAGGATTGCGTGGTTAAGGAAGCTTGATTATCCTATTTAAGAGGGATTAATTTCCTAGGGATTGCATGAGCAAGGCTGGGCTAAGCATGGGCTAAGAATTGGCTTAGTGTTGGCTAATTTTTCCTAAGAATTACTAGTCAGTTTTGAGTAGGATCAGGGTGAGACAATCAGTAGAGTGCATGATTTTCTTGGTGTGAGAAAGCATTGTATTGTTTCATGATTCTTTGACTATGTAAAATATATGATAGAGGGGTTTTGAGCAGGTGCTTTCCCAAAGAACATCTTGTGTTGTGTGATTGATAATTTCCTTTCTGTTACTTGCATGTGATTAAGCGATCGTGTTTTATATTCCACAAATATAGTAGAGGGATTCAGTATCTCGTTTTAGTACATTACATGATTGGATTGAATCCATTGGTATAGAGCTTCTATGTAAATTTCTACATGGTATCAGAGCGCCATGAATAACAATAGAGGAGAAGAAATTGAGTTTGCGTTGAATAGTATTCAAATTTGTAGATACATTCTTTGGAGCTAGCAGTAGATCAAGATGTATTTCAATGGCTTGATACTTGAATATACATTCGAGGGAAATTCAAATTATATTGCATGGAAGGAAAATATGGAGGCAGTGTTGGAGGATAATGGGTTGAAGGAATTCATAGATACTGATATTCCCAAGCCCGCAACAGTAGATGCCCAACTTCTTGATGCATGGTAGAAGAAGGTAGCAAAGGCGAGAAGGATATTGTTAGAGGGAGTTTGAGATCCTATTGTCTCGAGTCTCCATCGAAAGGTGACTCCATATGCTATGTGGAAGGCCTTGGAAAATCTGTTTCAGAACAGCAGTGACCAAAGGACATTGGTGTTGAAAGATAAGCTCAAAAATATCAAGAAGGAGGGTGAGACAGTACCAACATACTTTGCGAAGTTCACTCAATGTGAGATGAGCTTGGAAGTGTTGGTGTGACCATAGTCGATGATGACTTGGTGAGCCTAACACTTCTAGGCCTTCCTAAGAGTTGGCATAGTTACTAGGACTTTTTGAATGGGAGGGAGAAGTTACCATATTGGGAGTGTTTGTGGCCCGACTTGGTAATAGAAGAGATAAATCAAAGCACCAGAGACGCGACCTCCAACACCAACAAAGAATAAGATTGTGCATTGGTAAGAAAAGGAAAGAATGCCAAGGGAAATAAATCCGAAGGCAAAGAGGGAAAGATAAAATTGTTCAAGATCATATATTTTCATTGTCACGAGCATGGGCACTATGCTTCGAATTGTCCACAAAAGAAGGCAAGAAAGAAGAAGCCTGAACTTGTAGCGGGTGAAGCATTTGCTTCACAGTTCGAGCTTGATTTTAATCTCATTGCATGCATGGATAACACTGTAATGGGATGAATGTGGTATCTAGAAAGTGGTGCCTTGTTCTATATGACGAGGAATATAGATCTCTTGAATGACTTGGAGGAGAAGGACCTCTAGCAGAACATAGAGTTTGGAGATGACGGGAGGTATAGCATGACCCACATAGGTACAATTACCTTTTAGAGGGATTCTAGCTCCCCTCTTAGACTAGAAGATGTTTTATATGTTCTAGGCCTAAGGAATAATCTTGTCTCCGTAGTGGTATTGGAAGACCGTGTTTATGAGGTGATGTTTAGAAAAGGAAAATTTTTCCTTAAACACATAGCCACGGGACATGTGAAGAAGATTGGTTCAAGAGTCAAGAACCTGTATGCTCTCGAGGTTGAGGATGCATGCAAATATTTGACGAGCAAAGCAGTGGTTAATGACGTAGTGGTTGAGAGGGAGAAATTATCTCTCAACATGCAGCCTCAGAAACAGTCTTAGAAGGTTGTGGAGCAACCACAATTGGAGAAGCAAAGAGGAGTTTGAGTGGAAGATTCACTCAAGCAGAGACCTTTAGGAGGGGGAAATTTCAAGCCATAAAGGCAGATGGAGTACATGTGGCTATACCTCCAAGTGTGAGGTGGGGCGATGTGCAGAATTAATCCCAAGAAGAAATTTGGGCATGGTCCATTGAGATGGTGTGTCTCATGGATCGAACCTAGCTACGAGGAGCCCACAATACAGTAGTAGCAGGAAGGATCAGTTAGATTTATGCAGTTATATGTCAGGAGGATAGAAAGAGTGACAGATGTAGGATATTGGAGTGCATATCAGGGTTGGCAGTAGTGCAGAGGGCACATATGAAGATGTTTGCAGCAGTGTAAATATTTCAGTAGACATGTGTAATAGCTAGTAGCAGTCAGAAGACTTTGATGACAGATGCATTATACTGATTCATTTTTTCGGAGGCTATTTAGTTTCAAGAGAGTTGCATGTGAAAACAACACTAGATAAGTGTTGCATGCAAGAATATTTCAAAGGTACCAGATCAGGATAGATTGATTCCTTTCTTGTTGAGAGGGAGTGTTGAAATTTGCAACAAGAAACAATGAAATTGGCATCCAGAAAGGAAAAAAATTGACCACAGAACTTGTGTGGGATTCCAGTCACACATGAGTGAGGAATTCAGTTACATAGTAGCGCTAAATGTGGGCATATAATTTATTTATCCCTTAAAAAAATTGGAAATTAAATTTTAATTTAATCTCATAACACCTTGTATCAGTTAACTAAGCCAGAAAGATTGATTTAGTTCAATAAATTTGAGTTGAGGGTCAAAGGTGAGGCATGTAGAGTGATTCTATTATTTTGGGGGTCTAGTTTTAGTTAATGCATTAGTTTAGTGCATGTGTAATCAGTTAACTCAAATTAATTGAGTTAAAATATGTTTAACTAGTTCTAACCGAGTGATGAATTAGTGAGAGGACAAGTGAATTAAATTAGATTAATTCAAAACTAGTGATCTATCTAATAACTGATGATTTTCTATTATTAGTTGCATGCATGTCAATTCTGATGGCGACCCAGTTGAGACAAAGGTTAAAGGGAAGTTAACTATCGATTGTATTATTAGTGAATTTCCTGGGCGCAATTATAAATTTAGAGGAAGGTTCATGGAGGATTGCACAGTCAAGGAAGGTTGATTATCCTATTTAATAGGGATTAATTTCCTAGGGATTTAATGAGCAAGGTTGGGCTAAGCAGGGGTAGAGAATTGGCTAAGTTTTGGTCAATTTTTCCCTATAATTACTAGTCTGTTTTGAGCGAGATCAGGGTGAGACGATTGATAGAGTGAAGGATTTTCTCGGTGTGTGAAAGCATTGTATTGTTTCATGATTCTTTGACTATGTACAATATATGATAGAAGGGTTTCGAGTAGGCTCTTTCCCCAAGAACATCTTGTGTTGTGTGATTTATAATTTCCTTTCTTTTACTTGCATGTGATTGAGCGATCGTGTTTTATACTCCGCAAATATAGTAGAAGGATTCAATAGCTTATTTTAGTACATTACATTATCGGATTGAATCCATTGGTATAGAGATTCTATATAATTTATTCAATTATTTGAATAGGCATTATGTCCATTATTTCATTAAAAAATGAACAAAAGAGGGTTAGTTGAACCAGTTTCCCAATGTTCGACATTGATTTCCATTTTATGGTTATGATCGGCCATAGGTGGTTGTGATATACCATGTCTTATTTTGACAATAAATAATAAATTACAAAAACATATATGATTTAAGATTGTATGGTATTTGTTGAATTTGTTTGGAGGTCCTTAAATTTTTATTAACATAAACATGTATACCCACTCTCACTCCTTAGTATCTAAGAGAGTATCTAAGATTTGTATTAATTTTTGTAGTTTTGTTCCATTGATATTATTGTTTTATCATATTTTTTATCTTTGTAATAAAATTAGAAAACATAATCATACATACCCACTCTGATGTCTCTGAACTCAACATATTTCAGCCATATAATACATTCCTCATTTCAATATTCTTTATCACCAGAGTAAACCCCTTCTCATGATCCAATCAAACTATATAAACACTCACTTTCATCAATCCTTATATGAATTTTAACTTTTCACTCGAAATACATATATATAAAACCCAATCAACATCAATTTATTAAATACGGGAGCCTATCAATAAAGTGGTCAACCTTTGACCGTTCTAGAACCTCGTCGTTCACACGTCACCATAAAGAAACTTCCCTCCACGAATCCAATGGTTATCACATCCTGTGGCTTAGAACTTCTTGATCCAACGGTAATCGCACTCAAAATCATCCAACCTTTAACATTTTGGAGAGAATGCGATATAAGTGGTTTTAATCAACCACGTGTCATTCACCTGGGCATATCGCATGGACTACAAAATTTACCACCCACCACTCAAAATTTGTGCGATGAATTCATCCAAGGTTTACAAAACCGCTTCCACATTAAAACCCAATTTCTTGTATGGAATGAGATTCGGGTATACACCTGGTTTGACTCTTTGATAAATCAAGCACAATAACTCAAAAATTGTATGCTTTTCAGTAATGAATGCTCAATATGTTCACTATTAAACCTAATTACAGAATCCTCAAGGATTCAATATTAACTGCAATTCAAACCTTTACTGTTTTAACTCAATTACAAAAGCAGAAAATACAAACACATTATCGGCATATATATAATTGTTTCTCAAAGGATTTCAATGAAATATAACACACAAAAAATACAAAGTTTCACCATAAGCTTCAATCAAACTCTATTAGAATTAAAATTGTAGGGTCTCGCCCTTTCTGGCTTAATGATCCAATCTTTGACCTCTGTCTTCCTCTGTCCTCAAAATCCAATATATATATCTCTCCCTATTCTCGCTATTTATATTAGGTATTACATTTCTGGTTCCTTCTTTTATGGATCAAATCTAACAATATACCAACTCGATCTTTATTTTTATCATTCTAATCCCTATTCCGAAGCTTTACTGCACACCTATGCTAACACTCACTTACCTATTCTAATAAAAATACAAATGTATAATCTTTTACAAATTTTAATTAAATATAGATTCGAGAGATCCAACCCTCTTGGTAAATTTTGGTTTAACCACTTAAGAAATGACATTTTCCTCATATTAGCCACAACATGTGAAAATCCATTCACATTGTTGGCTAAGTCCGGATGCTCTTGCATCAGACTCCCGGGGAAGAAAAGAATCACTTATCAAACTTTCAGGATTTACTCCATACTTCTGTAATTCTGTTGTTGTCAACCAGCTGGCATCCTCCATTGGTTGTCCCTTCCATTTGATTACATACTGAAAATAAATCTTTCCTTTGGTTTTTTGATACTCTTCTCTCCAGAACAACTTCTACCTCTTTCTTGACATTCTTTGGCATTTGGTCTTTCCAATTTAAAGTCTGATTTTCTTCTGTTGTACAATATTCTTGTAGTTCCTCCTCTGTTCCTCTGTGTGGTTAAAAATATGCAACATTAAAAATGGGTGATATTCCAATCCCTTCAGGCAATTCTATTTCATATGCATTTGAATAAAATTTCCTCAAAATTTTACATGGTCCTATCTTCTTCATCTTTAATTTATTGTAAGTTTTAACATGAAATCTTTCTTTTATCAGATAAACCATGACTATATCTACTTTGAATTCCTTCTCTTTCATCTTCATATTAGCTCTCTGTTTGTATTTTCCACTGCTTTCCTGCAATCTATTTTTAACATCTTCCTGTAATTGATGCATCTGCTCTGAAAATTCTTTAGCCTTTGCACTTCTTACCTCTTGCTGTCCCAAATTCCTGAGCTCATACACACCTCTTGGATTCATTCCAATTTTTTTTTGGAATGGACTCATCCCAGTACTCCGATTTGGAGTATCATTATAAGAAAACTTAGCCTAATCAAGTGCTAAATCCCACTGCTTAGGATTTTTATACACTAAAATCCTCAATATGTTTTCCAGGATTTTGTTTACTACCTCTGTCTGCCCATCTGTTTGAGGGTGATATGCTGAGCTAAAACTAAGGTTGTTACCTAGTTTCTTCCAAAGAGTTCTCCAGAAATATCCAACAAACTTTGTATCCCTGTCAGACACAATATTTATAGGAAATCCATGTAACCTTACAATTTTTGAAAAAAAAACAGATTAGCAATATGTGTTGCATCACTAGTCTTTTTACAAGCAATGAAATGAGCCATTTTTGAAAACTTATCCACCACAACATAAATGGAATCATTTCCTCTTTGAGTTTTTGGCAAACCCAAAACAAAATCCATACTAATTGCATCCCATGGTTTGTTTGGTATTGGTAATGGCTGGTACAATCCTGTGTTTTGACTCCTCCCCCTAGCATGTTGACAGATCCTGCACTTCTCAACAAATTTCTTAACATCAGCTTGCATCTTTGGCCAGTAATAAAAAGCATTTACCTGAGCAAAAGTTTTATCTTTTCCAAAGTGTCCAGACAAGCCCCCATTTTGCTTCTCTTTAATTATATTTTCCCTCATGGAACACTTGGGAATACACAATTTATTATTTTTGAATAACAAACCTCCTTCGATAAGATAGTCTAACCACTGGCTTCTGTTATGAACTACTGGATTTTGTATAGTTGCATAAATATCTTTGAATTATGCATAATCTTTATACATATCAACCATTTCTTCAAATCCCACAACACCAACTTTTAATTCTTGCACAATAAAATTTACTCTGCTCAAAGCATCAACATCTTTGTTCAACTGACCACTTGCATGTTTAATTACAAAGGTAAAACTATGTAAAAAATCTACCCACTTGGCATGTTTCTGATTCAATTTTGGCTGATTTTTTTATGAACTATAATGCATGATTTTTAGAATACAATACAAACTCTTTGGGTAACAAATAATGTCTCCATTTTTTTAAAGCTTGCATAATAGCATAAAATTATTTATCATAAGAGGAATATTTCTTCTTAGCTTCATTCAAATTCTCACTGAAATATGCTATTGGTATCTGTTCCTGACTTAACACTGCTCCAATTGCAACTCCACTAGCATCAGTTTCAACTTGAAAAACTTTTTCAAAAACAGGCAAAGCTAAAACTGGTTTTTCTATAATTTTCTTCTTTAGTAACTTAAAATTTCGGTCTGATGCTTCTGTCCATTCAAATGGATGATTTGTCTCTTTGATTGTTTCAATAATCGGTGCACAAATCTGACTAAAACTTCCGATAAATTTTCTATAAAAACATGCAAGAACATGAAAGCTTCTTACCTAAAATATGTTTCTGGGAGTTGGCCAATTTACAATTGCTCAGATTTTTTCTAGATCCATTTTCAAACCTTCTTTAGAAACTACAAACCCCAAATAGACTAACTCTCTTTTTCACAAAACTACATTTCTTCATAATTATTAGCAGTTTCTCTTTCTACAAAGTTTTCAGAACCAATTTTAGATGTTCCAAATGCTCTTCTTTACTTCGACTGAAAATTAAAATATCATCAAGATAAACAATTACAAATTTTCCTGCATATTCCTTCAATACTTAATTCATCAATTTCATGAATGTGATGGGCACATTAGTGAGTCCAAAAGGCATCACTAACCACTCATACAATCCACTGTTTGTTTTGAATGCAGTCTTCCATTCATCCCCTTCTCTAATTCTTATATGATGATAACCACTCTTCAAATCTATATTAGTAAAATACCTTGATCCACTCAAACAATCCATTAAATCATCCATTCGTGGTAAAGGAAAATGATACCTGATGGTGATTTTATTTATAGCTCTAGAATCTGTGCGCAACCGCCATTCTCCTCCTTTCTTTCAACTGAGTACTGTTGGTATAGCACATGGACTAAGGCTTTCTCTTACCAACCCTTTATCCATTAACTCCTGTACTTATCTCCCAACTTCTGCATTTCCTTGAGGGTTTAATCGATATGCTGCTTTATTCAGCAAACTTGCTCCAGGTATTAGATCAATGTGATGACTTATACTCTTTATTGGTGGTAATGAATTTGGAAACTCATCCACAATAATATCAGAAAAATCATACAACAAATTTTTTATTTCTTTAGATAAATCATCTAAGTTTGTGGAAGTTAAAATTACCCTAAGTTTCCCTATGACAACAAAATGCATTTCTTCATCCTTTTCAATTTCTTGCAACAACTCTTTTCCAGTCATCAACATAACATTGTTTCCTGATGTTCCTTTGTCAGCTTCATCCTTCAATGGTAGCAATGTGTATTTGTTTCCATCCTTCTCCAGGGTATAAGTGTTTCTTCTGCCATCATGTATGGCTTTCCAATCAAACTTCCAATGCCTTCCCAACAATATGTGACATACATCCATTGGAATTACATCACATAATATAACATCCTTGTAAGTACCTATCTGGATCTCTACCTTACATTGTTCTATCACAATAATCTAATTTCCTTTTTGCAACCATGATACCTTATATGGAGTAGGGTGTACTGTCTTTTATAATCCCAACTTGTCTACCATTTCTGTAGAAACAAGGTTGTCAGTACTACCACTGTCAGTTACCACTTTGCAACATTTACCTTTAGACTTTCATATTGTTATGAATAAATGCTTTCTTTGAGCTGGCTCTTCTGCTTCCTTTTATGCTTTAAACAACACCCTTTTCAATAACAAGGATTCTCCTACCTCAGGTGTTTCTTCTTTTCCTTTATCCTGGGAATTTCCTCCTTTGTTTCACCAACATTCACATTTCTCTGAGTTGTTGATTTATTATGAGGATAGTCCCATGACCCATGTCCCCATTCACCACATGTATAACACTGAATTTCTCTTCCTCGGCCTCTACCTCTGGGTACAAACCCTCCTCGACCAAAGTCTCCTCTCCATGGTGGTCTGCTACTTAAGCCTCCTGCTTCATTCTGGGAGTGCTGAAATCTAGGTTTAAATGCTCCTTTACCTCTCACAGAACCCTTACCTCAATTCTTCTGGTTTTTCTTCCTCTATATCTTCTCTTCTGCTTTCAAGGCTGCCTAATAAGCATCCTCAATTGTCTTTATATTCAATAAAATTATTTCATCCTGAATATCATACCTTAGACCATTTATATACCTGCCTACTTTCTCCACATCATCCTCTACACGACTAGCTCTAATATTCAATTTATAGAATTCCTCTGTATATTCTTTCACTATCATTCCCTTTTTCTTCAAATTTTTCAATTGCTTAAAAAGATTTAATTGATAATATTTGGGCATGAATTTACCTTTTAATTTTCTCACCATCTTGTCCCATTGTTTGATTCTAGGTTTTCCTTTTCTCTGTCTGGATAGTTGTAATTCTTCCCACCAGATAGTTGCATGGCCTTTTAATCTGGTAGCTGCAATCTTCACCTTTCTTTTGTTCTCAACTTCTTCAAAATCAAAGTACGTATCTAATGAACTGATCCAGCCCTTTAATACTTATACATTGAGATTCCCTTCGTACATAGGGATATCCACCTTTGGTCTTCCAGTTGCCTTCACCAACATCTTCAACACCTTAGCTGCTTCATTGTCTTATTCTTGTTCTTCTTCTACAGATGATTCCTCAGCATCACTGGCGCCTCCTTCATCAGGTGCTCATCTCTAGGATTTTTCCATAGCTTCCATCCGTGTTCAAAGATGTCATACCTCTTCCAACAAAATTACATTTGTTGCAGGTTGTCCCCGACCTATTCCTATGCCTCTTCTTGGTGGAATTTTGTAAAACAACACAATCTGCAATCTCAATATACAATCTGCAATCTGCAATCTCAATCTATACTCTGGGCTCTGATACCAAATGATGCCAGAGAACCCAACATATTCAACCATATAATACATTCCTCATTTCAATATTCTTTATCACCCGAGTAAACCCCTTCTCATGATCCAATCAAACTATATAAACACTCACTTTCATCAATCCTTATATGCTTTTTAACTTTTCACTCGAAAGACATATATATAAAACCCAATCAACATCAATTTATTAAATACAGGAGCCAATAAATAAAGTGGTCAATCTTTGACCATTCTAGAACCTCGTCCTTCACACGTCACCACAAAGAAACTGCCCTCCACAAATCCAACGGTTATTGCATCACGTGGCTTAGAACTTCTTGATCCGACGGTAATCGCACTCAAACTCATCCAAACTTTAACGTTTTGGAGAGCACGCGATATAAGTGGTTTTAAACAACCACGTGTCGTTCACTGGGGCATATTGCATGGACTACAAAATTTATCGGCCACCACTCAAAAGCTATGCGATGAATCCATCCGAGGTTTACAAAACCGCTTCCACATTAAAACTCGATTTCTTGTGTGGAATGAGATTCGGGTATACACCTGGTTTGACTCTTTGATAAATCAAGCACAATAACTCAAAAATTGTATGCTTCTTAGTATTGAATGCTCAATTTGTTCACTATTAAACCCAATTACAGAATCCTCAAGAATTCAATATTAACTGTAATTCAAACCTTTACTGTTTTAACGCAATTACAAAAGTAGAAAATATAAACACAGTATCGACATATATATAATTGTTTCTCAAAGGATTTCAATGAAATATAACACACAAAAAATATGAAGTTTCACCACAAGCTTCAATCAAACTCTATTAGAATTAAAATTGCAGGGTCTCGCCCTTTCTGGCTTAATGATCTAGTCTTTGACCTCTGTCTTCCTTTGTCCTCAAAATCCAATATAAATATCTCTCCCTATTCTCGCTATCTATATTAGGCATTAAATTTCTAGTTCCTTATTTTATGGATCAAATCTAACAATATACCAACTCGATCTTTATTTTTATGATTCTAATCCCTATTCCGAAGCTTTATTGCACACCTTTGCTAACACTCACTTACCTATTCTAATCAAAATACAACTATATAATCTGTTACAAATTTTAATTAAATACAGATTCGAGAGATCCAACCCTCTCGGTAAATTTTGGTTTAACCACTTAAGAAATGACATTTTCCTCATATTAGCCACAATATGTGAAAATCCATTCACATTGTTGGCTAAGTCCGGATGCTCCTGCATCACACTCCCACTTCTTTCCAATTTTATCACATTTTTAAGATGGAAACGCCTTTCACAAGTTAGGTTTGTATTTTATTCCAAGCATGTTTGCCTATTTAGAAGAGTCCAAACACATTCTTGTATTATGAGTAAAACCATGCCACCTGCTATAATAACCATTTGGTTGTATGTAAGGCTATGTTATTCCACCATTTCCATATGGTTCTTGAGGTTTTCAAGTGGTTAGACCCTTTAAGCTCTTAGTCTCACTAGATTGTAGTCAATTAAGACTAGAAACAATATTATCTCTTACTCCAAGTGGAAAAATGAATTTTCATCTCCTCTTTGTATCTATGAGATGGCTAGCATCCCATATTAGTCTACGACAATTTTTGTCATGCTACTATAGTTGGGGTCAAATTACCACGTTAAATCTACATTAGATCAACACAAAAATGTCAAAATCATGTTTCTTTTATAATCTTGAAATTATGAAAACAGCTCCCAAAATAGAAGAAAAGAGAGACCAGCACCTTAGAAATCAGCCACTTCGAAGGGGAAACCTCCTTTAAATTACATAAATGAACAATTCTTGGATGACACAAATGAAAAAACCTCATTTCTATATATAGGATTCCATGGGGTCACAATATAATCGTAGCCGACCTAACAATAATAATGTAAGGGCACAATAATAACATTATGAGGACTACAAGGGTACAACAATAACAATAAGGGGGCTACACTAACAACAATAAGGGACTACGCTAGTAATATAGGGCCCTAATAGGCCCCTCTCCTTCAAAAAAGTGTTGTCCTCAATGCCTGAGTAGTTTTGGAATGTTGTTGTATAAAATTCTCATCCTCTCATGTGGAATCTTCAGTGGGTAAGTTATTCCACTTAATGAGATACTCTGAAATTGATCGATTTCATGGTTGTCAAGTTCTTGTTTCTGTGACTGCTTCAGGTTCCAATATGATTTTTCCTTCCTCATCGAGTTCTAGCAATATTGTTTGAACTAGAATTTTTTCACCTATAACCTTCTTTAAGCATGAAACACGGAAACTTGGGTGCACTCGAGAAGATGCAAGAAGCTCCAACTTGTATGCCTTAGTACCAATCTTTTGCAACACCTTGTAAGTACCACTGTACTTTGGCGATAATTTATTATCCTTGTTAGCTTGCTTGAGGGAAATTTTCTTGTACGGTTGTAGCCATAAAAATACCCAGTCGCCTACATCAAAACTTCTCTCGCTGCGATGTTGAATTGTAAGTTGTTTCATTCAATTCTGTGCCAAATTTAGGTTATCCTTAAGAGTTGGAGAACTTGTTGTCGATGCTCAATGTGATCTTCCACTACTTGAACCTTAGAATTTTCTCTTAAAGATGATGTGATGGATGACAGATGATATCCATAAAGTGCCATAAATGGGGTCATTTTTGTTGCAGTGTGGAAGGAAGTGTTATACCACCATTTAGCCAGAGGTAACCAATTCATCCATTGTGTTTGTTTATCAGATACAAAGCAATGAATATATCCTTCCAAAAATTTGTCCACTATCTCAGTTTTCTCATCAGATTGAGGATGATAAGATGAGCTATGAGCTAGTTGAGTACCCAAACAAGAAAATAATTTCTTCCAAAAATTTCCAGTGAAAATGTGATCTCTATCGCTTACAATAATCTTTGGGTTTCCATCTAGATTTTGGATTATTTCCATAAATGCAGTAGCAACTTTACTCACTTTAAATGGATGAGATAATGCACAAAAGTGTGCATACTTGGTAAGTCTATCAACTACCACCATGATGACACTCTTTCCTTCGGACTTAGGTAAACCTATGAAAAAATCCATTGAAACCTCCTCCCAACGTTGATTTGAAATGGATAAAGGTTGTAGCAGACCCAGGGTCTTAATTGTCTCAACTTTATTTTGCTGGAAAACCAAACATTTTGCCACAAAATTTTGAATATCATATTTAAGGCCATCCCAAAAAAAAAATTTCTTCACCCTGTGGTAGGTTTTTAAAATCCTAAGTGTCCTCCTAAGGGAGAGGTGTGAAATTCCAAAATAATCTTCTGTTCTAGTTGGGAATTATTACAAAGATATAAGTGATATTTTTACCATAAGGAATCATTTTTCCAACTAAATGTATCAGATGTATGTTGAAACCTTAGTTAAACTGAGAGGGGGGAGGGTGGAATCAGTTTAACACCTTCGAGAATTTTTAAAACCTTTTAATTAAACTTATTTACAATTTATCTTCATGATCAATTTTATATGGAAACAAAATTATATGTGCAGAAATGTTAAGATAATGTAAGAGAAAAATTATGACAAGAGCAGTAAGTATTAAGCAGACTGAATAACCATATCAACACATAGACATCACATACAGAGACAACAGATATACGTGGAAACCCATAAAGGGAGAAAACCACATCTTATTATTGTTGCGATGTAAAGGCAAGCTCCAACTCCCTCTCACCACTAATTTTTTGTAAGCACCAACCTACAAGATGCTCCAACCTCAAATTCTGCAAGCTACAACTTGCAAGGAAGCTTCAACTCCCTCTTTTTCATAAAAGAAACATTTGCTAATTTACCTTGGATATCAGCTCTGTTCTGTACCTTTGATTTTTTTTACTGTACTCCAATCTTCATATTTTCTTGCTTATTTCTTTTTCTTCAATTCTGCATTCTTTTCTCTTTTATCAATTTTCTCAGAGAAATGTATCCAATTCAACTTTATAGTGGGATTTTATCTTTCTCCGGAGACTTGCCAATTACATCACAAACAATGTAAACAGTTAAAAACTTTCATTCAATTACAGTATAAATTTCGAATAATTTCAAAAACTCTTCTCTCTCTCTCTTTTTCTCTCTCTTTTCAACAACAGCCATGCCTCTCTTTTTCGTTTCACTATATTTATTTTCCGTGTTCATTGCAGTTTCATAACTACTACCTGTACAACTGTCTTTTAATCGAACATAAAAAAATAACTCTCGGCATTATTATAGAACCTTTTTAGCAAAATGAATATATTTGTACTCACAATCTTTATCATGAAATAAGACCTCAACCATCAAAGATGTAACCTTTGGTTTCGTATTGAAAAGAAATGCTTTGACTCATTAAATATAAATTCCGGATTTGTCATTCTCATAAAACAAATATATGCTCACCAATCAAATGTTTTATAACCTTCTTAATAAACCATGGGTTTTATATTAATGAACAACCAACTAACCTCTGAAATCTTTGGGCCCCACAACATTATAAACTCTAAACTCTTCTGCTCTATTCGCTGATGCGATGAATTACTGTTCACTCCATTGTGTCGATGCGATTGGTGAGGGTCCCACAGTATAAGTCTTTGGTTGTATTAGGCCCGAGCTAAAAATTACTTCACATATATATATATATATATATATATATATATATATATATATATATATATATTCCAGGCTTACCCTTTGAATCATATATATACATAAGCCTAAGTCAATCTTCAACCATGGCTTCAACCCTCGGCACATCAACATTCTATATATATATTCACGTATATATATACTCTTACATGCACATGGTTTCGTCACAATATATATATATATATCAATCATATACATATATTCCTCACTTCAATTGTTACAACATTAACGTGCCGCAGACTTATATTAAAACCCAGCAGTAATATATTAATATATATTGCCTCCTCCGTCAGACGCTATAACAAAAGCCTTTGGAATTACCCATGTGAATCAAATATAATCGTTTTCGGGCCCACTACACTTTATTAAACCCCAGGTAACCATATATCTCGATACACATAAAAGTCTGGCCCACAACATATTTCAACTCTATAAGGTTTGAACGTCATATAATGAAACACAGTTGTAAACTTTCAAATATGTGTTCGCACCCGCAAATCATAACATTCGGGCCCACATCATATCTCAACATACATCAATATGTATTACGTCCTCTATTCAAATGTCAAGAGTTATTATGAACAAAAATTTGGCTTTGGATTTATATCCCAACACAAATAATCCTGACTTCACATAACAGTGCCTCCTCAATCAATGGCTATGGTCTTATCTCGTTTCCCTCTAACAGATCAACGGTGGTTGCGCAGTTGAATCTCACGAGCTTTAGTCCTCCGAAATTAAGCGATGAACTGGGGCCCATTGGTTAACCTACCCATCCCATCCGATGGTTAATAAAATATTGTGCTCCTGCTGACAATCCAACAATGGTCATGTAATATCGCGCAAATTAGATGCATGAATGTTATTTCTCCAAAGCTGCGTGAAAAACCCAGTTTTGTAATACTGCCTGTGGACACGTGGCGAGTGAAGACTCGTATCGCATTATTTCACAAAAATCCACTTACCACTTTATATGTCGCGCGATACAGCCGGTTTCTGAGGGTTGAAACCACGGTTATTGTTCCTTCACAGTTCCACCTTCATTCAGGGTTCCACCTCTGCCCCTTTTCTATGGATTCATTCACTCCTTTCATATCTTAACCATTGCTCCGTCAACACGGGTTTATTACCTAGACAAAGGTTCACTTCTTGCACTCATGGTTCCGCTCCAAATCCTTCGCACCTTCATTATATACAAAGATATATATACTACGTTCAAAGATTTTCTTTCTTATTTCTGCCTTAACATAAAAACCCGTGTTTCATTCTTACTTTAATACGACGCTACCATAAAATTTAACCCCAAACTCCATTAGGTTTTCACTGCTCAAAGCTCGGTTCTACCTCTTATCCTCAGGGTTTTGTCTTGACCTTTCAATGGTTTATTATACACATTTTGTTGCATTCTTGGTGCTTCCGCATGCTAAACCAACAGTTCTATCAGAAAACTCAATGCGCATTCCAGGTTTGTATTTCGAATTCTTCGAAGCCCTTACTGTATTTTCTGTATGTGCAGTCTGCTACTCTTCCAAATGTAAACACCTGTCCTTTCATGCTCTATATGTATAGTGCTTCCGCATTAGTGTAAATCTGCTCCTCATGCTTCCTTTCTACACATCCTATCACTATACTCTGCTTTGCCTCTGCTGTTGTCCTTTTCCACTGCTGTCCTTTGTCATCAATGACAACACTTCTAATAGTCTCCCCCTTTGGCATTGATGGCAATAACATCTGTATGTTTATAGCTATTCTCTATTCTCTGCCATAGCTTTCCTCCCCCTTTGACATCAATGGTGAAGGGCTAATATTCCGATCTTGAGGACTTGTTTCATGCTCTTTGTGGATCTCCCCCTGAAATGATGTTTTCTCTTCTATTCTCCCCCTTCATATCTTGGAGGGTTTGTTTCATCCACATGACTTGTGTGCAACACGCTGCTACTGCTATGTATTCTTCTTCTGTTGTAGATAGATAAATAGATGTTTGTTTCTTGCTTAGCCATGCCACCAAACTTTCTCCTAAATAGAATGCACCTCCACTTGTGTTTTTTCTGTCATCACCGCAGCTGGCCCAATCTGCCTCTGTATAAGTTGTCAAAATGAAGTTTTTTCCTTTTGGATACCATAGCCCATAATGTGCAGTCCCTTGTAGATATATGAATATTATTTTAATTGCTAGTAAGTGATTTTTTTTTGGTGTTTCTTGATATCTTGCCACAAGTCCTACAGCCAGCACAATGTCTGGTCTAGAAGCTGTTAGGTATAACAAAATTTCAACCATGGATCTGTAAATTTTTTGATCTACATCAGTTGTTCCATCATCTGCACAAAGCTTGCATCCAATAGTCATGGGAGTTGACACAGGTTTGCAGTCTTCCATTTTGAATTTTTTCAGCATCTCTTTTAGGTATTTTTCTTGTGAGATAAATGTGTCTGTGCTCTTTTGTTGAATTTGTAATCCTAGATAGAAGGTAAGCTCTCCAATCATAGACATTTCAAACTCTAATTTCATGTCTTCAGCAAATTCTTTTGTTAACTCATATTTGCTGCTTCCAAACATGATATCATCTACATACACTACTACAATCAGAAGCTCATCTTCATTTGCTTTTATGTACAAGTTGTTTTCTACTCCTCCTTTCTTGAACCCTTGTTTTTGCAAGTATTTTTCCAGCCTTGAATACCATGCTCGAGGAGCTTGTTTCAACCCATATAATACTTTCTTTAATCTGCAAACATAGTCTACCTTATCTGTTAAGGAGAACCCTTCTGGTTGCTCCATGTATAGTTCTTCCTCTATATCTCCATTCAGGAAGGCAAACTTCACATCCATTTGGTATACCTTGAAGTCATGATAGCAAGAAAAAGCTAAAAACAGTCTGATAGCTTCCATTCTAGCTACAGGAGCAAATGTTTCATCATAATCAAGTCCTTCAACCTGTGAATATCCCTTGCACACAAGTCTAGCTTTATTTCTGATTACCTGTCCTTGTTCATTCATCTTATTTTTGAATACCCATTTTGAGCCAATGACATTTTTCTCACTGGGTCTTGGAACCAGTTCCCAAGTGTTGTTCTTCTCAATTTGGTCCAATTCTTCATTCATGGAATTCACCCAATGTTTGTCTTTGCTGGCTTCTTCAAACTTCTTTGGCTCTATTTGTGACAACATTGCTAGATATACCTCTTCAGTCTGTTCAGTTAGATGTCTTCTTGTCTGTACACCTACACTCTTGTCCCCAATGATTTGATATTCTGGATGGTTCTTTTGAGTGTATCTTGAGGAGATTTTTGATCTCAGGTCTATATGTTTTGTTGGCTTGTTTATTTCATCATCATCTTGATTCTCTTCTTCATGAACTTCTGGAGGATTGTTGCAATCTATACTTCTTATCTTGTCTGATATTTCTTCATCAAATCTTACATCAATACTTTCTACAATTTTGTGACGTATTTTGTTGTAGAACCTGTAACCTTTACTCTTAGATGCATATCCTAAGAATATCCCTTCATCTGCTCTTGCATCAAACTTTCCCAGATTTTCCTCATTATTTTTTATAAAACACTTACTTCCAAAAACTCTAAAATGCTTGATTGATGCTGGTTTACCATGCCATAATTCATAAGGAGTCTTGTCACTGTTTGGTCTTAAATGAGCTTTGATTAGGATATGCACAGCTGTGTGTACTGCTTCTGCCCAAAAGGTTTGAGGAATGTTACTTTCTTGCATCATGGCTCTGGCAATCTGTTGTACAGACCTGTTTTGTCTCTCTGCCACTCCATTTTGCTGAGGTGTTCCTGCAATTGTGAACTGTTTCTTTATCCCATGCTTATTGCACAGATATGCAAAATCATAATTTGTAAATTCACCTCCTCTATCTGATTTGATGCACTTTAGCTTACATCCTGTTTGATTTTCTGCCAAAACCTTGAATATTTTGAATTTCTCAAGTGCTTCCGATTTGTGCTTAAGAAATGCAACCCATGTCATTCTGGAAAAATCATTTATTATTAGCATGAAATAGGATTCTCCACTTGGTGTTTTAGTTCTCGAAGGCCCACACAGATCCATGTGAACAAGTTGAAGAGGTCTTCTTGTAGATAGCTTCTCCTTGATTTTGAAGGATGTACAGGTCTGCTTACCTAGCTGACAGGATTTACATATTGTATTTGAAGGCTTCTTTATGGCTAGCATATCTCTGACTACATTATTTTTGCTTAGACTTATGATATGATCAAAGTTTAGGTGTCCCAATCTCCTATGCCATAACCAAGACTCCTCAAATTTGCTAAGATGGCATGCTTCATTCTCTTCTTTTACTACATAAACATTGCTTTCTATTCGAACACCTTTGATTAGGGTTTTTCCAGTGGTGCTTGATCTTACTTCACAGTCTTGAGCTCTAAAAATAACTTCACAACCTTTATCACACATTTGACTAACACTCAACAGATTTGCTTTCATCCCATCCACAAATAGTACATCCTGGGATTTTCCTCTGCCATTGTCCAGACTAACTGAGCCTCTTCCTTTGATCTTTCCTGCTTTATCATTGCCAAAAGTAACATTTCCAGATTTCTTTTCATCAAAGGTTATAAAATTGCTTCTATCTCCTGACATATGCTTTGAGCAACCGCTATCCAAATACCATTGGCTTTTTAGATCTTGAGCTATTAGGGCCAAGTCACATTTATTCACTTTCTTTTTCCACTGCAAGCATCCTCTTGTTTGGTACCCTTTTTGAGATGATGAACTGTATTCTCTTAGAGGACATTTGGAAGGCATATGTCCACTTTTATTGCATACACAGCATTTGGATATATCTTTAGTAGAATTATAAGTAGGAGTAAACCCTCCATGATTCATAAACCTCCTTGAAGTTTTGAACATCAGTCTTTGTCCATATTTTTTGCATTCTATGATTTTATGGCCAAATTCATTACAATAAAACAGTATCCATAAAAAAAAATTGCATACCTGATAAAAGGTTGTCTTCTCCTTTTTCCTGCTTGAGTAAAACTTTTTACTGTTTGCATCCTTTGCTGGTTTGTATTTATTCTTTTTGTATGACAATATGCAGCAATATGTCCCAATTTGTGGCAGGCATAACAAGTGGCATTTTTCATAGGAGGAAAAAATCTCCTTTGATGACTTCCAAATTTGACATATTCAGGAGTATACGAGCTTTTTTTAGTTGACAATTTTTTTACTTCATCCTTTGTCATTTGAGCTTCCTCCTGGTTTTTATCTACTTTATTGCAGGATTCTTCTTCCTTTGAAATCTTCTTAGCTGCTTGGATATTCTCATGTGCTTTTACAAAAATAATATTTTTGTTTTCTTTTTCTTTGCCTTTGCTTGATTCTCCTTCATAGCCTATCCCAGTTTTTATCAGAGGAGATCTTTGAGCATCTAGAATCTCATTTAACTTACCAAAGCTTGTTATCTGAGAAGTATCTATTTTCCTCTAGGCATTTTCTAATTTCTTCCTCAAGCAAACTACTTCTTCTTCCAAATTCTCTTGTTCCTGAGTTTTATCCTTGATCTGCTTAAGTAGAATATCCTCTACCTTCTTGGCTTCTTCAAGCTCTACTTTCAACTGAATGAGGGCTTCTGAATTTTGTTCCTCTCTTACATATTTGAGAAGAATGTCTTTCTGTTTTCTTCACTTCAGTTTTAGTCTGCCAATTTCCTCCAAAGCACTTCTTAGTTCCCCCTCAAGGTCCACTTCACCTTCTTCCTCATCTTCTAAAAGACATTCTTCCAGCTCTTCTATAGCCATCAAAACAAATTCTGATTTTCCTTCTTCACTTGAGAATTCAGCAGAGTCTTCTGATGCACTACTGTCTTGCTGAGCATAGAAATATTTTCTATTGAATATCTTCCCTTTCTAACAGTTCTTAGATATGGTATTCTCTGATTCCTGAGCCTGATTCTTTGTTTTCTTATAAGGACACTTAGAAGCATAGTGTCCAACTCTTCCACAATTGAAACATTTAAATGGAAGTTTACCTTTATACTTTCCCGAGCCTTTATCCAACTTCCTGATAAATTTAGCCTCTTCTTCATCAGAACAAGAGCATATATCTTCTTTTTCTTCTTTCTTCTTCTCTGCCTTAAAAGCTGCCTCCCTTACATTTGACTTCCTCTATGGCAGTCTCATCTCATAAGCTGTTAGTTTTCCAACAAGCTGGTTCATGGTCAAGGTTTCCCAATCTGTTGTTTCTTCTATGGCAGAGACCTTGGGATTAAAACTAGATGGAAAAGATCTTAGGATTGTTTGAACAATTACACATTCTTGCATGGTTTCACCTAGTGCTTTCATATTATTGACAATTTCTGCAACCCTTAAAAAGAAACTAGCAATATCTTCATCATCATTCATCTTTAAATTTTCAAACTGGGCTCTATAGACTTGAAATTTAGTTGTCTTCACCTTTTTGTCTCCCTCATGAATATTTTCTAGAATTTCCCACATTTCTTTGGCAGTCTCGCTGTGCATTACTTTGATAAATTTTGCCTCACACAGTCCATTCAAAATTGCATTCATTGCCTTTGCATTAGCCACAAAATCTTGTTTGGCTTCTTTCTCTGGAACATTTGCCTTAGAGTCATATCCAAATTCCACAGTAGGCCAAACTTATATTCCTAAGGACATTATGTATGTTCTCATTCTGATTTTCCAAAAGGCATAATTTGCACCAGTGAAAAAAGGGGCTTTGTTCGTTGAGGATCCTTCTTGACTAGCCATCCCAAAAACCTAGGATCTCCTTTCAGTTGTTAAACTACTACAAAAAGGAACCTGCTCTAATACCAATTGTTGAAACCTTAGTTAAACTGAGAGGGGGGGGGGGGGGGTGAATCATTTTAACACCTTCAAGAATTTTTAAAACCTTTTAATTAAACTTATTTACAATTTATCTTCATGATCAATTTTATATGGAAACAAACTTATATGTGCAGAAATGTTAAGATAATGTAACAACATAATTATGGCAAGAGCAGTAAGTATTAAGCAGACTGAATAACCATATCAACGCATAGACATCATACACAGAGACAACAGATATACATGGAAACCCATAAAGGGAGAAAACCACATCTTATTATTGTTGTGATGTAAAGGCAAGCTCCAACTCCCTCTCACCACTAAGTTTCTGTAAGAACCAACCTACAGTAGGCTCCAACCTCAAATTCTGCAAGCTAAAACTTGCAAGGAAGCTTCAACTCCCTCTTTTTCATAAAAGAAACATTTGCTGATTTACCTTGGATATCAGCTCTGTTCTGTACCTTTGATTTTTTTTTTACTGTACTCCAATCTTCATATTTTCTTGATTATTTCTTTTTCTTCAATTTTGCATTATTTTCTCTTTTATCAATTTACTTAGAGAAATGTATCCATTTCAACTTTACAGTGGGATTTTATCTTTCTCCGGAGACTTGCCAATTACATCACAAACAATGTAAACAGTTAAAAACTTTCATTCAATTACAGTATAAATTTCGAATCATTTCAACAACTCTGCTCTCTCTCTGCTTTCCTCTCTCTTTTCAACAACGGTCACGCCTCTCTTTTTCGTTTCACTGTATTCATTTTCCCTGTTCATTGTAGTTGCATAACTGCTGCCTATACAACTGTCTTTTAATCGAACATAAAAAAAAACTCTCGGCGTTATTATAGAACCTTTTTTAGAAAAACGAATATATCTGTACTCACAATCTTTATCATGAAATAAGACCTCAACCATCAAAGATGTAACATTTGGTTTCGTATTGAAAAGAAATGCTTTGACTCATTAAATATACATTCCGAATTTGTCATTCTCATAAAACAAATATCTGCTCGCCAATCAAATGTCTTATAACCTTCTTAATAAACCATGGGTTTTATATTAATGAACAACCAACTAACCTCTGAAATATTTGGGCCCCACAGCATTATAAACTCTAAAATCTTCTGCTCTATTCGTCGTTGCGATGAATTACTGTTCACTCCATTGTGCCGATGCGATTGGTGAGGGTCCCACAGTATAATTCTTTGGTTGTATTAGGCCCAAGCTATAGAGTACTTCACACACACACACACATATATATATGTATATATATACACACATATATATATACATACATATATATATATATATATATATATATATATATATATATATATATATGTGTGTGTGTGTGTGTGTGTGTGTGTGTGTGTGTGTATTCCAAGCTTACCCTTTGAATCATATATATACAAAAACCTAAGTCAATCTTCAACCATGGCTTTAACCCTCGGCACATCAACATTCTATGTATATATTCACACATATATATATATATATATACTCTTACATGCACATGGTTTCGTCATAATATATATATATATATATATATATATATATTCCTCACTTCAATTGTTACAACATTAACGTGCCGTGGACTTATATTAAAACCCAGCAGTAATATATTAATATATATTGCCTCCTCCGTCAAACACTATAAAAAAAGCCTTTGGAATTACCCAAGTGAATCAAATATAATCGTTTTCGAGCCCACTGCACTTTATTAAAACCCAAGTAACCATATATCTCGATACACATAAAATTCTGGCCCACAACATATTTCAACTCTATAAGGTTTGAACGTCATATAATGAAACACAGTTGTAAACTTTCGAATATGTGTTCGCACCCGCAAATCATAACATTTGGATCCACATCATATCTCAACATACATCAATATGTATTATGTCCTCTATTCAAATGTCAAGAGTTATTATGAACAAAACTTTGGCTTTGGATTTATATCCCAACACAAATAATCCCGACTTCACATAACAGTGCCTCCTCAATCAACGGCTGTGGTCTTATCACGTTTCCCTCTGACAGATCAACGGTGGTCACGCAGTTGAATCGCACGAGATTTAGTCCTCCAAACTTAAGCGATGAACTGGGGCCCAGTGGTTAACCTACCCATCTCATCCGACGATTAATAAACTATCGCACTTCTGCTGACAATCCAACGGTGGTCATGTAATATCGCGCAAATTAGTTGCACGAATGTTATTTCTCCAAAGCTGCGCGAAAAACCCGGTTTTGTAATACCGCCTTTGGACACGTGGCGAGTGTTACACCATTTTTTTGGTCATCTAACCCATTATCATTAGATGAACCCAAGTACACCATGTAAGACCAATTTTACCCTAAGTAAAATTTCTTTCACCATATAAAATAACAATTGTCCATATTTCCTAGTCATATTCAACCCAAAACAAGGAAATTGATTAAATAAATCATTATTTATTTAATTATTTCCTAGGAATAAGTTATTCAAATCATTATTTAATAATATTCCTAGTTAAATTTGACTAAATCATTTGTATATAATTAAACAAATCATTATTTATTTAATTATATTCCCATCATTTCCCTAAAATTATAAATAAATCATTTATTTATTTATTATTTATAAATAAAGGAATTGACCCAAGTCAAGAATCCTTTTCCCTCCAACAAATATAGTAAAATATTCCTAAAGGGTGCTTCTAGAATTCAATTAATAATATTTTATTCACGCACCGAGTTCTAAGCCGCCCCACTATTTTGTTATAAATAGGAGGGTTTTCCCCATTCATTAGTCACCTTCATTGCATTAGATCACACTAGATCTATTCTTGGTCACCATTTTCCATTTTTGCTTTGTGAGCTCCCATTGAGTTCTATGTTTGTCAGGGTTTTCTATTACAATAAGAGAGAGGAATTTTAGCTCTGAAACGCTGAGGACTTTCAAGAACCCATCCCATTGAGGAGAACTGGAAAACACCTTTCTTGTTTTCCTCTCAGGTGCCCCATTCTTTAATATAATACTTGAATTATTCTTTTAAACACTTTGTTCTTGTCTTGTCTATTGGATGCATGGAGCCATATTATATTTTATCTGCTTAATGTCTTTTGTGCTTAGATCTGAATTTGTGCAGCAAACTTAAAGATATTTTATAGCCATAATCGATGTTAGGGCTATTTTTTATGCATAGCTAAAGTGATATTTTACGACGAAAGATTCATACTAACAGCGAGTGAAGACTCATATCGCATTATTTCACAAAAATCCGCTTACCACTTTATCTGTCGCGCGATACATCCGGTTTCTGAGGGTTGAAACCACGATTACTATTCCTTCACAGTTCCACCTTCATTCAGGGTTCTACCTCCGCCCCTTTTCTACGGATTCATTCACTCCTTTCATATCTTAACCATTGTTCCGTCAACACAGGTTTATTACCTAGACAAAGGTTCACTTCTTCCACTCATGGTTCCGCTCCAAATCCTTCGTGACTTCGCTATATACAAAGATATATATACTCCTTTCAAATGTTTTCTTTCTTATTTCTGCCTTAACATAAAAACCCGTGTTTCATTCTTACTTTAATACGACGCCACCATAAAATTTAACCCCAAACTCCATTAGGTTTTCACTGCTCGAAGCTCGATTCTACCTCTTATCCTCAGGGTTCCGTCTTGACCTTTCAATGGTTTATTATACACATTTTGTTGCATTCTTGGTGCTTCCGCATGCTAAACCAACAGTTCTATCAGAAAACTCAATGCGCATTCCAGGTTATTATTTCGAATTCTTCGAAGCCGTTACTGTATTTTCTGTATGTGCAGTCTGCTGCTCTGCCAAATGTAAACACCAGTCCTTTCATGCTCTATATGTATAGTGCTTCCGCATTAGTGTAAATCTGCTCCCCATGCTTCCTATATACACATCCTGTCACTGTACTCTGCTTTGCCTCTGCTGCTATCCTTTTCCATCAATGACAACACTTCTAACAATGTACTGGGATCTTGCTGCAACTTTTGAATGAGTTTCCATATTTCTTCATCATTCTTCCATTCCTCCCTTGCTTCATTTATTCAATCTAGTTGGATAATAGAAATGACACAAAGCAATGCTTCCACATCCTCATCCTTTCTTGAGAGTGCATCTGCAACAAAATTTAGCTTCCCTTTCTTTTAGATGCTTTCAAATTCATAACCCAACATCTTTGTGACCCATTTTTTCTACTCTTCTGAATATATTATATGTTCCAAAAATTATTTAAAACTATCATGATCAGTTCTTACCTTGAAGTGTCTTCCCATTAGGTAAGGTTGCGATTTCTTTAGTGCATGTAGTATTGCCCACATTTCCTTCTCATAAATATCTTTCTGTAAATACTTTCCTTTGATTGGAAAGATTTCAAAAGTAATGGGTCTTCATTCTTGCATTAAAACAACACCAATTCCATTTCCCGAGGCATCACATTCCATGCTAAAGGTTTTTGTGAAGTCTAGCGTAGCTAAGACGGGTGCTTTGCAAATTTCTTCTTTAAGATGTTCAAAGGCCTTAGTTGCTTCAGGAGTCCATGAAAATGCATCTTTCTTCAATAATGTTGTTAGAGGCGTTGTTATTCTCCCATAATTATTAACAAAATTGCGGTAATACCATGTTAACCCGAGAAATCCTCGCAACTGCTTTATGGTTGTGGGGACTTTCCATTCCTTAAGGGCTTTAATTTTGTTAGGGTCTACCTTAACACCCTCTTGAGATACAATATGACCCAAAATTCCACCTCTTGTACTCCAAAGAAACATTTGAAGGTTTTTGCATATAATTGTTTCTCCTCCAATAGTTTGAGCACCCTGTCAACATGTTGAACATGATCCTTCCAAGACCTACTGTAGATTATTATATCATCAAAAAATACAAACACAAATTTTCTAAGGAAGGGTTTGAAAATGGAATTCATCAACCCTTGAAATGTAGAAGGTGCATTCGTAAGGCCAAAAGGCGTGACAAAAAAATCATAATGACCCTCATGACTTCGAATTTTTTTTTTTCAGAATGTATTCAGCCTTCATTCTAATTTGATGACATATTAAACGAAGATCCAACTTGGTGAAATAAATTTCTCCATGTAATTCATCCAATAATTCATCAAGCACAAGAATGTGAAATTTATATTTAATAGTGAGCATATTCAGCTTCCTATAATCCAGACACGTGCACCATGATCCATCCTTCTTGTGTACCAATACTACTGGATCAGAGAAAGAACTTTGACTAGGTTGAATTACACCAGCTTCTAGCATTTTTGCAATCATACGTTCAATTTCTCTCTTTTGGACGTAAGGATATCTGTAAGGCCTAATGTTTGGAGGAAAAATTCTTGGAATCAAATGAATTGCATGATCATGATCACGAATAGGTGGGAGTCCTTTGGGAGTTTCAAACACCTTGGAATGATTATCCAAGACTTTTTGGAGATTTGGAGAAATAGATGATTTTGACGTTGGAACTTCTAGTGCGCATAATTGTGCAATGACACCTCGTTTTTCTTTCTTCATAAGCTTTGGCATGACATTAGAGCTTATTATCTTTCCCAGATTCCCTGCAATACCCCGTAATTCAAATTCCTTTCCTTTCGAAAAAAAATTCAAGGAAAGTTCTTGAAAATTAAAAGCTACAGCTCCCAAATATTGTAACCATTGTACACCTAGTACAACATCAGCACCACCCATTGGAATGGAAAGAATTGGACTATTAAATGCATATTCCCCCATAGTTAGCTTGATATTATGGAACTTTCCAGAGAAATTTATAGTTCCTTAACTTTCCACCATCAATTGACACTGTGGGACTGGGTATAGGATGCAATTCAATTCCTTGGCTACCTTACAATGAATAAAATTATGGGTACTACCTGAATCAATAAGCACTATTACATTTTTCTTCTTGATATGTCCTTCTATCTTGAAAGTTTGAGGAGTGGTAATTCCTATCAATGCATTACAGGATCTGGTCAGATTCATTTCTTCTTCCTCTGGGGTTGGTTCCTGGGGTATATCCTCTTATTTTGAAGTTTCTTGTTCCTTTTCTTACTCCACTTCACAATCTATGTAAAATAATTTCTTCTCGGCACACTTATGACCTTTAGTGTATTTGCTATCACAACTATAGCAAAGCCCTTTTTCTCTTTTTTCTTCCACTTGTTGTGGTGTCAGCCTTGTAGGTTGTGGAATTCTAGGAGTAGAAACACTTCCATCTTTATAGTTGTGAGCGGTAGGATTCCTTGTCGCCATAATTTTTCTTTCAATTTTTCTTGCCAACCTGAATGCCTTATCCAATGTATCAGGTTCTCAAAGGAAAACATCATGTTGGATGTTATCCTTTAGAGTACTTATGAAGACGTCAATCCTATCTTCCTCTATAATATTATTTACCCTTATATTCATTTTTTGGAAGTCCTCAGATGTACTCCACCATTGGACCCTTTTGTTTGAGATTTATCAATTGGCTAAATAAGGTGTTGCTCTTTGAATCCTCATAATGTGCTATCATTTCCTCCGTAAAAATTGATCAAGTGACCAGTGGTTGACGAGAACAAAGCCATCGATACCATACAAACTTATTTTTTTCTAAATATAAAGTTGCAATGCATACTTTTTGTGTGTTTTGCGTATTATGGAGCTCAAAGTATTGCTCCATTTGTAGTATCCAAGTTATCGGATCCTTGCTATCAAACTTCCTCATATATATATATATATATATATATATTTGGAATATGGTGGGTCTTAAAACCAACATTAGAGTCTATGAAATAATGATTAACATTTCTTTTGTTCTCATCATGAATTTCCTCTACTACCTTTACTCCATTAGGAAGATTTTCTTGTAGAAAATTTTCCAACCCTTCCTTCAAACCTTCCATGTCTTTCTTCAAATCTTCCATGTTTCCTTCTATCTTAACTTCTACGCCATCCATATTATCTTCCATGCCATTCTTCAAACCATCCATCTTATCTTCCACATCTTTCTTCAAACCATCCATCGTAGCTTCCACGCCTTTCTTCAAACTATCCATGTTGCCTTCTATACCATCCATCTTTGCTTCCACGCCATCCATCTTAGCTTCCACACCATCCTTCAAACCATCCATATTAGCTTACATTCCTTTATTCAAACCATCCATATTAGCTTCCATGCCTTTCTTCAAACCATCCATTTCATTTTTTGTTACTTTTTGCAAGATCAAAATTTATTGCACTTGGTCTTGTAATTTTGATATGTCATGTTGCACTTCTCCCTCTTCATGAGTCATAGTAAAGCCTTATGAGGGCTTAATGGGTGTTTAATTCTTTTTAGGAGGAATTTTAGAACCCAATATTGATATTTATGCTTCAATATGCCCTTGGAATCACATCAAACTTATTTTTCAAACAAGTCTTATGAAATAAATAAATAAATAAATACACATCTTTTTCTTGTTTTTTAGGAGCTCGATATTGAAACTGATGTATCTCTATAATTTCGGATCCCCAAGATTTTATATTTTGTCATTTATTATCCCTCTGAATCTTCTTTCCAATGCCACATGTCAAACTTGATTTGGATTCTTCAAGACAAAATTATGCCCAATCGCCCACAATGACCTAATTATGGACTAGTTCAGTAGAGCGAACTTGTATGGCGGGCCACATGTAATTTTTTACTCCTTTGGGTCTGAGCTTGATACACATGAAGCTACAGTCTATTTACTTTTAGCCACATATTACAAAATTCCAATCTGATGCTCACAAAGAGAGTTATGACAATTTTCCCAAGGTCACCTCTTTGAGATGAAATTCAGGAGCTTGCAAAAACCCTAACTTCCATAGATCATATCTCTAAAAATATTGTGAAACAAGATCTCAAATGTTTACACGAAGTTCGTTAAGATTTCTTTGCAAATGGGTTTTTTTTAGCTTTTGAACCTTCGCAGAAAAAAGTTATAGTGAAAATGCCACAATGACCTGTTTGAAGCAGCAAAACCCTAGAATCCAAAGCTCTAATACCAAATGTTATGAAACCAACTCCCAAAATAGAAGAAAAGATAGATTAACGCCTTTGAAATCAGCCAATTCGAGGGGGAAACCTCCTTTACATTACATAAATGAACAATTCTTGGATGACACAAATGAAAAAACCTCCTTTCTATATATAGGAGTCCATGGGGTCACAATATAATCCTACCTGACCTAAAAATAATAATTCAAGGGCACAATAATAATAATATGGGGAGTGCAGGGGTACAACAATAACAATAAGGGGGCTACATTAATAACAATAAGGGACTACATTAGTAATATAGGGCCCTGACACTTTATTTTGGAATAACAATTTATTATAAATGTCAATTTACTGTCAAATTTACACATAATTATCATCAATAGATTGTTGTTTTCTTATACAATTCAATAAAAAATAAATTGCCACATTAAATGATGATTTTAACATGGAAAATTTAACATTTTTATATGAGATTAAAAAAGAAAGAAAATTATATTTGTGTGGAGATCTTGTGAGGAACTTTTCAATGGTGTATCATATGTATAAAAGAAAATGCAAATGTGAAAGGTATGATCTTAAGAATCTTGAAATTTTGAGGATGATAGATGTGACTACCTTAAAAATAAAGCAAGACAAGTTAATGTTTGTTAAGATTCTCATGTTAACCCTAAATCCTCTTATTAATCCTTAAATATTGAGTTATTGCATGTTTATTGTTATATCGTTATGTAGGCAAGAAATTTCATTGTACCCTTTCATAATAATTGTATCATTTATCTCCTATATATACAAATGATACCTAGTCTTAGGATCATGGTATATTTTCTAGTATTGTATTCATTGTAAAATGAGGTTCCACCCTCTAGGTTGATTGCATGAATTGAATTCTTATCATTTTTAAATACAAGTTTCATAACATTTGGTATAATAGCAAATGAACTGAAGGTTTTGCTACTTCAAATGATTTATCATGGAAATTTTTCTATAACTTTATTTTAGAAAGCTTCAGGTTGTGCAAATTCAATACAATTAAGGAGATATCTGTAGGTACATTTGATCAAAATTTTAGATTTTAGTTGACTATACTTTCAGAGATATACCCTATGTAAGTTGGGTTTGTGAATGATAATAAAATTAATTTCAAACAAGTGATCATGGAATTTTCACTTTAAATTTTGTTCTACAACACTCCACAACATGATATTTCGGGATGATTTAGGAGAGATATGACATTAAATTTGATCAAAATTTCATATTCTGGTTTGCTATACTTTTAGATACATACCCTAAGGAATTTAGGGTTTCTAAATGGTGTTAGACTACACACCGAGAATGAAGATAAGCATGATTTGCATTATCATTAAAAAGATAGATATATAAAATACACGGGAATTTGCTATTAAATTCATCTTCTAAGGTTTGTTGGAAACCCACTGAAAATTCATATTCCACACCATAACCCCAATATATTAGGCATCTAACATCCCCCCCCCCCCCCCCTACACCCTCAATTTGAAAGGGTTCTTTGATTGGAAGCATAAAGATCAATTCATCTACCAATGGATGTATGTGCTCTCTGAAAGTGGTTGTTTTTGGATTGAACACAAACCCAATGGAGAGAAAAATCTTAAGTATTCTACTAAATGGATGTTTCAGAATTATGATCAACTTTGGCACTTGGCTCTAAGGCTCAGTAGTTCCCATAAAATTTCCAAACTTGGCTAGAAGTTGGTCTCTAGTTTATTGCAAATGTTTACAAATGGTGATTTGAAGAAAATCATAAACTGATGGTGGTTTAAAGCTGACCAAAAACTATTGTAACTTAGATATAAGGCTTTGTAGTTCCTAGAATTAATTTAGCTGGAAGTTGATGTCTTCTACTAACTGGAAGTGCTCGCAAATAGTGATTTGAAAATGAATGCAAACTAATATTGGTTTGAATATGAACACAAATTGAATCATGCTCATGGATTTGAATCTAGTTACAACTCTATTTCTAGCTCGATACTCTAACTATTGTCTATAGTTTTGGTTGTGGCTTAGGGTCATTTGCATGCTTGATTGATAGGGATTCAAAACTAGAATCCTAAATGTTATCATTCACCCCTATCCGATAGGTGATAAGATGACTATATTTCCACAATGTTAACATGGATGAAGATAAAAGACTATGATACTCCCTATTAATTCTAAATCTATGAGGGTATCAGATTCTATCCAAATGCGCCCATCTACAATGCAATTTATTTACTAATAAAGTTACAAAAGAAAACTATTTGTAAGCCACCATTATTCTTGATTATCTGGATGGGAATGGATCTTTATGATTTATAGGATTTATATTTAGTACAATAGTTGAAATGAAATGTCAAATATTACCAATAACCTTACCAACTTGCAAGACACAAGCTCCTTTAATGATTCATATGCAATGAAAAACCACTACAAAATTAGCTTCATACCTTGGGCTTTCATAGGCTAGGGTGAGAATTCAAACCATAGATTTGTTTCGTGCTAGTGTTTTTCTTACCAGCCTTACCATCATTATGGACTTCCATTTGACCCCAATACATAATAGATAGAGAGATAAATTTACAAAAGGGAAATGAATCTAATCAAAGAAATAGGGGTGCATGAGTGTGTAATCTCAAACAAATCAAAATAATCCACTGCCTCCCATGATTGAAATTTCTTTGACCTATTTGAAATCCACATTCTTCCCAATCAAAGTAAGGGTGTTGTCATGGTACTTTCCACTCATGAAATCACTAGTGGTGGACATGAGCAAGTGGAATATCTCTTGGCTCAAGGAAATACTGATAAATACCTTAGGCTTTGCACAGAATTTTGGAGGTCACCTCTGGCCCTTTATTAAGTTAGTCATCTATCACCATTAGCATGTTGAGCATAGTAACTGATGAGTCATTAGTGGGAGTCGAGTCCAATTCCATCTTCTAGTGGTCACATTTTTCTTGGACACTAAATCTATAGTACCCAACTTACACAAAATTATGGGCATGTTATCCTGAGTCGTAATGGCCCATGGTAGGATGAAATATAAAGTCCAAATTCTACAACATAAACCATGAAATAAGGCAGCACCACAAGTTTCTAGGTGTTCTAGTTATATGATCATAACCCTATGCACATAAATAAAAATTTGTTAACATAAACCATGGGAGGTGGAGCCACTTATAATAGTGTGATTGTGATGCAGGGGCATCTATAAAATTCCATTGACCAAGAGGTCAAAATAATTTACTAGGCGAGTTGGTTCCTCATTGAGTGGTTTTTTAGGAGAGAATTTATATATAATTTCCACGTAATTATTTAAATTAGACATTTTTTTTCGTGGTTGTAGTTTTGTTATTTTTCCCTAAAATGGTCTTTTGATACTACATTCATGGATCCAGAACGAACCATTTGTAACCTATATATTATTTTTATTTTAATAAATAATTTTGAGAGTGGTATGAGAGAGATCTCTTGATTTTATTTTCCAACCAGTTCTTCTGCAATATTTTTTTTTCGATGCATAGTCCCATTTGTAGTAGCATTGTATTTTATTGACATGATCAAGAGGCATTATATGTATATACATTGGTTGTTGGAGATTACAGGAGGGTCACGCAGAGGTATTAAGGCACACAAAGGTGAATCCAACAAAGGATTTGAGCCATTATAGAGAACAAACGAAGGACATAACATTTTTTTTCATTCTTTGTAGGGATCCGTCAATTGACGGTGCAAAATTCGACAATTAACGGTGGATTCGGACGAAGGTCATTACCCCAATGATTTTATTAAGTGATCAACTGAATACATTGGGTTGTTTTGAGCAGGTTGGCCCCTATGAAGTTTTCCACCTGACACCTCTTGGCAGCCTCCCTTCCAAGTGAGTGAGCTTTGTAAAGCGGCCCGAAAAGTTAACTATGGGTCTCACTCAGTGGGATTACCCCGATGGTCTTTACAAGTGCCATTTTTCATTACGTTGAGATATATATAAAGTGGCCCAAATTAGTTAAGTGGAGGCTTGAGAGGGCCCCGCCTGGAGATCTCTTTCGGCCGATTTTGGTAGTAGCATTTTTTTTAACCGGGCTCAAGGTTGTGGGAATAAAAGTGGCAGAGTTAGGAAATGATTATTATATGTGTAGGTTTGGCCATAATCGCTTAGATTTTTCCACCCTTATGATTCCTAAGACTTTGTAACAAATCCCCCCACTATGATTTTTGTGGGACTTCAATCCCAAAGGGATTGAAGGAAACACTAATTATGAGAATTTTTTGAGATTTTATTCTTAATCATACCAACTCCTCGCAAATCTGACTTAGATTTTCATCAAGTGGCATGAGAGGATACCCTGCGTCTACTTTAAGAACGGGAGGAATCATGCCACCCAAATTTGATTAAGGCGTTGGACGAGGCACAAGAGGATAAAGACAAAGGTCATTTGCTAATAGAGAAGTATTTTGGGTGATGAAATGATTGGAGGCAAGAATGGATGCAATAGAGAATGGTTTGTAGGGAGAACGAGAAGAATGAGATGTGAGTCTAGAAGAGGAATAATATTTAGAAGAAGAAGCAGTAGAAGAAATTACATAAGCTAAAGTGTTGAAAGCAATTTTGGGATCTGTTATGAAACCCAAACCAGATCTATCTTCATATACAAACAACATGAATCTAGAGGAGCTTATTGAATGGATCACATAAATGGATAAATTATTTTGAGTATGAAGATATGGATGAAGAGAGAAAATTTAGTTTTTTTGTAACTAAGCTAAAGGGCTACGCATCTCTCTGGTGGGATAGTGTACAGGCAGAGAGAATGATAAAGAAAAATTAGAATATTAAGGGTTGGGACAGGATGGTGGTGAAACTCAGGGGTAATTTTTTGTCGAAATATTACCAACCTACCGTGTTCAGGAGTATGCAAAATATTAGGCAAAGAGCTATGAAAATCAAAGAGCGTTATGCATGAAAATCCTCTCTACAGACAGAGACGATCCCTCTAGCCCTAGAGTGGGTCTAGTAACAACACTGAACAATTAAAAACCTACTTTCCTAGATTATAAATGAATGTAGATCGCGAATATATCACCTACCTCAATCTAATTCTAATTCTCGTTTGGATCCTTCGGTCCTTCACATTATGTGGTCAGATCTTCATCGCTACCGGCGCTCGGTTACCTGCACAAGGGATCAAATGACACCAAACATGAAAGCATAACATATATAATGCATATACAACCTACTTAGCTGATCAAGGAAAAATAAGAATCCAATCATACATAAATACAAGAATGGAAAGAACGAACCAATCGTATTATATTATAATAGATAAGGGGAGTTACAACCTGCTCCTTGATGTCGCAACTCTCCTTCGACGGGTCCTGATCTAGGCACATCTCCAAAGCACTCTATCAACTTGATGTGAGGGAAAAAGGTATCAAATCTTGATTGATGTCTATAGCAATAAAAGCGCTCTCTATTGTTCTTCTATCTATGTTCTAACTAGAAGATCTATGAAATATTTTCCATTATATAGCAAAGGAGGAGGGAGCATGGATCCACTTTAGGTGGGGAAATGGGGTATCCCTTTGGGTGGTTCCACTTTTTTAGGAACAAAGAGGCCAAAGTGAGAAGCTTGGCTCTATCCTCAGGAACAAACAACTTCCCAAAAGGGGATTCACGCGAGTATGAGCTTAATTCTAGCTCCGATCGGTGCAACCCTAGACCAAAAAGAGGTCATCGGCATGAGAAAGATACGGAGGTGTTGCGCCACTCTAGATAATTAGGTTTACAAGGAGATTCTTCAGGAATGGCCAATAGAGATTTTATTCATTGTGTTGAAAAGGACATGAAGGGATATTTTCATGATGGAAAGCAGGCACAAGGGTCACTGTTAAAGGTCTCCATGATCAAGAACGGGGAGTACAAGTACAGTGAAAAAGTGCTATATAACAAAGAGTATACAAAAGAATTCTAGAAAGTAAACATCAGGGCAATATATGTAGAGGAGTCTACAGAGAAGAAAACAAGATACATAAATGGCCTTAAATTGGAGATACAAGATGAGATTAGTGTACTATCACCTAAAATAGTGGAGGTATATCAGTTGGATTTGAAATATGAAGAGGAACTTGCAAGGAAGAAAGCTGGAAAATATAAGAGTGTTGTTAGAGGAAGAGGGCAGCAAAAAAACATAGGGATATCTACTGCACCAAGAGATAGAGATATTAGCTCAAGTCCACCATGACAATAGGAGGGATAATATAGAGGCGAAATATTTTGTTTCCAAAGGATGAGGAAAAGAGGTTTGTTTCTACATATGTGGAAAGCTTAGACACATGGCATATGAATTTTCAGAGAAAAAATAGACAGGCCAAATGAACGTTGTCACTACTCTAGTAGAGGAAGAAAGAGCAGAGGTGCAAGAAGCTGAGAATGTGTCATAGATATGAGAGGCCTTTATGATTAAGAATTTAATGATTAAGCGAGAGAAATAAGCTATTGATCCAATTCAAAAGAGAGCCTTATTCTAAATTGTTTGTAAAGTTCAAGGGAAGTGTTGTAACATGGCGATTGGCAGTTGTTAGGGTCCTATAATAATAGGGATCATAATTTTGAATTGAGTATGTTAAGTCTTGTAATATTGGACATACCTTTGCTTTCTGCAAATGTTTTCACATATTAAAAAATGAAAAGAGGGTATGTCCTAAAAGAATAATCAAAGGACCAAAAGAAATAAAGATAAAAAAATGATATAAAGTATGAACCCCACAAAAAGAAACAAAAATAAATTATGAAAGTTTTGCACATTCAAATGCCACTACTCTTAGTTACTTTACTTTTGCAAATAAAATTATGTGCAGCTTGTCCAAAATGCCACATTTCATGATGATCATACATTCTAATCTTGGTCATTCATGCCTTTAAATTTCATGTCATGATAGTTAGTGAATAAATAGCTAACCAAACCATTTAACCTTGGCAGATCAGTAGTTAGGTAGAGAATAAAATGAGCTCATAAGTTTAATCTGAGCCATTGGAATATATACGGTTAGAAATAAGTTAGTTTTCTTATCTAAAGAAAATAAAAGGGTTAGCAAGCTCAAATGCACCCAATAAAGGAAATAAAAAATGTTAGGGTAAATGAAGGGTAGGTAGAATACTTTCACAAGTTATGGAAAGAATAATTTGGTTTATCCCATATCACTAATATCTTTCTAAACACATTCCCCTCACTAAAAACCCTCTTTCCACTCCTAGAAGTCATTTCCCCTTGTAAAATCCCTTTCCCCTTATTCTAAATAATTTTCCCCCACTAAAACCCCTTCCCCTTGACTAACTCCGCATTATTCAAATAAAACATGCAAAACCCACTTTTGCATAGTTTAAAGAGCAGAAAAAAATTATTATCGGGCCCCACTTCCCTTTTAAATTAACCCCCCCGTTTAATATATTTCATAAACTTCCCCCATATTATATTAACCCTTCCACTTTATTTTATTCCCAACCCTTTTCATTTAACCCTTCCACATAATATATACTCCCCAACCCACTTTATTATAACCCTCTGCATATAAACTACCCCATCGCATAAGTAATTTACTCGACCCCACCGCTTGAAAATCCCCAACTCATCCAGCCGCCTAATCACCACTATTAGATCTAACAGCCCACAAGCCATTTCGCATCCCCCCATAGTCAAATTTTTAAAGCTGAGGAGGGGGTGCGAAATGGGTGGTTTCATACCCCCGCTCCCCTGCCATGCGACACTCCCATGTTTTATTGCAACCCCCCATTCCTCAAACCACCTAAACACCTCTTTACGTGCAATAATCCGCCAAACTACCTTTTTCTATGTGATAAACCATCTCTGCGCCTTGCGATGAAAACACCATTGTTTGAAATAAACCCCCGCGCCATTGTGATAATCCCCAAAGTTCAAAAGTAATAAAACTCTACGCATAATAGTTATTACACTATTTCTATTATTTGCAAAAAAGAGACCTGAAAGCCATTTTCGACCAGAATTGAAGCCCGCAACTGCTAGGACCCCTTCCAAGACCAAAACTTCAATATTTCAGGTAATACTGAGTACCTACCTTTGTCAATTAAGCATAGAAATTAATAAATTAAAAAAATTAATGGCTTCCCAAAGAATTTAGACAGTAAACCCCCTTCAACCACCAGTTTTAGATGTCGACCATACCCCTTTGGCCGATAAAGACTTCAAGATTAATGATACTATAACTGATTTCAACCTTTTGGAGCTCCATTGTTGGAGCCATGATAAATTTGTTGATCAAGCAGATGACATTCATCTGTGGGATTCAAACGTGCCCAAATACATATTCCCTTAGACCTTTCTATTCCCAGAACTCATCAGACTGTGCCAAATCAGTTATTTTCCCAATGAAAGAGCTTTAATTACCCCAAAACAAGAAATTTTATTCACAATTACTGTTCAATCTATCAATCAGATGCACCAGATTCAACCACAACCTGATGAAGTACCTTTCTCTATTGAAACCCTTACTGAACTCTACTTAAAGCTGGACTTTCCTAAAATATTCAAAATCTTTTGAACTTTCCTCCCTCCATCAGTAGAAACCCCTAAAAACAATCCTCCATACTCAGCTTCTACGTTTTTATAAAGAACCAGGCAGATTGTAACCATATTGTCATGTATTTTAGGATATTTCACTGATGAGAATGTAGATGCATCTATTCTTGGTTTCCTATCCATATTTTTCCCAAGACAACCTCCAGCTACTACCTTCAATTTTGCTCAATACCTGGCAGATGTCATCCATGATCAGCTAGTAAAACTGCCAGAAGGAGTATTCAAATACTCCTCAATTTTGTTTCATATGTTTATATATTTCCAATCATAAAGGTTTGCAGTTAGCCCCCAAAAACTGGACACAGAGGGTAATCCCCAATCTGTTGTCTTTTGGATATCCTTAATCAGAAAGGATTCCACTAAATTCAGCTTCAAAGACTTCATTGATTATTTTTTTTTATCCAGTAGTTAATATGCTAAGCAATAGCATTCAGCCTAGATTCAGTGAAGAGATCAAAAAGGTTTTACAATTGTAAGAGCAGAGCAAAACAGGAGACTAGTGTTTATACAAGAATCATATAGAAATCAGAGTGCATGGAAGCCAGCTAACTCCATACAAGCTTCCCAAATACCTCCCAATGAGGATATTTTCTTTAGAATACATCGGAAAAATCTTGAATTTAGATAAGATCAATTTACTTTCAGCTAATAAAAAGACCCAATTCAAGATTAAAATATAACTAGGGCCTTTTATATGTAATAATAGGAATGTTGGTCAACAAGCAGACAAATGTTTACAAGAGTTTAAGTTCAACAACATTTTCAAATGGCCATATGACCCCTTGGATGTCATAAGTAAATTGAGAGTTAAGTTCAAATTGACCCCTTTCATTCATGAGTCAAAACCTTAAATTGAAAATTATTCCAACCAGTCAGAGTGGCTGGAAAAAACTTTACAGGAGGTAGAGAAACAGGTTGATACCAGTTCCATCCTGCTTACTCCAGCCCCACAGGACAGAAATTCAAAGAGGGCAAGAGAATAAGGCTCGTATTTTGCATAAACTACTTATGATACAAAATTCAAGCTTATGTATAGAAAGAAGACCAAGCTAAATCTAGTGATAGAGCAGGGAGAGATAGTTGATACCGTTGAAACCACCAAGACAAATATTGTTGTCAGATATGATGCACCTCCAACACTTTCAGAAGAAACATATCTTCCATCAACCTCCAGTGCACAAATCATCCAAAAGCAACACAGTGTAGAGGTTTCATCATCTAGCAAACCAGTTGAAAAAGAGAAGGATGTCATGGAAAAATACAAAGAGATTAAAATCAGAAACGAAGCATTAAAGGCTGTAACATATGCATAGTATTGGAATAAAACTCCTAGTGATCATAGTAGGTTGCTTTCAACTTATGACCTCAAGACAAGGAAGATGCAGATGACATTTCTACAGCCAAAGGTGCAGGCTCCAAAAACATCAAAAGATTATACTAAAACAACCTTTGAAGTTCCTACCAAAGATGAGCATCCCATTGACCAGATTGAGTTTCATAAACAAGAAGGAGAAATAATTTATTCCACCATGACACACAAAGCTTTAAGTGTCCAGAAGTTATAGAATTCTCTAGAAAATATAAAGACATAGTTCAAGCTAGAAATAGCTTCATCACAAGGAAAGGAAAAAAGGATAAAGTCACTTGAATATTTGGTAATAGAAACTAGCTATGATCCAAAAAATATCAAAGCAGCAGAAGAACTAATAAATAAGAAGAATGCAGACATAGGTGCACTGAAGAAACAACTAAAGTTACCAAATACACAACATCCACAAACCAAAGAGGTTTTGGAAAATAAAAATCAAAAGGATGAAATGATGAATCTCATCATTCAGTTGATAGCTCGACTGAAAGAAATGGAAACAGAAATGGACAAACTAGTGCAGGAAAAGCAAGCCAGCATGGAAGCAGTTCCCATTACTATTATTCCTATAGCTTCTACATTAGCTCCATTGTCTACAACAATTCCAGTATCAACGACAGTTCTAGAAACTACATCAGCAACATCATCAGCAGTACCAACAACCCATCCCACCGATGAGGCCAACAATTTGATCGAGGCAATGCAGGATATGTCAATTTAAACTATTGAAATCAATAAGCTCAAAGAACAAGTGAAGAGTTTAGAATATGGAAAGAAATTGGTAGAAGTAATGCATCAGGAATAAGTACAAAAAGCCAACAAATTAACTGAAAGAATTCATAAGTTAGAAAAGGAGTTGTCACTGAAAGAGCCTTTAGCCCAAGCAAAACAACAGTTGTGGGCCAATATCATTAACTCAGTTAATGATATTTGGCCTTCTATATAGGTTATATTTGAACAGAAGGACTCGATAAAGGAGGCTAGTGATGCCATTCAAAAGGTCAAAGACAATCCTGGAAAGAAACCAGAGGAAGCTTCTGAGATAATAAAATTCCTTGATTCTAAAAATAAACAAGAATTGGAAGAGCTCGGGATATTAGACAGGACAAAGACTATATTAGAGGTGAAGAAAGTGATTCCAAGAGAAATCTGATGATACAGCTTGAAGACAAATGTCAAACAATGGAACTTGCAGTGAACAGGTTTATGAACAAATTTGATGTATTGAGGCAGAAAGGTCTGCCTAATCCTTTGGTAATCAATGATAAACTAATGAGGCATGAAGATTATGATAAGAAGATCATGGAAGTAGCCAAAGAAACTTCCAACAGTTCAGCAATGAAGGGAGTTCCCACAGGCAAAGTACTCCTTCAAAGTTTATAAAATTTCTTTTACCTCCAGCATGAGGTAAATCACCTTTTTGTGTATAAACCTACATTTTCCAAATATACAGAGGCAGATGAAATTTACCAGAGGATGATGAGAATCAAACTCCCAAATGAAGAAACATGGGAAAAATGGTGTGATTTACCGTAACAATTTAAAGAGCATAAAAGTGAAATAACTCGCAGGTTAAAGAGAAAACAGATGAAAGACATATGAAAGACAGATGAAAGCAAGACGAATAAAACAAAGACAACGTGCAAGAGAATACCACGTGAAAGAAACAAATTGTAAACAACAATCAAATAAAACAGGGACATATTTCAATCAGTTACTAGGTGTCACTATCTTCTTGCATGAAGATATTTTATTTCCTTAAATAAATCCTAGTCAGTTGACAAGATATTTTGTGTAAAGTTTTGTATAAATACTTCATTATTTCGAAGTATTGAGAGTGGATTTATGAATATTTATATAGCTGATTGATCTACTGCCCTAGGGTTATTGTACCATTTCCAGTTGACAAACATGACAAGTAATAAAGGCATTTCTTTACAGGATTCATAAGTTGAGTTATTTCAGTGAATTATATTTCAATTGTTCATGTTCTTTTCTTAAGTATTCCATAAACTTTAATGTGTTCCAAATTTGAATGTTATAACAAGAATTTTATTGCATAATTTGTTTAAATATGCTATGTTTTGAATTGTTATACATTTTTATGTTTTCTTCTGATATCTGGTTTAGGTAATTCTTAATTTCTCTCTGATCTCGATTTACTTCCTTCACCTTCCTTCATTATCTAGTTTAAGGAATTCTTAATTTCTCCTTGACCCCGATTGAAAACCACTTCACCATTCAGCCTTGAGATATGATTTTGGTCAGCTATCCTGCCCTATAAAACTTCCTTTATAATTTTCTTATGTTCTGTTTATAAGGTATATTGACTCCATAGCCCAATGGAAAATGGAAAAGCACCTATCCATCTAAATCAGTAATTCCACCAACAAATCAAAATCAATTCAAAACAAGCATACATAACTAGCCTAAAATTTATTAAACAAACAAAGTTAAATCATTAAGAGAGAGCCCTCTCTGAGCATTAGGAAGGCTAGGTCCTAATCTCCAAAATTGGATGATAGTTACCTCTTATATTTATTTTTAACACACATAACAACTCTTGGAAATTTCGGAGCGATAACAACAGTGACAATACTGATAACCTGGTGTCTATAGAGGTTGTAGAAAAGGTGAATTTGAAGAAGAAAAATCATACAACACCCTATAATGTGTCTTGGTTTCAGAAAGGACATTGAATTTTGTTGAATGAGAACTGTGAGATAGAGATTCAGATTGGAAGCTACAAGGACAATATTCTGTGTGATGTGATGTCGATGGACACATGTCATATTTTGTTGGGTAAGCCATGGTATTTTGATATAAGTATTCTACATGATGTTAAGAAGAATAACTATAATTTTCAGAAGGATAACATCAATCACACCTTGCTTCCACTACAAGAAGAAGGGACTTTTGAATCCAGTGATCCTTAATCTTTGTTGTGTAGGTTTTCACCCTAAACAAAAAATATTTGCAAACGAATTCTTCAGAGAAGAAAATAAAAAATGGCGAGAACATAAAACATAGAACAAAATGCACTGAGATTTTCCCTTGGACCCCAAAACCGGGCCTACTAGATTGATTTTTCATTATATTCCTTTCAATGTTACAACACATATACATACATGTTGAAGCATTCATAAATCCCAATCCATTAACCCTAGATTAGAACATAATTGTAGTTCCCTTGACTGGATCTACAAAATACCATGGGTAGAAAACCATCATTCCCAAAACCATGTTCAAAACCCATGCACAAAACCATAGTGATGCAGCCAAAAGGCCGTTGATACCCACATACGCAGATTCTTTAATATGTCTGTCTCTTCCCAGGATATTCTCATAACTAAGTATTTATTCTGAATTTGACATATTCAGATAACTTCACATAACTCAAAGAACCTTATTACCTTTCAAAATATTACAGCCCAAGCAACATCGCATTTCACTGCGCTTGACCCTTTCCTTAACGCTTCATCTCACATCACAAAACTCCATCGCACTTTTCATATCGCAAATCACAACAAATAACTTATCACTTTAACAATAAATATATATCTCTACCGATGCAAAATTTCACTTAGCTACGATATAATCTCCACCGTTGATCTATCCCAGATCCAACAATCCCGCTTCTCACAGAACTTATCACTTTGCAGTTTGACGAATATAACACTTCAGCAAAACGTTAAACCATATCGTACGCGATGTGCGATATGCACATGGACCTCGCTAGAACATGGTTCCTCTTCATCACATAGCAACTTATACCATTTAACTTGCAATGGCTTAATAGGTAAATATAACAATTGTCGATTTCAATGTGCGCCTGTATCCTCCTCCTAACACATGTCCACTTTGCAAACTCCCCAATTTAACTTGAGAATTCAATCTGGACCGTTGATCTTTACTCGGATCTTTGTGATTTAATCCTCGTTTTCTGTTCTCTTCCTTGGAATTCTTCTATAGGTTCGATGCCTTAATATTTTCTCTTCGACTGCCGACACTCTGTAACTTTGTCTTCTCCACTCGCTACTTCTCCTGAGCTGTAAATTCTATTCTTCATTCATTCTGACTTAGAATTCTCACGCTTGCTACACACCTTGTACGTTGTCTCAATCCCAAATACAGAACACCCTTATGTATTACTTCTCCTAATCCAAAATTTAGATTTGTTTCTTTCTCGACCTGCATTCAATTTATATATGCACTTATTTGTTCTCACACAACATAAAAAAATTAACTCCCAGACTGGAATCATGCATATTCTACCCAATCACTAAGTCTTATTCACACAATAAGACTTATTCATTCATCATAATTCATGCAATCAGTTAATTACTTCATCAATATCAAATTTGTTTAGTTACAGATCACTCAGCACGTAAAAGAAACAAAACACAGTCGCCATGAATTCAATTTCCCATTAATCAATAATTGTACAGATACAATAAAACCTGCTTATGTTCTATCCTTGGCCTGTTGTGCCTTTACATGGCCCTTTATCCCTCCAACAGAACCCTCTCTATCTCTTGGCTCTCGCCTCTATCTCTTGGCCTAATATTCTTCTTTTTTTTAATTCGGCCTCTACCTCCTTTGAAACTTACAATTTAATTTATAATACAGTACAAAGCTTATCCACCCTCATTCAACTCCTACAAACTTGTAACCACTTAAATTCTAAGGAAATCCTAATTTATGACTTCCCTATCTACTCAAAAAAACCACAAATATTCTCTCTAATATCCCATTTCTTAAGGGGATTTGTTACATTAAATCAACACTCATTGACACCTAACAACTAAGCATATTCCCTATCAATTCTCACTAAGAAATAAAATACTTCTTACATGAGTTTTACAATTTCTGTTTACAATAGTTCCTCCTTGGACAAATGTCAAGACCCTAAGGTCTGATTTCTACTTGGACTTTTGACTTAGAGCATATGCTCCTGCATCAGAATCCCTAGGTGAAAAATAATCATGATCTCTAGATCATGTGTCTTTAATATTTGTCCTCCTGGATCCCAAACTTTGTTCTATAATCTATCTTTGGCTGCTATTATTGGTGTTCTCCAGGTCTCCATACTTTATGTTGCATTGCCCCACTGGCTATACTCTCACATTATTTTGCTGTTGTTGCTTTGTTTCCTAGCTGTTGTCTTCCTCTGAGACACCTTCACTATCAACCTTCTTATTCTTTCAATATCCATGTCCAGTTTATCTTCTATCTGGTACTCACTCTGTCAATTGTCTTCAAACTGTTTTTTTTATCTTCTCTTTGAAGTTGTTGGATTGTTACTACCACCCTTACATCCTTACCCTCTTGTTGCTTCTGAACTTTTGTCTCATCTCCAAGCAACCTCTTTTCAACATCATCAATATGTTGCATATCTTCAGGACCCTTGATCTGAATTAATTTAAATATTGTTGTAGATTTGCTCTGGACATTGCTACATCCCAAACTTCATGAATATCTCTTAAGATATCTCTCTCTGCAACATCCCTCTTCTGTTCACTATCTGAAAATTTACTTTCAAAAAGTAAATTGCCTTCTGATTCTTTGACTATAGTAAAATTTTATTCCTCTGCTGCAAAACCTTTGCAGTCTTCATTAGGCTCTTTCTTCTCTACTGGTGCTTTTAACAAATTCTCTAATAACTCTAATTCTTTCTCCCATTTACTAACCAATTTTTCATGTGATTTCCCTTGGCTATCTTCATAAGATAACATAGCCTCATCCTCCATCAAAATACAATTATGATCTTGCTTCTTTGAAATGTATTTGTACATTTATTTTTCTTCCTCCATCTCTATGACAACTCCCAGTGACTATTTATCACCTGTAAAACCTTCAAAACCTGCAATCATACACAAATTTTCAGTTTTAAAACCACAAGACTCAATAGTCTTATTTTATGATTCAATCATCAAATCCTCCAACTGTTCCAAGTCTTCTTCATGACTCAGAAAATCTTCAATGGTCTTCATCTCAAATTCCTCAAGCACTTCACTTGGTTGCTTGATACCCTTCTCCACTTCTTCTTGATTTTGGTCATCATCGTGAGCCAAACTTCCTTTGTTTTCAAATTTAGCACTATGCTAAAAATCAATACCTCCTCTCAACTGTGTATGATCTTCCATATGAGATCTAATTGTCTCATCCTTCTTATTTAAAACAAATTCAAATTCTGTCTCTTTGCTTCCTCTTTTTTGACAATAACCAAAGATTGTCCATCATCATGTATTACACTTGCAAATTTACACAAGTTATTAATTTCAAAATCATAAGGCTCAATTTCCTCAACTGATGTTTCAGAGATCACTGCTCCACCTTCAAGCTCAAAAGAAACTTGTTCATCTCCAACAACTTCATTTTGTTGTAGGTCCACTCCCTTGAGCTTCTCTATCCTCAATTGAACATCTATAATCTGCTCAAGCTTCCTCAGCTCCTCTATCAACTGTATATTCATCTGTTGTTCTCTCTTCTCTTGTAGCTTATGCCACTTAATTTTCTTTCTCATTCTGTAACCAAATCTCTAGTCTTCTTTACACTTCTCAAACAACTTCATCAGAGAATTTAATTGCATTATTATCTCAGCATTTTCTCTCTCATACTCTCCATCCATGCCATCTACTTTGAGATCTTTCTTCACTATTATTATACTGTGATCTCTCTCAGAACCTCTGCTATGACTATCAGTAATAATCTTCTCCTCTATCTCTATGAGTTCCTCACTCACTATGAGTTGTACTTAAGCCTCTCCAATAGCAAGTCCTCCCTACTACAACTTACCTCACCAAGCTTTCCTTTGTACTTGGCCACTGGTCCCCTCTATGGAAATTTCTTTAAGCATTCCTCTGCTCCTTCTAGGCTTAAAATCATCTGCACTTTTGAGAACACAATTGTTCTCTTGTATTTCAATCAAAAATGAAATACTAGGTTCTGGCCACACTCTTATTTCACTCAGAAATCCTTATCACTACTCTTAAGGTTGTGATCTTATTTTGTTGAGATACTTCATTAGCTACAACTATCATCTTTAATCTATCTTTTATCATGCAAAACTTAAATCAGAATTAAATAAAAAAATACCTGCATGATTTCATAAGAGGTCTCCATCCACTCTTCACATTCGAGTGAATCTCCATTCTCCACAAGAAAAACAACCATCGTTGTGCTTTCTTTATCTTTCTGTAATCTCTGTCAATTTTCTGCAAAGCACATTTGATTTACTAATCTCTTCTTTCTTCCACAATCACACTTGCATTCTCCTTCTATTTCATGTTGAATCTTATTCTGCGCTGCTACCAAATTTCTTCTGCGTAGTTTAACTCTGTAATCTTCATTTATAATAATTTTTCATTTACTCGCTCTGATACCAAATGATGCAGCCAAAAGGCCACTTATACCCACATACAAAGATTATTTAATATGTCTGCCCGTTCCCAGGATTAATACTTGTAACTGAGTATATATTCCAAATTTGACATATTCAGATAGGTTCACACAACTCAAAGAACCTTATTACCTTTCACAATATTATAGCCCAAGCAACATCACATTTCACTGCGCTTAACCCTTTCCTTAACACTTCATCGTGCATCACAAAACTCCATCGCACTTTTTGTATCTCAGATCACAAAAAATAACTTATCACTTTAACACTAAACATATATCTCTGCCGATGTGAAATTTCACTTGGCTGCAATATAATCTCCACCGTTGATCTATACCATATCCAATAGTCTCGCTTCTCGCAGAACTTATCACTTCGCAGTTCGGCGAATATAACACTTCGGAAAGCCGTTAGACCATATCGCATGCGATGTGCGATATGCAGATGGACCTTGATAGCATGTGGCTCCTCTTCATCCCATCACAACTTATACCGTTAACTTGTGATGGCTTAATAAGAAATTATGACAATTTTTGATTGCGATGTGCGCTTGTTTCGTCCTCCTAACACGTGTCCACTTCGCAACTTCCCAAATTTAACTTGTGAATTCAATCTGGACCATCAATCTTCGCTCGGATATTTGCGATTTAATCCTCGTCGTATGTTATCTTCCTTTGGAAGTCTTCTGAGTGTTCACTTCCTTAATATTTTCTCTATTTTCGATTGTTGCCACTCTGTAACTTTGTCTTCTCCACTCGCTACTCCTCCTGAGCTTTAACTTCTATTATTCATTCATTCCGACTTGGAATTCTCACGCTTTCTGCACACCTTGCACATTATCTCAATCCTGAATATAGAACACCCTTCTGTATTACTTCTCTGAATCAAAAATTTTGATTTGTTTCTTTCTCGACCTACATTCAATTTATATCTGAACTTATTTTTTCTCACACAGCATCAACAAATTAACTCCCAGAATGGAATCATGCAGATTCTACCCAGCCACTAAGTCTTATTCACACATTAAGAATTATTCATTCATCAGAATTCATGCAATCAGTTAATTACTTCATTGATATCAAATTTTTTCAGTTATGGATCACTCAACACGTAAAAGAAACAAAACATAGTCGCCATGAATTCAATTTCTCATTAATCAATAACTGTACAAATACAATAAAGCCTGCTTACTTTCTATCCTTAGCCTGTTGTGCCTTTACATGGCCCTTTCTCCCTCCAATAGAACCCTCTTCGTCTCTTGGCTCTCGCCTCTCTCTTTTAGCCTAATCTTCTTTTTTGAATTTGGCCTCTACCTCCTTCAAAACTTACAATTTAATTTATAATAAAATACAGAGTTTATCCGCCCTCACTCAACTCCTACAAACTTGTAACCACTTCTATTCTAAGGAAATCCTAATTTATGACTTTCCTATCTTCTCAACAAAACAACAAATATTTTCTCTAATATCCCATTTCTTAAGGGGATTTTTTACATTAAATCAACACTCATTGACACCTAACAACTAATCATATTCCCTATCAATGCTCACTAAGAAATAAAATAATTTTTACATGAGTTTTACAATCTCTCTTTACAATAGTTCCTCCTTGGACAAATGTCAAGACCCTAAGGCCTAATTTCTACTTGGAATTTTGACTTAGTGTTGATGATCCTACATCACATAGGTAGGTCCGTCCACCTATTATATAACAAAGACCCAACATTCTCCCACTTGTTGTTTTCTTTTCCACACAGGGGGTCACATGAGAGCTTAGTCATTGGTTTGACCCTACAATACACATTGTTTCTCTACACAAAGATAAATTATCAGTGCTCACAAACTTTGTCAATGCATCTGCAACATTCTTCAAAGTGTCCACTTTTACCAGCAACACCTTTTTGCCCTCAATCATATCCCTCACAAAGTGATATTGAATGTCAATGTGCTTTGTCTTTGAATGATAAGTAGGATTCTTTACCAATAAAATTTCACTTTTGTTACACTAAATTTTTTCACCATGATTGTTGATTCAAATCCTTCACCATCCGATGAAGTGTCTCAAGTGAATCCCCTATGAATCTTGAAGTAAAACAATACCAGGGAAAAAAGGAATTTTTTGTTGCATTTCTTAAAACCTATTTTTGAGCATCTACACAGTTTTCCTAAACAAAACTCGTGCATGCGCAATTTTTTGCACTGTAAACTGCACAAATTTGCGCAGTTTCTCCACTCTAAACTGTGTAGGTCTATTCACATAGGTAAATAAAAAAAGCAAGATCTAGAAGCTTTGGTTGTGGAATATTATCCAAATTATAAACCTTGAACCACTACATCCATGCGCCTATTCCCTTGGTACATAGAACTAATATTCTCATCTTAAGCATCATATCTCTTAAGAAGAGGAACTATAAACCTTCTCATCCTTCCTATAAATTGAGCATAGGACTAAAGGAATGGGAGACTTGGATTTGTAAACGTATATTTTTGGTTTAGGTCTGAAGAGCTTGTCGTCAAGGGAAGGAAAGGAGACCATCGGAAGAGGTTTGTGACATCAGGGCAACTAGGATGTAAGCTTGTTTTCCCTTTGAGTTTAATACAAAGTAATTTTTCTTTCCTACCAAACCCTCCAACTCTCTATTGGCTGATGACCACACATTCATTCAGACTGGTGAGTGAGAAGCCCCTCCAAGAAGACTCAATCCCCTCCATTCCTGAAGACTGGCTCTAGCCCCTCCCAGAATGGCTCTATCCCCTCCCTGAGGTTGAGTTGTTCCTCAATAATCCCAGCAGATTTTCTTGTTTGTTACTAGTTTTCCTTAGAAATATAGGGATGTCTCTCTTGTCGGCAAGAGGGATTTGTCCTCATAAAAAATTGGCGACCATACTAGGGAACGAGAGTTCTCCTTTGTGCTTTTGTTACCCTTGACACCTTTAATTATTTTAAAATTGAAATTTCTGGTTTCGGACCTTTGTTTTTTTATTTTTTTCTTAATTTTCGATCTTCACGGTTTATTAGGTGACATAGTGAAAATTTGTGATTGGCTTCAACAACGATGTGCATGTGCATTGGATTACAGCCATTTCTGTAGCCTGCTAAATTTTGAAAAAGTTAGGTTCTCTTATTTAAGTCTAGATTTTTTCTTTTTTTTATGATTTCTTTGGCTTGTTTATAGTCTCATAAGGTATTTGTTAAGTTGATTGGGTGGTTTAAATTTTCTTTTTTGAGAAATTATTAATTTGATTTCATTTGGTCATTACTCATATATTTGTCTCAGTTTCTTAATAATTTGTGTTGAACATGTTTTTTTAATGTACCTTCATTTTTTTTATCAATGTGGGTCTTCTCGAAAGTATGCATAATGGGTACTCGTTGGATGTGGAATTTAATTCTGCATGCAACGAGTGTCTACACTTGAAATTTGAGCAAACCTCTAAGGAGATAAGCTAACAGTACAATTAAAAAAATTAGTTTTTCTTCTTCTCCCTCCAAAATATATACATGTACCTCTTTTTAAATTTAAAGGATTTTCATTGCTTTACATATTATGACATGGAAATTACATGAAAATTTCATGGACACTTTTAGGCTGAAATTTCCTTTAATATTAGGGTTTTAAAATTGTGTTGTCCATCATGTCCCTTCCATGGCAAGACTTGATGATTTTTATTAGAGAGTCCATACAATCGAAGATAATTTTTGTAGTAGTGCAAGATAACCCATTGAATAGTTTTTTTACTACCCAACGTTTCGAACTACTGAAATGAGTCCATCTTCAGGGGAACACCATCTATCTTGAGAAGATTGATGTGAATCATAGAGCTAAGATCTTAGTATATAAATATATGTGTGAGTAAAAGAGGATGGTTGGTAGATTGGGTCAGCTGGAATTTCACTCAGTTTTTTGAAAATAGGTTAGTTTCTTCCATGACAGAGGGGATGACTACAAACAACGAATTTAGGTATAAAGTTTTTGTCTCTACAATTTTTAAGAGAAAATAGATTCGATAAAGGTTTAGCTCTAGCTAGTCTTAGCTTATCAAAAAATGTTGCGTTGTCCATCATGTCCCTTCCATGGCGGGAATTGATAATTTTTATTAGAGAGTCCATATAGGAGGAGAAAATTTTTGTAGTAGCGTGGAATAACATGTTGAAGATTTTTTTTACAACGCAACGTTTCAGACTACTGAAATGAGTCCATATTCAGGGGAACACTATCTATCTTAAGAAGATTGGTGTGAATAATAGAGCTAAGATCTTAGTATATAAATTTATGTGTGAGTAAAAGAGGATGGTTGGTAGATTGGGTCCGCTGGAATTTCACCCAATTTGTTGAAAATAGGTAAGTTTCTGCCATGACGGAGGGGATGACTACAAACAACGAATTTAGGTATACGTTTTTTTTTTTTTTCTCTATAGTTTTTAAGAAACATTAGATTCAATAGATATTTATCTCTAGCTAGTTTTAGCTTCTCAAAATATTTTGCGTTGTCCATCATGTCCCTTCCATGCCAGTACTTCATGATTTTTATTAGAGAGTGCATACAGGGGGAGATAATTTTTGTAATAGTGTGGAATAACATGTTGAAGATTTTTTTTATAACCCAAAATTGTTGAATCTACAATGGTGGTTTTGGGCACATTATTTTGGTAGTCTTAAATTTCATAAATTAAATGTGATGAAATCTTTAAAAAGCTTAACAATTTTCCATTAAAATGTTATTCAAAATTGGTTTCCCATAAAAATATAATACACATTATAATTTTTTTGTTTTTTTTATTCTATATCTTTTTCATTCTTATTTTTTATTAACATCATAATTAATAATACTCAAATTAAATATGAATAAATAAGATGTTAACTTACCCTAAAAAAGCATTGAAAGGCCTATTAACCATTGCTCTCATTGTTCAGCACTTTCAAAGTTGCTCCAAATCAATCTGAATCAAAAACCTTTAGGCTTGTTTTGAATAATTGTACACTATTGCCGATTACAATATGAAAGTCATATCCTCTCAATTATTTCATATTTTGAATACAATTGCAATTTGAAAGTCCAAATTGAGTGGTCTATAAGTATGAAATTAAATTTCTAAATTATTATCATTAATTTAATTAAAATTCTCAATTATAATCATCATTTTTAAGTAATTCTAAAATGACTACTAAAATAATAATATTAAATTAAGTAATAGATTCCCAACTCATGAGTGTGAAAATCGAACAATCGGAAATTAAAAAAACTAATCTATGCTATTACAAAAAATAATCTATGCTATATAAGTAAATGACCAAACTCCAATCGATATGGTTTTTTTGGATTGATATACTTGATGGGGAAGATGGAGCTCTATCACCTTCCTTGTAGTTTTTTGTGTAATGCCAGAACGTTTCTGTTCTTTTATTTTTTCATTAGTTCTTCTGTACTCATGTCCGCGGTTCAGTTATCAGACCGTCGCCATCCTCATCACGGCAATGCTTCTGATCAAGAAGCTCTGCTGGGATTCATGTCTATGATTAATGCTTACGATTCTTCCCAATCGTTACCCACTACCTAGAACCCAAATGTTTCGTTCTGCCAGTGGACAGGTGTTATATGCAGTCGGCGCCGACAGCGAGTGGTTTCCCTCAATGTTTCGAGCATGGGATTAGAAGGTACAATCTCTCCTCTTCTGGGAAACCTGTCCTTTCTGAGAATACTTGACCTTAGTCATAACAGTTTCCATGGCCATGTTCCCTATCAGTTGGGAAATTTGTTTCGTTTACAGGTGTTCTACCTGAATTGGAATCAACTCCAAGGTTCAATCCCGCCAACTCTTAGTGGGTGCCGTAGTTTACTGGGATTCTCTCTGGCCCACAACAATCTCACGGGAAACCTTCCCTCAGAACTATGTGTTCTCCCCATGTTACAATTCTTTGGCTTACAAAGTAACAATTTGACGGGAACAATCCTCGCCTGCTTGGGAAACCTATCCTTATTGGACACCATAAAATTGGATGTCAACAACCTTCAGGGGAGTATTCCTTCCGAATTGGGTATGCTAAGCCATCTGACCTTTATAAATCTGTATGCTAACCATCTCACAGGACTTATCCCAGCTTCCTTGTCTAATTGCACCAGTCTTGAACAATTGGATATATCGTCTAACCAATTGACTGGTGGCATTCCAGCTGAGTTGTGTCGCAAGTACACCCAGTTGACGTTAATCTCTATGTTTGATAATTAGTTGAGCGACAGCATTCCTGCTTCCCTCTTCAATTGCACCAAGCTTCAAGTGATCGACTTAGGGGAAAACCAGCTCAGCGGAATTGTCCCCATGGAATTGGGTAAGTTGACGCAGCTCCAGTATCTTTCCTTATCCCAGAATCAACTGGTTAGTGGTAGCACCACGAGCTTGCCGATTCTTACTGCTCTTACCAACTGTTCCTCCCTATACTTATTACAGTTATCTTATAATCATCTCACGGGACGTTTGCCCTCTTCTATAAGCCAGCTCTCTACAAGTTTGCAATTCTTGGCCTTAGGCAAGAATGGATTAGTAGGAGAAATACCTCCATAGATTGGTAACCTAACCAGTTTAATTTCGCTTGGTTTAGAATATAATTCTTTTACAGGGACAGTCCCATCATCATTTAAGATGCTTCAACAGTTGCAGAGACTATATATGGGCGGTAACAGTTTACAAGGAAGCATTCCGACGGAAATTGGGGAACTCAAAAGCCTAGGGCTCTTAGCTGTCGAGGACAACAATATCTCTGGAATGATCCCTGATTTTATTGCCCACCTCCAGCAGCTAAGTTATCTGTATCTTCATTGGAACCAGTTATCAGGTAAAATACCTGCAAGTCTTGGGAAATGTGAGAAATTACTACTGCTAGACCTATCGTACAATAGACTCAGTGGCCACATACCTCCAGAGATTGCAGGTCTTTCAAATTTAGCATTCTATTTCAACATTTCAAACAATTTAATAGAGGGTCCTCTGCCATTGGAACTAAGCAAGATGACAAAGATCCAAGCTATGGATATTTCTGCAAATCACTTAAGTGGTTATATTCCAAATGGGCTGGGAAGCTGCAAAGAACTAGAATACCTGAATCTGTCTTCCAATGCACTTGAAGGTCCAATTCCAATGTCATTCGGTGAACTTCAAAGTATGCAGAAGATGGATTTCTCCTTCAACAATTTGTCAGGTGAAATACCTATGTCATTGGAAAATCTCAAAATGCTCAGTGGATTGAATTTCTCTTTCAACAACTTGTCAGGGGAAGTCCCAAAAGGAGGAGTTTTCAAAAAGCTTCGTGCCACAGCATTTCTGGGAAATATTGGTCTCTGTGGACCCTGGGTAAATCTATCACCATGCTCCACTCACAAACAGAAAGGTATTACACATTTGAAAAGAGTTATCATACCTATTTTTGTTGTTGCAGTTACTGTTGTATCATGTTTATTTTTGGGAATCTTGTGGAAGAAAATTTGCAAGAGGCATATTCCTATAGAGATTGTGGGATCTTTAAATGTGGGGCACCAAAGAATTTTATATGGAGAGCTCATCACCGCAACGGAGGAATTTAGTGATGCCAACTTGTTAGGAGTGGGTAGTTTTGGGAAAGTGTACAAAGGGGTTCTTAGTGATGGCACAAACATTGTAGTGAAGTTACTTGATTTGGAAAATGAACAGGCTCACAAAAGTTTTATTAGGGAGTGCAAAGTATTGAGTAGAGTTAGGCACAAAAATCTGATTAGAATCATAACCTCTTATTCAAACCACCAAATCAAAGCTTTGATATTTCCATTAATGCCAAACGGAAGCCTAGAGAAGTGGTTATATCCCATCACAACTTATACTGTTTAACTTGTGATGGCTTAATAAGAAATTATCACAATTTTTGATTGCGATGTGCGCTTGTTTCATCCTCCTAACTTGTGTCCACTTCGCAACTTCCCAAATTTAACTTGTGAATTCAATCTGGACCATCGATCTTCACTTGGATATTTGCGATTTAATCCTCGTTGTATGTTATCTTCCTTTGGAAGTCTTCTGAGTGTTCACTTCCTTAATATTTTCTCTATTTTCGACTCTTGCCACTCTGTAACTTTGTCTTCTCCACTCGCTACTCCTCCTGAGCTTTAACTTCTATTATTCATTCATTCCGACTTGGAATTCTCACGCTTTCTGCACACCTTGCACGTTATCTCAATCTCGAATATAGAACACCCTTCTGTATTACTTCTCTGAATCAAAAATTTTGATTTGTTTCTTTCTCGACCTACATTCAATTTATATCTGCACTTATTTGTTCTCACACAGCATCAACAAATTAACTCCCGGACTGGAATCATGCAGATTCTACCCAGCCACTAAGTCTTATTCACACATTAAGAATTATTCATTCATCAGAATTCATGCAATCAGTTAATTACTTCATTGATATCAAATTTGTTCAGTTATGGATCACTCAACACGTAAAAGAAACAAAACATAGTCGCCATGAATTCAATTTCTCATTAATCAATAACTGTACAAATACAATAAAGCCTGCTTACTTTCTATCCTTAGCCTGTTGTGCCTTTACATGGCCCTTTCTCCCTCCAATAGAACCCTCTTCGTCTCTTGGCTCTCGCCTCTCTCTTTTAGCCTAATCTTCTTTTTTGAATTTGGCCTCTACCTCCTTCAAAACTTACAATTTAATTTATAATAAAATACAGAGTTTATCCGCCCTCACTCAACTCCTACAAACTTGTAACCACTTCTATTCTAAGGAAATCCTAATTTATGACTTTCCTATCTTCTCAACAAAACAACAAATATTTTCTCTAATATCCCATTTCTTAAGGGGATTTGTTACATTAAATCAACACTCATTGACACCTAACAACTAATCATATTCCCTATCAATGCTCACTAAGAAATAAAATAATTTTTACATGAGTTTTACAATCTCTCTTTACAATACTTCCTCCTTGGACAAATGTCAAGACCCTAAGGCCTAATTTCTACTTGGAATTTTGACTTAGTGTAGATGATCCTACATCACATAGGTAGGTCCGCCCACCTATTATATAACAAAGACCCAACATTCTCCCACTTGTTGTTTTCTTTCCACACAGGGGGTCACATGAGAGCTTAGTCATTGGTTTGACCCTACAATACACATTGTTTCTCTACACAAAGATAAATTATCAGTGCTCGCAAACTTTGTCAATGCATCTGCAACATTCTTCAAAGTGTCCACTTTTACCAGCAACACCTTTTTGCCCTCAATCATATCCCTCACAAAGTGATATTGAATGTCAATGTGCTTTGTCTTTGAATGATAAGTAGGATTCTTTACCAAGAAAATTTCACTTTTGTTACACTAAATTTTTTCACCATGATTGTTGATTCAAATCCTTCACCATCCGATGAAGTGTCTCAAGTGAATCCCCTATGAAGCTTGAAGTAAAACAATACCAGGGAAAAAAGGAATTTTTTGTTGCATTTCTTAAAACCTATTTTTGAGCATCTGCACAGTTTTCCTAAACAAAACTCGTGCATGCGCAATTTTTTGCACTGTAAACTGCACAAATTTGCGCATTTTCTCCACTCTAAACTGTGTAGGTCTATTCACATAGGTAAATAAAAAAAGCAAGATCTAGAAGCTTTGGTTGTGGAATATTATCCAAATTATAAACCTTGAACCACTACATCCATGCGCCTATTCCCTTGGTACATAGAACTAATATTCTCATCTTAAGCATCATATCCCTTAAGAAGAGGAACTATAAACCTTCTCATCCTTCCTATAAATTGAGCATAGGACTAAAGGAATGGGAGACTTGGATTTGTAAACGTATATTGTTGGTTTAGGTCTGAAGAGCTTGTCGTCAAGGGAAGGAAAGGAGACCATCGGAAGAGGTTTGTGACATCAGGGCAACTAGGATGTAAGCTTGTTTTCCCTTTGAGTTTAATACAAAGTAATTTTTCTTTCCTACCAAACCCTCCAACTCTCTATTGGCTGATGACCACACATTCATTCAGACTGGTGAGTGAGAAGCCCATCCAAGAAGACTCAATCCCCTCCATTCCTGAAGACTGGCTCTAGCCCCTCCCAGAATGGCTCTATCCCCTCCCTGAGGTTGAGTTGTTCCTCAATAATCCCAGCAGATTTTCTTGTTTGTTACTAGTTTTCCTTAGAAATATAGGGATGTCTCTCTTGTCGGCAAGAGGGATTTGTCCTCATAAAAAATTGGCGACCATACTAGGGAACGAGAGTTCTCCTTTGTGTCCTTTTATGACCCTTGACACCTTTAGACCCTTTTAAGAATTGAAATTTCTGGTTTCAGACCTTTGTTTTTTATTTTTTCTTAATTTTCTCGATCTTCACAGTTTCTATTCAGTGACATAGTGAAAATTTGCGCAATTTGGCTTCAACAACAATGTGCATGTGCATTGGATTACACTGATTTCCTGCGCAACCCTGCTAAATTTTTGAAAAAAGTTAAGGTTTCTCTTATTTAAGTCTAGATTTTTCTTTTTTATGATTTCTTTGGCTTGTTTATAGTCTCATAAAGTCTTTGTTAAGTTGATTGGGTGGTTTAAATTTTCTTTTTTGAGAAATTCTTAATTTGATTTCATTTGGTCATTACTCATATATTTGTCTCAGTTTCTTAATAATTTGTGTTGAACATGTTTTTTTAATGTACCTTCATTTTTTTTATCAATGTGGGTCTTCTCGAAAGTATGCATAATGGGTACTCGTTGGATGTGGAATTTAATTCTGCATGCAACGAGTGTCTACACTTGAAATTTGAGCAAACCTCTAAGGAGATAAGCCAATAGTACAATTAAAAAAATTAGTTTTTCTTCTTTTCCCTCCAAAATATATACATGTACCTCTTTTTAAATTTAAAGGATTTTCATTGCTTTACATATTATGACATGGAAATTACATGAAAATTTCATGGACACTTTTAGGCTGAAATTTCCTTTAATATTAGGGTTTTAAAAGATACATAACTTACAATTGGTATAACATTTGATTGGAATATCTATTTTTGGTCATTCAAAATTTGTGACAAAGAGGAAAATGAGGATCATTATTATTTTCTCACATGGCTCTCAAGAGTGCTTCAAACTTTACGTCACAACTTAAACCTCCATAAAGCTCATCCATGGCTCATGCAGAAAGAGAAGATGTCCACAACAAGTATCCAAATTGGAATTTTAGTTGTCATAGTTGCAAGGAATAGTAAAAAATATGGAGAAAAACAAGGAATACGTACAAAAATATATTAAGGAAGAAATACAAAAATCCATGAATTCCATGGGAAAAAATCTCTTAAAGAGGCTTCCTAAAAGAGATATAGAGATCCAAGGAAGTCATCAAAACAAGGAGAACAATGATTTTGGGACGCAATCACATATAGCAATCACTTTATCACAATTGGAGAAAATAAACATTAAATCAAAATATCATGATTTTCCATTAACTCAAGATCCACATTATCAATAATTTAAGACGGGGCCAAGAAACTACTTCATTTTGAAGATCGATATGAGGAAGTCTAATGTTAAGGATCATATAATATGGATATTCCAAATGATCTACATCAAGTGACAACCTTAAAAAGGTCAATATTGAATCCATGTACTTAGAACAAGATCAATTTCTATGGTAGCAATGGATTTATGAAAGGGAAAAGGATTTTAGTTTATCTTGGTCCATTTTTATGGAGGAACTTATAGCACATTATGGGGATATTATGAGCAATATTATTTATTCATGTATACATATTTAGAAAGAAAGTAGAATTATAGAGCACATTCAACAATTTCAAAAGTTGATTCTTGTAGGTTTTAACCTTCTACAAAAATCAACTGCAAAAAAAATTCTTAAAATAGAAAAATAAACAATGGAGAGAACATAAAATATACACAAAGTTTTTCTCCTAGAACCCAAACTAGGAAAACCAGATTTATTTTTCTTTATATTCCTTTCAATGTTACAATATATATATATATATATATATATATATATATATATATATATATATATATATAGATGTGTGTGTGTGTGTGTGTGTGTGTGTGTCGAAGCATTCATAAACCCCAATCCGTTAACCCTGGATTACAATATAATCATAATTCCCTTGACCATATCTACAAAATACCATGGGAAAAAAACCATAATGCCTAAAACCATGTGCAAAACCATGAGTGGGTATTCACACCATCCTTGGGTCTGTCTGCCATCCTTGGGTGTCGCCCCCCTTATGACCCCCCCCTCTATGCCCAGCGCAACATTAGAACACGTGGGGCTACTCGTAGAAATAATATAACACATACCCAACAATTCTCAGGGTAAAGAAAATTTTAGAGCATAATCTATTAGACTTATTTATGTGAAATTTAAGGGAAAGAATCCAACATGAGGTGTGTCTATTTGAACCTAAATCCCTAGAGCATGATTTCCATTTAGCAAGGAAATTTGAAATTAAAAGTCTCGATACTAAAATAGTGGTCACTAATCACTATAGAGAACATCATTCTCCTTATTCTAACCTCCCTCAAATTAGAAGTTTGAAACCTTAGAAAATGGATGAAAGAAGAGAAAAATGAAAATGTTTCAATTGTGAAAGAAAGTACAATAAGGAGAAAAAAATGTGGTGAGAAGAAATTATTCTACACAAAACAAGAAGAAGTATAGATCAATAATTGGAACCATCACAAGATCTAGAGCCAAAACTACTCCAACAATATTTTTTCATGCATTGGCCGACACTAGTACTCTAAAAACCATCAAGTTAGAAGGATATATCAAAACGAAAAAGGTAACAATGTTAATTAACTCAAGTAGTACTCATAACTTTATCAGTTACAAATTGGAAAAACTTCTCAATTTATTTTCATATTCGACACAAAAATTTCAAGTAATGATTCCATGAGGAAGATAAATCTTCATAGCCACTGCGTAGGGTTTCCAATAAAGGAGTGAAACTATTTACAAAAAATGGAGACCATCATATAAATAAAAAAATAATTTAAACAAAAAATATGCCTTCCATACTAGAAGAAATTAAAAATATAATATTTATGCACATACAAATTGAAAATAAAAGGAAAAAAAATTAGAGACAGGAAGATGATGGTTACCAACAAAAGCCATAATTTAGATAAGATTTCAGCATTTTTCTACAAACAAAAATAAGTAAAATATATAAATAAACTCCTTAAATCATGGAAATTAAATTCAATAAATTATAAATCTATAACATGAGTAAAAAAATCATTGGATGAGATTACCGACATGCATTGATAAGTTATCCTCCTTAAGAAATCCTTCCATTAAAATAAAATAACCATTCTTTAAGAGAAAAATAAAAATGTTGGTTGGAGAGTGTATCCCCATCATATGGTATGAGGAAATTGTGACCATATATGGGATCCATCATTTTAATAGTGTGTTGTTGTAGGATTAAGTATGATATGAGCATTCTTGCTCATTCTTTTAGATCTTAGATTCATGAAATCCTCTAATATTTGTAGTACATGCCTCAAAGTGGAGTTTCCCAATCAATTGAAATTGACTTATTTATGGTATATCAACTCACATCATCACATAAACCTCAAATATTTCATTCACATGCATATATTATACTATGCTTCCATTCACATGGTCATGGTACTTTGGATAGTTACTTTACCATTGTTTCATGTATGGGTTCCTTGCTTCAATGTCGTGATATAGTCTCTTGAACGATTGACTATGGTAAACACTAGGTGAGTTTTAATAACATGTTATAACACTTAATGTTGTATCATTTGACTCACCATACCATGGGGGTCATAATTTACCTTTAGATAAGTGTCATAATCTCTCAGGTTAACTTATACTACCCAGAGACCTAGGTAATAATAGAGTGTTTATATCTCAAGCAATACTTAACACTTTATATTGTCCCAATTATTTTGTTATCTTGTTGATGGTAATTTTATCATATATTAAACTTCAAGGTCTATATTTATTATTTCAATAGGAAAGCCTTATATTTAAAACTGTATTCTCAAGGAAAAAACAACAAAGTTGAAATAAAAATAATAAAGCTTTAGCTTTACCACCTTGTGAAAAAACCAATGCCCTGAGTCCCATGCTTAACAATACATATCTAAAGAAAAGGGACCAAGTGAAAAGAAATAAAATAAAAGAAAAAGTAAAAAAAAAAACAAGAAAATGGGTAGTAATAAATAGTGCCAAGGAAATGGTAACTCAATGTTATAAATGCTTCCTCAATTTCAAGGCGCTCATGTGGATGAACATATTTACACACATTATGTTTAGCTATGTAAATTAACTCTTGATTTTACTTTCCAATGTCAACCCATCTATCATTACACATACTCGTATCTTACTAATTTAGGATACCTCTTCACTTAAGGAGTTGTCACATGTGTTGAAAAATCAGAAAGGCGGAAATATTTTCTTATAATGACAATTACTTGTGATATTATTATTTTCTTATTAAATTTATTGTGTTCTTATTTTACTTTAGTTCATCAAGCAATTACCAAAAACATAACAAGAATATCAAGGACACTAGATGTAGGTGGACAGCCAGGGAAAAACCCCTATCTAGGGGAAAACCCAGTCAACTCTTCCTTCAATAGTTTCACGAGATAATCCAAGACTCTAGGCACAAACTTCCTCCAATCACCAAGTCATCCCTTTCCTTCTTTTGCAGATTATAACCTTCCAACACTACCTTTGACCTAGAACAATAGTAGTAGTGACAACACTTCGATATAGTAGTAGAAACTTAGTACCAGCAACAAATTCAACTTTGATGTAACAACAAATTTTACCTAGACAACAGAAAATTTGACTTTGATGCAACAACAACTTTGACCTAGACAACAACAACTTTTACCTTAATAGAAACTTCGATCTTAGCAGCAACAAATTTGATCTTGATGCAGCAGCTTTGACCTAGCAACAGAAATTTCAATCTTCCAACAACAGGCCAATAAATCCACATGTGTAAGAGAGAGATAACCCATAAACTTTGTTTTAGTCCTCTTGTATTATTCTTCTCCTTCTTCGCTCTTTTACTGCTTCCTCTTCTTGGATATGGAACTTATTGAGAAAGAGTCCCCAATGAATTGAATTTCACTGTACATATAGCCTCTTCTAGAGTTCGAATTACCCTCATGTAGGTTGATTGAACAAGTAAGGGTCGATTTGGTGTGGAGGTGACAAATGACTTATTTGACTCAATAATAATTCTTTTTACGTGATTCAAAAGCCTGAGGAGGGTCTCATAAAATGTACAATGACTTTAATGACTCAATATTAATCCTAGAATTCCTCAATGGGGACTTTGATCTAAAACATGATGACCGAAGCATGAAACCCATGCTTTAATAAGTCATAATAATAATAATTTAATTTTCTTTATTTTGATAAATACATTTTATTATAACTCAAATAAAAATATGAATATCGAACCTAGCTACATTCTTCAGCACTCCCTCTTAACCAGGGAGGTATTCATAATGACACATACATATACAAGTACATGGAAGATCTCAAAACACGTGAACCATGAAGAGTTTAGGAACTGTGGTGCCACAAACTAGATTCTTGACCAGGGAAATCTATCCAGATCCTTGAATAGTTTAGGCACTCACAGTGCCACAGACAGTATTATTTACCACGGAAATCTATCTGGGTGGGACTAAGATGGAATAAAGCTTTCAGCCACTCTAGGTACCATCAGAATTAGTTGTTAAGCATCAACCCAAGGATCCAGGTGTGTAATACAAGGTTGGATATCTATGACCAACGACACCCTCCCTACTTCGGTAAATAGACATCAACACATATTTTTGGCCAGATATCCTCCCAGGAAATGTGTATCACACACAAAGCCTCAACACCCCCTATTATTAAAATTGGTAGAAAATCCTTCCCAATCAAATATATTGGTAACAAAAAATCTCTCTCCATCAAACAAATCAATAATAACAAGCATTCAAAACATGCTTCCAAAACTCTGAGAGATTACCTGTACAAACACAACCCCAATCAGTAACAATCTTTTAGATGCAATAAGTAAACACAAACATTTAGGGTCTTCAAACATATTTATGTTGTTGAGCAATTTATCACAATAGGACTTAGACACTTCCCAAATGAATCTTGTTAGAATATTCATCAACCATACAACTTCCTTTCCTACTTCAAATGCAGCAACATATTCTACAACAATATCATGCTTTCCTTCTTTCAATAGTACCTCAATATACATTCTCCAATTTCTTATTCAAGGTATCCATCATGTCTATAATATGCCTTCCCTCTCAACTTGGGGAGATGTCTTCTATACAAGCTCTCTCTTAACTTGGGGAGATCTCTTCTATTCAGGCTCCCTCTTAACTCAGGGATATTAACTTCTATTCATATCATCGGTGAATCTTTCATGGCTTTATTTCTTCTTATCAATTTCATCTTGATCATGATCATTCATATAACTTTCTTCATCATGCTTTCTAATCAATTCAACTTTTTTTATGTACTTGCACACCTTAAACAACGAGTACAACCAAATACATATATATATAAGCATGAAGTTAAACATATCATAATCATACAATAATGGAAGCATTATAGTTTAGATATCAAATACCTAAACTTCATTAGGTTCACAATATACTTCAACTTCTTATTCGTGTTTTTATTACAAACCCTAGATCACATCAAAAATGCAATCAAGATATCGGTCTCATTATATATATGGTTTCAATATTTATTTCATACACTTCTTGCATACCCTAGAAGCAATCCAAACAAGTAATGCATATAACAACTTTCAGAATTTCATGTATTAGAATTTTACTAGGATTTAATGCACTTCAGCCCCAATCAAAACCAATCACAACATAATTTCAGGTTTCAAAAATATGACCAACCTTTTTTAAACCCTAAATTCTATTATTGCAATCATATTGTAGAATATCAGACTTCTACTAGAGCTTAGTTACAAACCCTAGAACAACGATCATCAATAATTAGGTTAGCACATATACACATCTAGGATTTCATAGTATGCACAAGCATATCATAACATATATCAGGAAAACTCATGACAAAAATATACAAACATTAAAGTTAGACATATAATAATTCCAATCAATCTATGGTTTTGATCAAACAGACAAACATACACCTAAGGTTTCATTCCTAGGAGCTCACTCTAGAGAATATAAGGGTTTTTCTCTTAAACCCTACTAAAGAAATACTCTAGGATTTCAATACACAGTAATCCGCAATGGACTAGGGTTTATATAATAGTATCAAAACCCAAAATGTGTCATTACCATCAAAAAACCCAAACATCAAAAGAATAGCATTTTGTATATTTCATCAATAACCCTAAGTGGATTAGGGTTTTTCACATTATTATCGACATACCCTTAAGTTAGGGTTTTACAGAGAACCTTTTAGGGTTCCAAAAGAATGATAAAAAATATAAGGAGGGTAGATTTATGTAATGATTAATCACCCAAATAATAATATTTATGATCCAAAGGAGTTAAACACAACAATGTTAATAATGTAGAATAGATCATTAAAATGAATGAATATACCTTTATCAAGAAGAGAACAAAGGTTATGGTTTAATTCATACCTTTGATTTATTTTCTAGACAAACCTTGTAGGACATCAATTCCAATGCTTCGTATTGTGAGGTCTTCTCTATAACCCTTCAATATATTAGCAGGCTTTCCTAAACAAGGAAAAATATAAAAGAAATGTAATTAGACTATAGTACAAACACACCTAGAAAAGAAATGGAAACCAAATATGAAAAGGAAATACAAGGAGTAAGATACTTATCTTTGAAAAATGGTGAGGGCTCCCTCTTAATCCAATCTCGAGGGATACCTATATATTTATCAAAACAATTCAAAATTGTTTTTCCAAAGTATGTTAAACCTATAAATACTAGAAATCAAATCATAAATGAAAGCAAACAAAACTTAGAGTAGAAGGATATAGAGTTCCTAAGAGTCCATAGTAAATAGGTCTTTGACTTTAGATCCTTCCATATTTTTCTTCTTTGGAGATTCTTCTTCGGAAACATTTCCTTGATCCTTGTTTCTCTTCTTATTCCTTAGATTTTCAGGACAATCACTTTTATAGCGACCTATTTTATGACATGGATTAACCTAAAGTCAACATCTTTGTGGCACATATTCTTTTTTCTAATGGGAAAAATGAAAACTTTGATATGACCTTATGTTTGTTTTTTAGATTCTCGGTCAAACTTGGGATGGACTTTGTGATTATTTTTGGCAAGAGGATGTTGCATACCTAGGACAACCACAACATCTTGATCGAGACATGGGGTTGCAATTTCATTTTCTTGATTACCTTTATTATTTCCTTTATTACCCTAGTTATTAACCATTCATGGAGAACCCTAAGAATATGATGACTCAGAAGATGAAGAATCTTCGTCATTAGAGGAATATTCAAGGGAAGAGGATGAGCTAAGTGGGGAAGGAGGTGGACCATAACCTAAGTGGGTTGTGTAGATTCAATGGAAGGTGGTTCAAATAATGAATGATTAAGATCAATTCTACTAGTTAAGATATCATGTAATCTTTCTTTAGGGGTACTGGTAGTCTGAGAAATGTTCGTCTGGGGGTCCACCATTGTAGGTTATTCTAAACGAAAATTGATTGGTGTAGCATTATGTTGAGACAATCATATTTCAATATATCTTGTTCATTTTGATCTTTCTTGAGTCCTATAAATAACTTCTCAAGATATTTAGAGACACTCGTCAATCTAAGATTCGTCTTAAGAATGGGTTGGAGTCATGGGTTCACTGGTAGTCTGTTTAGGAATACGTTCAGGCTAATAACTAGAGGTAGTTTCAAAAATGGTAGGGTTTAATCGGATTCTAGAGACAATAGGGGAGCGAACAATTTATCTTTTATGACTTCCCTTAGCTATTTAAATTCAGATTGTATCTCCTTCTAGCGCCTTTTTTTATACGCGGGCTTTTGGACCTTTTGTTAACAAAGGGGATGTAACTTGGACTGAGTATCTTCAAATAGCCCAAGCCATTTTCTTAGCCACTCCCCACGGGTTTAAAGGCTTTGTTGGCATTTTGATCTCTTCCTCTTGCAAAGAAAATAACTTTTGGAATCCTAAGATTATCTAATGTTATATATACATGAAAGTAAAGCTATTATTCTATGTTAATATACCTAATATACAAGTTGAATAATTAGTAAAATATGATACAATAAATAATAATTGGATGTTAATATAAAATAACTAATATACCAGTTGTACAGGAAATATAGTAAAAAAAGAAAAGAACGAGAATCTTGTGTAATTGGTCAAAATAATAAATAATGAATTATTATATTTCTATAGTGTATTCCTAATGCACACAATATAACTAATTTTAACTTATATATGCAATTATAATTCAAAATTTTAATAAATCTTAATGTGATACATAAATATTGAAAAACACTATAATGCAGGCCTCTGATCTCTTAAACAAAAACATAGCAATATGGACATGTTTTAATGTTTCACATCAAGAACTGACATGAATGGAAATAACTAAGAACTATCTAACATTACCTAATTACTATTCTTGGCCAAGGCAAGAAAACTAACTAACCATCACAATTCTTGTAAGACAAATAATCCTTCAATACTTAATTCCTAAAGTAGTCCAATAAAAAAACAATGAAAGACTATGATAACCCATAAATTGTTACAAAATGTGTATTAATTCAACTCATATAAAAAAAAAACATGCTCGAACAATCCAAATCTCCAGAAATAGTTCACAAAAACTCAAACTTGAGAAATGTACAGGTCATAATGAGCCTCTAAGACATATGTATGGAAAGGCTAGTAAAATCAAATGTGTATGTATGAAAAGAACTAACACAACAAAGGGAAAATGAAATGTTGTCACTTTTAATTCATAGGTCAAATTCATAGAGAAACAATGTTGTTTCTTCATAATTTTGCAAATAAAAGTTATAAAAAGATTAAGAAGATGTAAAATAAAAGCGACAATGAAAATTGAAATGTCAGTGTGTGTGTGTGTGTGTGTGTGTGTGTTTGTTAATTGAAACCAAAATACTTACAAAATACCAAAGTTTAACAAGTTCCACAGTCACCATAAATTTTCCAACATTTTTCCTCCCCTTTTCCTCAAAAATTAAGCCCTTATATACATGACCCTCTATGTCAAAATGAAAAAAATAGAAAGCTTAAAACATAACAAAATAGCTCCTAATATGTTGGAACATATCCTATCTAATTTATGACCAACTGGGTCATATCAAAACTATCTGAAAAAGAATGAGATAACAACTAACAAGGCAACCCAAAAGAATTATAAGTTGTTGAGATGTAACCATTGCAACTTTCCTTGTGATTACCAATGCCAGTGTTCATAAAAGAGGAAAAACTTATTCACAAATTAAGGGAATGAGATCAATAATCAATATTTATTACTGAAATAAGGCTGCTACAGAATCTTGGATTTTGTAATGACCTTTATAATTAACAAAATAAATAAAATATAAAAGATACCATCAAAATCCATAGTCCCGAAAATAAACAATTAACAAAATATGTATTTAGCATATTTTTTATCATGTTAATATGGTGTAATGATAACTTTGACATTAGGTTATTTAACAATTATGTGAGTGTCCACTGACTTTGCTTTCTTCTTAGACCCTAAAGACTTCTTATCATTTTTAGTATCCCTTAATTGATTAAGAATTTTGAGTTGATTATTTTCCAATACAAGTTGTTTAATCCAATGTTCAAGACGAGGTATCATAACAAAATAGTGTCATTGCCAATGATGTTATGTATAGACTTATCAGAGTCAGTCTTGCACTAGGTATGTTTAACAGAGCTACTACCACCGTCCTGAGTGTAATCACTATTACCCCTGAATCTGGAATTACAATCAAAACGAGTTTTGTCCTTCTTGAGTAGGGCCTTGTCACATTTTATTGATAGATCAAAGTCATTGAAAAACAACATTGTTTCTTCATAATTTTCCAAAGAAAAATTATAAAAATATTAATAATACGTAAAATAAAGGCGACCATGGAAATTAAAATGTCATATATATATATATGTGTGTGTGTGTGTGTGTGTGTGTGTGTGTGTGTGTGTGTGTGTGTGTGTGTGTGTGTGTGTATATATATATATATATATATATATATATATACACAGATATGCATTAATTTATTGAAATAGTTCAAACCAAAACACTTACAAAATACCAAAGTTTAACAAGTTTCACAGTCACCATAAATTTTCCAGAATTTTTCCCTCCACTTTTCCTTAAAAAATAAGGCCTTATATACATGACCCTTTGTGTCAAAATGAAAAAAATAGAAATTCTAAAACATAATAATATAGTTCCTAAAAGTTGGATCATATCCTCTCTAATTTATATGACCATCTCGGTTGTATCAAAACTATCTAAAAAAGAATGTCAGAATAACTGGCAAGGTATCCCAAAAGATTTAGAAGTTGTTGAGACGTAACGATTGCAACCGTCCTCATGATTACCAATGCTAGTGTTCGTAAAAGAAGAAAAACCTATTCACAGATTAATGAAATGAGATCAATAAACGATATTTATTACTAATATAATGCTACTACAAAATATTGTATTCAATAACGACCTTTATAATTAACAAAATAAATCAAATATAAAACATACCATCAAAATCCATAGTTTTGAAAATAAACAATTAATAAAATATTTATTTAGCAGATTTGGGATCATGTGAATCTGGCGTAATGATAACTTTGACACTAGGTGATTTAAAAATTATGTGAGTGTCCACTGAATTTTATTTCTTCTCATAGCCTAAAGACTTCTTATCATTTTTATTATCCCTTAATTGATTAAGCATTTTGAGTTGATTATTTTCCTATACAAGCTGGTTAATTTGGTGTTCAAGATGAGGTACCATAACCAAATATTGTTGCTGCCAATAATGTTATGCGTAGACTTATCAGATTCATTCATGCACTAGGTATGTTTATAAAAGTTACTACGACCGTCCTAAGTCTAATCACTATTACCCCCAAATATGGGGTTACAACCAGAATGAGTGTTGTTCTTCTTAAGCAGGGGCTCATCAGGAGATTCAATGTCGATAAAGACTAGTTTAACAGAGACATTTTTACCCAGGTTACACCTTGCCCTAGATATTTTTTATTCTAATTGTTTACTATTCACCCGTGACTAAAGATCGAGGTATGGCTGACTAATTTCCTTTTCCTGTGCAAGTTCATAATTAAGGTTATGGTCCAAGAAATCTAGTTCAACATCATCCACAAATTCAAGTTATGATTCAACATGGTGAAACTCATATTTTCACACCATACTGTGTCTAATATGAATAATCACTGAAATGGATTCTTTAACCCTATTTTTTTCAGATAATTTTGACCCATCAGAATGACATGATTCATTAGGGATGAAATCATCAATAATGTGAGAGTCAGATGGAGCCGAACTAGCGGGTTGAAGATTGGGTGAATCCCTAGGGGTAACTCCTGGTTATTTGGCAATATGGGGTTTATCAAAGCCATTGTGGAGAATGAATGCACCTTTGGCATCACCAATCTTGGAAAAATAGTGTTTCACCAAAATGTAAATCAAACCATGGTAAAAAAGAGACCGCTTAGTATTCTTGTGTTCATCTTGTTATGCCTTATCCATCTTGGTGAGCCTCTTATGCAAATAACATAAGAGATTAAGCTTGAAACCTATAAATACCATTAACAAGCATATATGGTACATAAAGACAAAGCCTTATCTAACTTCACAAGTGATAAAGCACTAGAAAAAATACAACAAATATTTCCATTTAGTTTTAAGAAAGCAGGTTGACATACCTTTAACATTATACACAGTTTTTGAAGGCGAGAAACTTATGCCATGGTACATTATTCACTGGATCATTTTTTGACCAATTCTCGCCTTTCATGGAAAGATAAGTCACCTCTATAATGAATTCTATGTCGACATTTATATCTACATCACCCTGGATTTCTGCGACTGAAAGTGGAAGTGAAAGCCCTAACCACTTCATCGTTAAAACCATAGAATCATTGAAAAAAATCCCACCAACCAACCTCCTGAAACAGAGTCAAATACTCCTCATAAGAATCAATAATTTCACTCCCAATTAACTCCATTCAAACCACAAGAGGCATTACTAAATATCTATTACAACTCAATTGTGGTTTTGTTTGCAAAGGAGGTAAGACGGTCCATAAAAGAGTTAAAAACCCTAACCATTACAACACGACATGAGAAAATTGGGTGGTGGTTTAACTCAAACAAGACACAAAGTTCTGTAGAACAAGTTCCAAAGACAACAAATGCAAGGAAAAAGCTCAAACTTGGAACACAATTAATGCAGATTTGTAACCCTTGGCTTCGAGATGACCACCTAGTGTAGAGTACCGATTGTACCAAATGGTAATGATAAAAGTTAGAGAAATTACATAAAACATAGTTTGAGACATGTCAATTATGAATGGTGTAACCAGGTGTTGATACGCTTTCCTACTTGGATAAGCCATACATGTCATAAAAAAATATATGTTTAATCACCCAAATCTGATCATAAGTACCTAGTGCTATCAAGTGTTATTTCATTACGTGAACTATCGATATTTTCCTTACCATAATTTGGTTACACACAAAACCATCGGGTATAGTGTTATATTTCATGTTTTTAAACTATAAAAAACACTTTTTGGGATATAATTTGTGATGTTTAATAGTTTCAAATTGTGTTATATAGTCATGAGGCCAAAGTATTTAATTTATCATGGAGTATGGACTGTTATAAAATATGAGCGCATATATGTTATATGTCATAACAAGGCCTCGGAACAATTAAAACATCCATAATCCATGAATTATATAATAAATAAATACCATGACTTTGAGCACAACTTTAACTTATAATTAAGGGAAGGAAATATGTAAAAATACAATGAAAACAAAATGTTTACACGTAGAATTTATTTAGTAGGTTTGTAGTCTTGTGGGGTTTCTCAAAAGATATGTGATATGTATAATTACACAAAGATGATGAAGCATTATCTATGAAGCAAGAGAAAACCATAACCATTATCATTAGGATTTGGAATCTTCCTAGCAGTTCTTTAGGGATCGTCCCCAAACCACAGAGTTAATGTAAAGAAATCCATGTCAAAATAGAGAATATAATGTTTGCTTCATAATTTTAATCGTCGTTTCATTTCAAAGAAAGGTATCAAAACCAAAAATAAACAAGAAAATAAGAGGAGGGGGCCATTTCAGTTGAAAAACAAGAGGGGAGACCAACATTACTTTATCTATTTTAAAAAAGTATATAAAATTATGTGCATCACATGAACATTAAAATATTTTATTTATCCCTGTGAGTGAGAGTGAAATATTTTCACATCTACAAAGTGAAAGTATGATTATTGATGTTTCATATTGATTTTAACTAAAACTAATCAAATATGTATATTCATTTTTTTTTTATTACAACTCATTGAATTTTTTCATTTTCAATTACTTCATATCTTTGGGCATTTTCTTTTAGTGAAATATTTTACCACATCTATGAATTCAAAGTAGAATCATTGATGTTTTATAATGTTATTAATTAAAACTAACCATATCTTCTTTTCTATTTTTAATTATAGCCAACATTTTTTGTAATTAGAGAATGTTTTATTTTTATTTTCAAAAGGGACACATGTCAACCGCACATTGAGAACGGGCATAATCACACATCACCCTCATACAACTAGACTGTAGAATGAGGATCTGAGCACAATGACTTGTATCTCTCTCTCACACACAGATTATATATTTTGTGTTATGAATATATATATAATGGTTAATCAACGAATAATTAATATTGAAGAGGCGTGTCTCTAAATACGTGACCATTCATGAAAGGGTACCTGCCTAGATGTGATGTAGCTTCAAAAAAATGCCAATTCCTAAAATCCCCAATTTGGAATTAATAGTCACCCCCCGAAAATTACAAAGTCCCAATGTATTTAAACCCAGTTGGTGGAACCTGGGTATTACACGAAATCACTGAGACTCTGAAAGGCACAAACAGAAGGTTCAATCGGCGGCAAAGGATCCCACGTTATGGGCTGGCTCTGCTATACTTAATGCTTTCAATAAATGTTCGTGACCCAGGAATGAAGAGACACTGGAGGCTACTGTTAGAGTCTCACACTCATCTCTGTCGGATTCTGGAGAAACCGACCACTACACGAAATCTGCTAATTAAATAAGGACGCCCCTCATTAGAACATAACCTCCCCTCTTTGACGTGTTCCAAATTGTGGGTCAAAAATAAATCAGAAGCAAAGCATTAAAGAGATGTGATCATTGCGTGGGCAACCTATGCATCATTCTCCTCTTGTTGGAAACAACGTAACTCTTGCAAGTTGATGTGCTCAAATAGTTTCCATTGAACAGGGTCCAAGGTCTACAATTCCTACTCTGTGATCCATGTAATTTCTTCTAGTGCAAAGTCTTCCCACTGTACCAAGTACCTATTATATTGTCCTTGGTCTGAACAATCTTCTTATCTAGGATGCACACGATCTGTTCCTTTTTCCTGCATGGAAGGGTTTGTTGCCAATCCACCTCTTCATTATTTCCATTACTCTAATTTGTTCCATGGAATACATATAAATCAGAAACATTAAACGCAGGTAAAATAGTAAGATCAACAGGTAAATCAACCTTATAAGCATTGTCATTGATTTTCTTGAGAATATTGTAAGGACTGATCTTCTTGTACTTTAACTTGTTGTAGGTTACTCGAGGAAACCTCTCTTTCCTCAAATAAACCATCAAAAAATCTCCCCCGTTAAAGACTTGAGGGCATCGACCAACATCTATTAGAATTTTTTATTGTTGGTTATTGTCTTGCAATTTTTGTCTCACTATCTGTTGTTGTTGTCGAATGTGTTCAGCAAATGCTTCCCCGTCATCACTAATTCTGTCCCCAAGCAGTAGCTACAACAAATCGAGGACACCTGAAGGATTTTGGCCATAAATAATCTGGAAGGGAGATTTACCTGTGGATCTATTCACAGAAATATTGTAAAAAAGTTCTTCTTGAGGTAAAGCCAAATCCCACTGCTTGGGCTTCTCACCGACAATGCTTCGTAACAAGTTTTCAAAACTTTGATTCACTACCTCGGTTTTCCCATCCATTTGGGGGTGACAAGCACTACTGAACTGTAACTTAGTCCCCATTTTATTATGCAAAGTCCACCAAAAATGACCCAAGAACCGGGTATCTCTATCAGAGGTGATGGTATTGGGTACACCATGCAATTTAACAATTTCTATAAAAAAAAACAATTGTGCCACCCTCGACGCATCATTGGTTTTCTTGCAAGCGATGAAATGAGGTATTTTTGAGAATATATCAACAACCACAAAAATAGAATCATTACCTCGTTGGGTATTTGGGAGCCCCAATACGAAATCCATGCTCACATCTGACCAGGGGTTTAGAGGAATAGGTAATGACATATATAAACCTGTATTCTGAGAGTGCCATTTAGACACTTGACAAAATCTACATCGTGCCACATACTTGGTGTTGTCCTTCCTCATCGTCGACCAATAATACTTATCATCTATTAAGGGCAATGTCTTATCCTTCCCAAAATGTCCGACCAAGCCACCACTATGAAGCTCCCAGATGATATATTCTCGCATAGAACCGATTGGGATGTAGGGCTCTTTTCCCTTGAAGAGATAACTATCTTGCAGGAAATATTCACCACGAGAAAGACCCATTTTCCCCACAGCTGAGTTCTTCAGCTGCTCCATAATATTTCCAAAAACAGGGTCTGACACATAAAGATCCTTGAGGGAATCAAACCCAATTACCTGATTTTCCATAGTGGTTAAAAGGACAACACGCCAGCTCAAAGCATCTACAACCTGATTCTGTTTTCCATATTTGTGCTTCAGAACAAAATCGTAGCCTTGTAGGACAGAGACCCACTTTTCATGTCTACTGCTCAATTTATTTTATGTATTTATATATTTTAGGGCAATGTGATCAGTAAATAACACAAACTCCTTTGGCACCAAATAATGCTTCCAATGTCGCAATTCTTGTACAATAGCATAAAATTCCACATCATAAGTGGAGTAATTCTTCCTTACCTCATTCAACCTTTCGCTAAAAAATGCAATGGGTTTACCGACTTGGCTGAGTAAAGCTCCAGTGCCTATATGAGAGGCATCACGATCCACCTCAAACACTTTATCAAAATCTGGTAATGTTAAGATGGGTAACTTTTTCACTTTCTTCTTCAGGAAATTAAAACTTTCCTCAGTCTCCTTGGTCCATAAGAATGTCTTGCCTTTGGTGCAATTTGTGATGGGTGCTACGATACTACTAAAATTACAAATAAATTTTCTGTAAAATGTAGCCAACCCATGAAAACTTCTTACCTCGGTTATGCTCCCCGGATGGGGCCATTCCAAAATTACTCTAACGTTTTCAGAATCCATCTTCCCTCCTTCTGCTGAGATGACAAAACCCAGAAATACCAAACATTCTTGCAAAAATATGCATTTCTTTAAGTTCACATAAAGTTTATGCTTTCTCAAGGGATCCAGGATGGCCCTTAAATGCTGCAAGTGATCTTCCTTGGATTTACTGAAAATTAAAATGTCATCAAAATAAACAGCAACAAATTTACTAATATAAGGGCGAAGCACAGTATTCATCAACCACAAGAAAGTACTAAGAGCATTGGATAGCCCAAAGGGCATCACCATCTATTCATATAGTCCATCTCTAGTCTTGAAGGAATTTTTACACTCATCCCCCTCCCGAAGACAGATCTGGTGGTACCCACTTCGTAAATCAATTTTACTAAAAAATTGAGCTCCTTCCAGCACATCCATCATGTTTTCCAAGCGTGGAATAGGAAAATGATACTTGATAGTAATTCTATTGATTGCCGTGCTATCTGTGCACATCCTCCATTCTCTGATTTTTTTTGGAGTTAAAAATGTAGGTACAGAACAAGGACTCATGCTTTCCCTTACCAGACCCTTCTTTATAAGTTCTTCCACTTGTCGATCAACCTCTACATGTTGCGTAGGGCTCATCTGATAGGCTGCTTGATTAGGTAATGATGATCCTGGAATTAGATCAATGTGATGTTGAATATCTCACATCGGTGGAAGTCCATCAGGTAACTCGTTTGGCGTAATATCACCATACTCTACTAGGATCTTGGTTGCTTCAGTAGGAACTTGGGCATCTTTCCCTGCTACCTTTTTTACTATTAAGGCATAGCAACAACATGTTACCTTTATTTCCTTAGAAAGCTATTTTTCTGACAGTAGATTTTATGTTTTCCCTCCATCCTTAAGGGGAAATAAGACAACCTTACTTCCATCCTCCCAAAAGGTGTAAGTATTTTTCTCTCCATCATGAATGAACTTCCTGTCATATTGCCAGGGTCTCCCCAACAACAAGTGGTAGGCATCCATTGGAATTACATCACACGAAACTTCATCTTTATAAGTCTTACCAATGGAGAAGTTGACTAAGCATCGTTTATTTATGGTTACTTCGTTCCCTTTTTTAAACCATGCAATCCGATAAGGATGGGGATGCATGTCACATTTCAACTTCAATTTTTCTACCATCTCTTTTGAAATCATATTCTCACAACTTCCATTATCAACAATAACTTGACATACATTTCCTCTTGAAGTGCATCTGGTTCGAAAGATGTTTGTCTGAAGCCAAGAATCTAGACAGGCGTTGCTCTGCTTTCGCTCCTTTTCTGGAATCATCATGGATCTCCGCATCATGAGATTCTCCCCCATATCTAGTGGAACTTAACAATTGACCACTTCTACTTCATCCTTAGCTTCGACCAAGTTCAACCTTGGTTGTTCTCCTCTCTTTGGTGCTAATATATCCGAATTCAGACATTCAAATGATTGATGGTCTTCTTCACTACATTTAAAATAAACGAAAGGTCTTCCTCTGTTGCCACCATAGCCTCGACCCCTCTGAAGTCCACTTCCTCATGGTTGGGTCAGGTTATTTTGTCGCGGTTCCTCTACTTTCGCAGCGGCATGAGATGATTCACCTCTACCAACGTTGAAACCACCCCGTGATGGAGCTGAGATTCCTCTTCTGGCTCCCCTATTCCTTTGATAAAATTGGTGATTTTGCTTCTCCTCAACCTTTAAGGCTAATTGGTATGCCTCCTCCATATTGTGAACCTTGTGCATGCGCAATTCATCCCGAATAGTAAATTTCAAGAAATTCACATACCTTGCATCCAGTTTTTGATCAGTTTCCTTATGATCCACACAAATGGACAATTGATAAAAATCATGTGTGAATTCCTCCACCGTAGACAGGTTTTGCTTCAGATTTTGAAATCTGTGAAAAAGGGTTTGGGCGTAGTCCAAAGGCAAAAATTTATGGCGCAACCTCTTCTCCACCTTGCTCCAGTTTTGAGTCTTGTCTTTCCCTTTGTTTACTCTGTTTTCTACACATGATCCCACCAGATCATGGCGTGACCTTTTAATTTGGTGCATGCAAATTTCAGCTTCTTCTCCTTGGTCATAGGCTTCCATTCAAAAAATTTCTCCATGGCGTTAATCCAATCTATCCACTCCTCTGGTTTAAGACTTCATGCATAGTTCGAGACTTCCATTTTAACCCTATCGCTTCTCTCTTCTAGAGCCCTGAGCACTCTCTCTTCATAAGTTAGGTTCTCTAGCTGCCCTTCTGCTTGTTGATCTTCGTATTCATGGTATGTCTCCTCATCAGACGTTTCTCTTCGTATTACTCTTTGATTAATCAACACGTTTATAAGATCTGCAACTTGCCTCTGGAGGTTCTACATTTCTCGCCGCATTTGAGCAAGACCTGTTCATCCTCTTCCAACCATCTTCCTGCTCTGATACCAAATGATGTAGCTTCAAAAAAATGTTGATTCCTAAAATCCAAAATTCAGAATTAATCATCGCCCCACGAAAATTACACAGTCCCAATGTATTTAAACCCAATTGGTGGAACCTGGGTACTACACAAAATCTCTGAGACTCTGAAAGGCACAAACGACAGGTTCAATCGGCGGCAAAGGATCCCACGTTATGGGTTGGCTCTTCTCTACTTAATGCTTTCAATAAATGGCCGTGACCCAGGAATGAAGAGACACTAGAGGCTACTGTTAGAGTCTCACACTCATCTCTTTCAGATTTTGGAGCAACCGACCACTACACAAAATCTGCTAATTAAATTATAAGGACACCTCTCATTAGAACATAACCTCCTCTCTTTGACGTGTTCCAAATTGCAGGTCAAAAATAAATCAAAAGCAAAGCATTAAAGAGATGTGATCATTGCGTGGGCAGCCTCTGCATCAAGATGTATATGCGGACCCCTCAATTGTAACAATACCATCTCATATTTTTTTGTACATCTCTTATATAAATATATTTGTCTTATCATGGGTATTTATATATTTTAGATCTTTTGAGTATTTTGCTGTGTATATGAACTTTGTTCATAACATTTTGAAAAAAATTATGTGCATGAGAACAATATGTTTTCTACAACTTTACAAATTTTCGTAGTGGGATTCCATAATTTAAGTAGTAAATGGTTGCACTAATAGAAACGCTCGCATTACATTTGTATGAAAAATAACATACTCATGTTAGAAAAACTCAAAATCCACTTAGTTAGATACAATTTTTATAAATAAAACTTATTTATTACAAAAGCTAATTTATTTTTCTACATTTCATCCTTTAATACTATCTTCAAATTTGTTACATAAATACCTCTAATAATATTTTTCTGAATTAATATATTATTAGTTTTCCATTTATAATATCACTAACATTTCAGGAAAAACTATCATTAACTTACATCCATTTTATTCAATATCTTCGCTCCATATAAATCCATAATATTAATAGATATTTTTTTAGTATATCACAACACCCTCATTAAAAAAATATATATCAACTTACAATGATATTTCTCTTACGAATAGTGATTAATAATTTGAAAAAAAAGTAGTTCTCAATTTTATTTTAAACACATGGTGCCACATTTAAAAATGAAAATGAAATTAGTGATGGATAAGAACTCTCAAAATTAATTTAATGGTTTAAAAGTTACACTCTGACAATGCACATTCCAAGCTTACTCGAGATCAATCTTAATTAAAAAAAAAACTTAAGCTTGTTTTGAGTGATTGCTCACCACATTATTTCAAAGATACATATTCTCAATATTTCAAGTTCACATTACAATCACATTTACATCTAAATCAAGTGAGTAGCTGTTTTGTTTTTTAATTTTAAATTAAGCTATGTGAGTGTGAATTTAGGTAGGAGAATTATTTGCATAATAAAAAAATGGCATTATTAATTAAAATAAAATTGTGAAAAGTTTAGTTAAGTTTAGATATGTTTTTAGAAAGTTTAATTCCCCTCGTAATAATTTCCATCCTCAACTCCTTTTTATGCCAATTAACTATATAATCAAATAAAAATCTTCAACTTCTTCTCATAAAAATTAAACATATACCCAAATAAAAACTAAACATCACACACATCGATTAATCTTTAAAAAAAAAAAAAAAATTAAGTTAATATTAAATATCCTTTAATTATACACCTTGTACAGCTTCATAAATCGAAACGAAATTAAATTAGTGCACCGGAGGAACATTGAATGGCCCGTTAAAACATTGCTATCATTGTTAAAAAGTCACATGCTCTAAAAATGCAAACACTGCCCTCTCAAACTTTCTCCAAATAAAAAAGCCGTTAGGCTTGTATTGAATCGTTGGACACTATTGATTTCATATTTAAAAGTAACATTTTCTAAATTATTTTATAATTGTTATTTGATAACTGTTATTTAGAAGTCATTGACCCTCAAAATGCAAACACCGTGTTTTCAGACTTACTCCATATCAGATTTCATATTTAAAAGCCACATATTCTCAACTATTTCATAATTGTTGTTTAGAAGTCATAGATTCTCAAAATGCAAACACCTTGTTTTCAAACTTACTCCATATCAATCTTAGGCTTGTATTGAATTGAATGGTTGTACACGGTTGATTTCATTGTTTGAAAAGTCACATCTCTTCATTTTTTATTACAAATTCAATTTACCATTAGTGTTTTTGGGTTTTAAATTTTGATCATTTATGGTATTTTAATGTAATGTAGTCTATTTTAAGACATGGAGACTCTATTGTTAATTGTCATTAGGCTAGGAATAGTAATTATGTTATTCAATCTTGGTTTTCCGGCAAAGGTTTCCAAGATAAATAAAAAAGTTTCTAAGGTGAAATATTGTGTTTATTATGTATTTATTTCTCTCTAGTTTTTATTAACTAGTATAAGAGCGAAGGGATTGTAGCCTGAAAGGAAATAGAGATCTAGTAGAGTGAGATGCCACACAAGCGAGATCTAATGAGGAGAGCACCTCAAGTGTGAATACAAGAGTGAACGGTGGTGTAAGTGTTGTACAATTGAAATAATTATTCTTTGCTTACCATAAAATAATTTTCACATCTATTCCACCATAAATATGATACATTTAAATATTTGGAATCTCAGGAATCTCCAACAACCAAATCCAAACCAACAAACCATTTATAATGTAAGAATTATTTCTAACACTCTCCCTTAATGATTACATTACAAATAGCAATACTAGGATCACAAATTACAATATTGAAATTGCAACATCGATGTTTGTCTGTGTAGGTTTTAACCCTGTATAGAAATTACCTTCAAACGAATTCTTAAAAACAGAAAATAAACAATGGCGAGAACATAAACATAAAACACATATACACATGATTTTCCCCTAGATCCCAAAACTGGGACTACTAGATTCATTTTTCATTATGTTCCTTTCAATGTTACAATACATACATATACATGTCGAAGCATTCATGAACCCCAATCCATTAACCCCGGATTAGAACATAATCGAAGTCCCTTAATTGGATCTACAAAATACTATGGACAAAAAACTATCATACCCAAAACCGTGTGAAAATCCCATTCACAAAACCATAGGTAGGTCTGCCCACCTAATATAGGGCCCAAAAAATATTTCCCGAGGCACCGCCCCGGACCCCGTGTAGGGGGGCTACCGCCCCCCTACAAACCCTCCAATAGGGGGGGCTGCCACTCGCCATGTGACCCCCCCACACGTGTGACTATTCATGGTCACCATTAGCACTTTCACCCACTTTGACTTCTCATAGACTATGTTCTTTCTCCACCACAACTTCGAGCTTACCACTTGACCCATTTAAGATAAAATTTCCTCTAACCATTATTGACATATTTGTATCATTGATGCTTCTTAAAATACTTTTAACTGATCGTTATGCCAAGGAAGTAGTCTCGATACTGAGTCATTTTATTGTCAAAATCCCATCTAACGAAGACATAACATGCTACGTTCGCCAATTATATAGGAAAGTTGTCTATATATTGAATGTATCCAGTAGTCAATCTTACAAAATGACTTTTTTACACACACAAAAAAATCACATAACCTGTAGTTTTTGTTCTTGGGTCACTGCATCCTCCAAGAACCATACATCACAAAAAAATACAGACATAATTAAACCAATGTCGTGTTCTTGTGGCACCACATATAGCAAGAACCACAAGTTTAAATTATGCTACTATATGAAATATGATTGGTTCTTCATTATATAAACAAATACGGATACACACTTTTAGATTAGATAACCCAAAACTCATCCCTGATGTAAGATCACATATCCATGCGTTAAATAAGAAAAACTAAGTATACTTTTAGTGAGAAAACTAAGGATATCATCCTCATTCACACGAGAAACATTTGGTGCTTCTATATTGAAAAATACAGTAGCAAAAGTATACCACACTCTTGATGGTTCTAGTTTATTGAAGGATAGATCAAAATAATTGAAGCACAGTACAACCCACATGGTTGGAGAAAGGAAATATCATTTGTTGAAAAGGACAGTCTGGACAAATAGCCACACTCCAATCACGAGTCTTTCATGCTTTCCTGAATTGCCTCTTTGAGCTCCTTGGGAGGTCCAAATGGCTTGTAAAGAAGGGCTCATACATACTAACCCACATTTTGTAAACATACTAGTTGATTAACATAAGGCTTTTACAACAAATAACATCACAATCCCTAAGTAGATGAACGTCCCATGGCTTGTCAATGAGGCAATATATGAACCCAACATAACGCGTCACAGAGTTGGGATGAGTGGACTCGTTGAACTCTAATGCAAGCATATTCCTCGAAAACAGTTCTATGTGGATGTAGATATAGTGATCTGTGGAAGGTAGAATGTGCCCAAGTATTTATCGAATCATATCTGTTCTCATGGATTCGAGAAGGATTTCAACTCAATCTCAGCCTCATCCAACTACTCTGTGTTGTATGTAGTGAGAAAATCAGGATGACCATTATTGAATAGAAGAAGGATAAAAATACCACATATCACTACAACAAAGTCTATGAGATAATGTTTTGCCTTTTTAAATATAGGCATATCTAGCTGATTGTCCTTGTTGTTAGCTTTCATCTATAGGAATGGGAAAAATCCCCCTCCTCCCACCCTACATCACTGAATGGACCACATCTTGCAGATCATTCCTTCTTTCTGAGACATCTCCTTTGTTTATGTGTTTAGGGAACAAAATAGGGAGGTAGATGCCTTGTTTAAACGTGAAGTGCTCCTCTGTTTTGGCAAGATGTTTTTTCAAATGTTGTTGCATGGCTCTATCTGCGTTGAGTGCTCCTTTGATTTTTGATTCAGAGTTTTTTTTTGTCTTTCTGCTTGTTATGTTTGGAGGCTCTAATTTGGTTTGTGCTCAAAGCTTAGATGTGTTTCTAAACTGTAGGATTTGTTGGATAAGATAAAATAACACACTGCAAACTATATTCAAATTCTATATCTCAATCAAAGATGTTACACACATATTTATACAAGCAATAGTCTCAAGATAGGAAATCTATCTTGGACATACAGTAATGTGGTTGAGAGATTCTCTCAACCACACACTAAACTAAGAGAAACTATATTCTAGCTACTTCCTATGATGTAGGAACAAACTCCTCAAATGGAGAATTACAACCATAGACAAGTAGGAATTAATTATTTCTAACTGGATATCCTAGCAATTATGTCTAGTTTTTATTGATCCTTTCATACGAAATTTCTACTTTCTAAAGATGATATATATTCTCCTTTGTTGTATCAAACACTTTTTAATGAAAATTTTATGTTTTTTTCCTATTTAAAGAAAAAAAGGGAAGGGGAAAACGATTGTCGACATACAATCCAACAAATGTGACTTCGTTGCTACTACATAATCCACAATTAGGTTAATATGAAGCTTAACCACTTCAAAAAGAGAAAAAAAGGTGTATGTCTTCTTTAACAGGTAAGAGAACTTTCGTTCTTATTCATATGCCAAAACATATTTCCCCTTTTCAAAAACTTGATTGAGTACAGACAAAGGGATCTGATTATTTAGTTTCAGAATTCGAGACTTTATGTAGACTTGAATCACACTTAAGTTGACCCTGGCATCGTGTGAATAAAAACTATTGGGAGAAGGGATGCCCACAGGTTGTGACCGATGAGGGGCAGAAGATTTCACAGGTTGTGTCTGGTCATGGCGGCTGTTAGAATGCTCTGTCGAGAGTTGTATATGTAGGTCGTGGATGAACTCTGAAAGGATGAATCCACCGCCATCATCAAAGAAAAGTTCTCACAACATTAGCCATCTTTTATTTTCCAGTCATAGAACTTCTCAATATATGAATTCATCCCTTCGATCGTCTTAACTAAGGAATTTAAACTATTGCCATGTTTCCACATCATCTGGGAAATTGTCGTTGCAGTCTTGAATTTGTACTCCTCCGCGGTTGAGAAATCCACGATCCACACAAAACATACATGATAAGGGAAATCAAACACACTAAAATAATATGATATCACATGCTCTATGCTAATTATGTATAGAGCAATAACATTCAATGATCCCTCATCTTCCTGGTCCTCCTATTATAGAGTTAATCTAGAACCTGCATTGGTACTATGAAAGAATTATTGTTTGCACACCACAAAATATTATTCACATCTATTCAATCACCAATATGATATATTTAAATAGTTGGATTCAGATCCAAGTAATCCTAAATTAGAAGATTATGGTTGAAAGAATATCTCAACAACCTCCAACAACTCAATACAAACAAACCAATTTTAATGTAAGCATTATTTCTAAGAACAACAATAACAATTTTTTTAATTTGTATTTTAGTGCTCTATGCTAATTATGTATAGATCAATAACATTCAATGATCCCTCGTCTTCCTGGTCCTCCTGTCAGAGATTTAATCTAGAACCTGCATTGGTACATTGAAAGAATTATTGTTTGCATACCACAATATTTTTCACATCTATTCAATCACAAATATGATATATTTAAATAGTTGGATTCAGATCCAACTAATCCTAAATTAGAAGATTATGGTTGAAAGAATATCTCAACAATCTCCAACAACTCAATCCAAACAAACAAACCAATTTTAATGTAAGCATTATTTCTAACAACAACAATAACCATTTTTTTAATTTTTATTTTAATATATATTTTTTTACTTTGGAGATTTGGTAGTCAAATTTAAAGGGAGGAATTTTACTACGAACGACTAGTAAAAGACTCTAATTTTTTGCAGTAGTGTGGAATAACCTGTTGAAGATTTTTTTTGTAACCCAACGTTTCAAACTACTTAAATGAGTCCATCTTCAGGAGAATGCCATCTATCTTGAGAAGATTGATGTAAATCGTAGAGCTAAGATCTTTGTATATAAATATATGTGTGAGTAAAAGAGGATGGTTGGTAGATTGGTTCGGCTGGAATTTCACTCAGTTTGTTGAAAATAGGTAAGTTTCTGCCATGACGGAGGGGATGACTACAAACAAAAAATTTAGGTATAATTTTTTTGTCTCTACAATTTTTAAGAAACATTAGATTCGATAGAGATTTAGCTATAGCTAGTCTTAGCTTCTCAAAAAAATTGTGTTGTCCATCATGTCCCTTCCATGGCAGGACTCGATGATTTTTATTAGAGAGTCCATACAGTCGGAGATAATTTTTGTAGTAGTGCCAGATAATCCGTTGAAGAGTTTTTGTATTACCCAACGTTTCAGACTAATGAAATGAGTCCATCTTTAGGAGAACACCATCTATCTTGAGAAGATTGATGTGAATCATAGAGCTAAGATCTTAGTATATAAATATATGTGTGAGTAAAAGAGGATGGTTGGTAGATTGGGTCAGCTGGAATTTCACTCAATTTTTTGAAAATAGGTAAGTTTCTTCCATGACAGAGGGGATGACTACAAACAACGAATTTAGGTATAAGGTTTTTGTCTCTACAATTTTTAAGAGAAAATAGATTCGATAAACATTTAGCTCTAGCTAGTCTTAGCTTATCAAAAAATGTTGCGTTGTCCATCACGTCTCTTCCATGTCGAGAATTGATGATTTTTATTAGAGAGTCCATATAGGAGGAGAGAATTTTTGTAGTAGTGTGGAATAACATGTTGAATATTTTTTTTACAACGCAACGTTTCAAACTACTGAAATGAGTCCATCTTCAGGGGAAAACCATCTATCTTAAGAAGATTGGTGTGAATAGTAGAGCTAAGATCTTAGTATATAAATATATGTGTGAGTAAAAGAGGATGGTTGGTAGATTGGGTCGGCTGGAATTTCACCCAATTTGTTGAAAATAGGTAAGTTTCTGCCATGACAGAGGGGATGACTACAAACAATGAATTTAGGTATATGTTTTTTTTGTCTCTATAGTTTTTAAGAAACATTAGATTCAATAGAGATTTATCTCTAGCTAGTTTTAGCTTCTCAAAATATTTTGTGTTGTCCATCATGTCCCTTCCATGCCAGGACTTGATGATTTTTATTAGAGAGTGCATACAAGGGGAGATAAATTTTGTAGTAGTGTGGAATAACATGTTGAAGATTTTTTTTATAATCCAAAGTTGTTAAGTCTACAATGGTGGTTTTGGGCACATGATTTTGGTAGTCTTAAAGTTCATAAATTATATGTGATGAAATCTTTAAAAAGCTTAACAATTTTTCATTAGAATGTTATTCAAAATTGGTTTCCCATAAAAATATAATACACATATAAATTTTTTGTTTTTTTGTTATATATTTTTTTTGTTTTTATTTTTTATTAACATTATAATTAATAATACTCAAAATTAAGCCCATGTGGTGTAGAACAGTCGGTGATGGGGTGCACTGTTAAGGCACTCCGTTCTGTAAGGTCACCGGTTCGAAACCCATGGGTGGAATGGAAGGAGAAAAAAATGGGAAGATTAGGATTAGTCTAAACGAGCAAAAAAAAAAATAATACTCAAAATTAAATATGAATAAATAAGATATTTACTTACCCTAGAAAAGCATTGAAAAGCCTATTAACCATTGCTCTCATTGTTCAGCACTTTCAAAGTAATCAAAAACCTTTAGGCTTGTTTTGAATAATTGTACACTATTGCCGATTACAATATGAAAGTCATATCCTCTCAATTATTTCATATTTTGAATACAATTGCAATTTGAAAGTCTCAATACCTTACATTGAATTAATGAGGTGCGAGGTGAATCTCTTAACTAATTTGAAATAAATTCAACATTAACAATCATCTTTTTTTTAGTGTCTAACCAAGGGATCATGTGATAGGGCAATCACAATGTTTTTATACAAAATGCGTCTGTAAATTTTTAAATTATTGGTTTAGGTGATTTTTTTTAGTGTTCGAAGGATGATTCTTAAGTGATCATTATTGATGGATTATCAACCAAGTAAGTGTGAAAATCTAACAATCTAAAATTAAATTTCCAAATTTTTATCATTACTTTTTACTAAACTTTCAAATTATTCTCATTACTTTTTGAGTGATCTATGAATTTGAAATTAAATTTCTAAATTATTATCATTATTTTTTGAGTAATCCAAATTAATATCATTAAATTATTCTCATTACTTTTTGAGAGGTCTATGAATTTGAAAATAAATTTCTAAATTATTATCATTACTTTTTGAGTAATCCAAATTATTATCACTATTTTTTGAGTGATTTAGGTGATTTTTTTTAGTATTCCAAGGATGATTCCTAAGTAACCAATAGTGATGGATTCCCAACCAAGTAAGCCTTACAATCTAACAATATGAAATTAAATTTCCAAATTGTTATCCTTACTTTTTACTAAACTTCCAAATTGAGTGGTCTATAAATATGAAATTAAATTTCTAAATTATTATCATTAAATTTATTAAAATTCTAAATTATAATCATCATTTTTCAGTAATTCTAAAATGACTACTAAAATAAAACTATTAAATTAAGTAATAGATTCCCAACTCATGAGTGTGAAAATCGAACAATCGGAAATTAAAAAAACTAATCTATGCTATTACAAAAAATAATCTATGCTATATAAGTAAATGACCAAACTCCAATCAATATGGTTTTTTTGGATTGATATACTTCACGGGGAAGATGGAGCTCTATCACCTTCCTTGTAGTTTTTTGTGTAATGCCAGAACGCTTCTGTTCTTTTATTTTTTCATTAGTTCTTCTGTACTCATGTCCGCGGTTCAGTTATCAGACCGTCGCCATCCCCATCACGGCAATGCTTCTGATCAAGAAGCTCTGCTGGGATTCATGTCTATGATTACTGCTTACGATTCTTCCCAATCGTTACCCACTACCTGGAACCCAAATGTTTCGTTCTGCCAGTGGACAGGTGTTGTATGCAGTCGGCGCCGACAGCGAGTGGTTTCCCTCAATGTTTCGAGCATGGGATTAGAAGGTACAATCTCTCCTCTTCTGGGAAACCTCTCCTTTCTGAGAATACTTGACCTTAGTCATAACAGTTTCCATGGCCATGTTCCCTATCAGTTGGGAAATTTGTTTCGTTTACAGGTGTTCTACCTGAATTGGAATCAACTCCAAGGTTCAATCCCGCCAACTCTTAGTGGGTGCCGTAGTTTACTGGGATTCTCTCTGGCCCACAACAATCTCACGGGAAACCTTCCCTCAGAGCTATGTGTTCTCCCCAGGTTACAATTCTTTGGCTTACAAAGTAACAATTTGACGGGAACAATCCCCGCCTGCTTGGGAAACCTATCCTTATTGGACACCATAAAATTGGATGTCAACAACCTTCAGGGGAGTATTCCTTCCGACTTGGGTATGCTAAGCCATCTGACCTTTATAAATCTGTATGCTAACCATCTCACAGGACTTATCCCAGCTTCCTTGTCTAATTGTACCAGTCTTGAACAATTGGATATATCGTCTAACCATATGACTGGTGGCATTCCAGCTGAGTTGTGTCGCAAGTACACCCAGTTGACGTTAATCTCTCTGTTTGATAATCAGTTGAGCGACAACATTCCTGCTTCCCTCTTCAATTGTACCAAACTTCAAGTAATCGACTTAGGGGCAAACCAGCTCAGCGGAATTGTCCCCATGGAATTGGGTAAGTTGACGCAGCTCCAGTATCTTTCCTTAGCCCAGAATCAACTGGTTAGTGGCAGCACCACGAGCTTGCCGATTCTTACTGCTCTTACCAACTGTTCCTCCCTATACTTATTACAGTTAAATTATAATCATCTAACGGGACGTTTGCCCTCTTCTATAAGCCATCTCTCTACAAGTATGCAATTCTTGGCCTTGGGCAGGAACGGATTAGTAGGAGAAATACCTCCACAGATTGGTAACCTAACCAGTTTAATTACGCTTGGTTTAGAATATAATTCTTTTACAGGGGCAGTCCCGTCATCATTTAAGATGCTTCAACAGTTGCAGATACTATATATGGGCGGTAACAGTTTACAAGGAAGCATCCCGACGGAAATTGGGGAACTCAAAAACCTAGGGCTCTTAGCTATCGAGGACAACAATATCTCTGGAACGATCCCTGATTTTATTGCCCACCTCCAGCAGCTAAATTATCTGTATCTTCATTGGAACCAGTTATCAGGTAAAATACCTGCAAGTCTTGGGAAATGTGTGAAATTACTACTGCTAGACCTATCGTACAATAGACTCAGTGGCCACATACCTCCAGAGATTGCAGGTCTTTCAAATTTAGCATTCTATTTCAACATTTCAAACAATTTATTAGAGGGTCCTTTGCCATTGGAACTAAGCAAGATGACAAAGCTCCAAGCTATAGATATTTCTGCAAATCATTTAAGTGGTTATATTCCAAATGGGCTGGGAAGCTGCGAAGAACTAGAATACCTGAATATTTCTTCCAATGCACTTGAAGGTCCAATTCCAATGTCACTCGGTGAACTTCAAAGTATGCAGAAGATGGATTTCTCCTTCAACAATTTGTCAAGTGAAATACCCATGTCATTGGAAAATCTCAAAATGCTCAGCGAATTGAATTTCTCTTTCAACAATTTGTCAAGGGAAGTCCCAAAAGGAGGAATTTTCAAAAAGCTTCGTGCCACAGCGTTTCTGGGAAATATTGGTCTCTGTGGACCCTGGGTAAATCTATCACCATGCTCCACTCACAAACAGAAAGGTATTACACATTTGAAAAGAGTTATCATACCTATTTTTGTTGTTGCAGTTACTGTTGTATCATGTTTATTTGTGGGAATCTTGTGGAAGAAAATTTGCAAGAGGCATATTCCTTAGAGATTGTGGGATCTTTAAATGTGGGGCACCAAAGAATTTCATATGGAGAGCTCATCACCGCAACAGAGGAATTTAGTGATGCCAACTTGTTAGGAGTGGGTAGTTTTGGGAAAGTGTACAAAGGGGTTCTTAGTGATGGCACAAACATTGCAGTGAAGTTACTTGATTTGGAAAATGAACAGGCTCACAAAAGTTTTATTAGGGAGTGCAAAGTATTGAGTGGAGTTAGGCACCGAAATCTGATTAGAATCATAACCTCTTATTCAAACCACCAAATCAAAGCTTTGATATTTCCATTAATGCCAAACGGAAGCCTAGAGAAGTGGTTATATCCAGACGGTGAAGTAGAAAGCAGTTTGACTCTAATTCAAAGGTTGAATATAGCAATAGACATTGCACAAGGGATGGCATATCTCCATCACCATTGTTTTATGCAAGTGATCCATTGTGATCTAAAACCAAACAATGTTCTTATGGGTGAAGATATGACAGCATATTTAATAGATTTTGGCATTGCTACCATATGTTTTGCAAACTCTGAGGATTTAGCTCTCACTTCCACACATGCACTCAAGGGATCTGCAGGCTACATTCCTCCAGGTATTATTTGAGATAGATAGTATGTTAGGGAATGCCATCAGTATTCTATTTTTATTAAAAATTGTGAATCAAAAACCTTATGATGAGAATGTTTCAATGCAGAATATGGATTGGGTGGACGTGTCACAACAAAAGGTGACGTTTATAGTTATGGAGTAGTATTATTGGAGATGCTCACTAGAAAGAAACCTACCCATGACATGTTTGTGAATGGAATGAACTTGCAGAAATGGGTGGGTAGCACTTTTCCAAACCAATTAATAGAAGTGGTGGATAAGAGTCTATTGAAGAGAACTAGCGCCATCATTGAAGAAGACAAGGAACTCAATTGCCTCAGTCACCTCATAAATGCTGGTTTGCTCTGCACACAAGAGTCCCCTGAAGGACGTCCTACTATGACTGACATTGTGGGTACACTACAAAGTATCAAAGATGCTTTTTTGGGAGCTGCAAGAATTCCGAAAGTCCAATCAGATATAAACCATTTGCTAAGTCCTACAAGTATTGCTATCAACAACGATGGTGAAGGCCAAAGTTCTACTTTCTAGTCTATTTAAAGGGAACCATTGTTGTATCACCGAACTATAAAGTTGCTATCTATGAAATTATCCGTTAAAAAAGAGGTGGGACCATATAAAAAAATTTGCAGAGATTTTGGATTTCACAAGCAGGAGCAGAAGTGAAGATGTGGTTGGCAGTGGATGTTGTGAGCTATGCACATCGTTGGTAGGAATACTCGAATGAAGAGCTGCCTGGCTTGCTTATTGTGAGCTCTTTGGACTTTCACATATAATCCCATGGATTTTAAGGAGGTCGTTCCACCTCGCATGGAAAAAATCCCTTGCATGTTATTCTTCTAATCCTCAAACTTCACTATATAAAGATTGTTAACTGAAATTCTCCATCTGAGTTTTTTTGACAAAGATTCATCTAACAAGTGTTTCACATTTTGTTTTTGCTTGATGCACTACCTTGAACTGTATATTTATGCAGCATATTATCTACTTGAAGTGCACACACCATATCCATTGATATGTAGGAACCCATATATTCATCAGTGTATAAGAAGCCCTATAACACACACACGGATCTTAGATTCACTACCAAAGATTTCCCTTGTTGCTAACTGTGTTAGCACAGATGCTGGATTAGAAGGCTGATAATAAATTCTGTACAAAATGATAAATCTGCAACTGATGGTTGGCCCCGAATCTTGGTTTTCCATGCCCCGATATAGTTTTGGTTTTGATTTTGAGCTTGCGAAGATTGGCCTGGTTCGAAATTCGAATGGAAATCCATTGACAAATCGTCATTAGGCACCCATTTTTTCTTGTGGCTTGGATGGTCTGCCCTAGTCAATTATGAATTTTCAATCATGATTGTCTACCCCATAATGATTTCATACATAGTGGTCTCAATGATCTGGTTACTTCCAAATCATCCTCCATGAAAGCATCCAACAAGGTCATGGATGTGGTTTCAGAGGGACAAGGGTGAGCTGTAAAAGCTTATTAGGCTGCCTTTGCAGGACCTAAAGAGAGTGCAGGCTATAGCTACTTGTATGCTACAATCCACAACTTTTGATGCAATATTGGTATTTACTTGTATGATTCCTACATTTCTTAAGCCAGAGTATTGTATTTGATGTGCAAAGGATATTGTTTATTCATAGGGTTCTTTTTCAAATGATTATATCGTACTCGAAAACAGAAATGAAAAGAGTGCAAGTTAATCATAATAGACTCTAATGACAACAACAACAAAAAAATTAATCTGCATGATTTTAGGAAAGCCTTCTTTTATTTCAATTTTTTGAGATGTTTTAACTTTTGTATGGGAAGAGTGTTCTTTGATCCGAACTTTCACACCCTGGTTCTCTCTGCTAGATTTATTTTCTAGAGAATGAAACATGATGATATATATCACTTGTTTTCAGTTTGGTGAATTCAATCCCTTAGTATATATTTCCTGCAGATTGAACTAGCGTATATGTCGCTTTCAATTTTTAACCTAATACCAGTTTGATTGCGTTCTCCTTTCATCGTCCTGCTATATCCCACCAAATGCATTACAGGTACATTATCTTCAGCTGATTGGATGTTTACAAATTTGATTTTGAGCCGGAAAAGGTCAGGGCTCAAACATAACTCTGCTTAGTAGGCATTCAGGTCCTCCCTGCCACTTGGGAAGTCTGCATTTTCTTACAGAGTGTCAAGCCATGTATTTTTACAGAGTGTAAATATTAGTCAGCATTAAAATAAGTGTATTCACTGGCGAGGTAAATGAAGTGTCAAGGCATCGGCCAGCGTTTCATTCCCAATGGGTCTGCTAAGACGCTGCCTCACCTTTATGGCATGGGTTCCAAAAGGGATAAGGTTGAGTGCAAATCCCAAGTGACTTTAGTGGAATACATACCCTTCTTCTAAGCAGGAACGAAGTTCATTCCTTACAGTGCAGCTAGAGACAGCTATCAATTTAGTAGGTTAGTGGTAACCCAATTCTGAGAACAAGCATATGCATATTTCGAAGCAGATTCAAGCCATTGTCTTTCTAAAAAAATTTTCTTTAACTTGTTGTGTTACTAAAATCCCCTTTTTTCATATGCTCAGAATGGCTCCCACCATGTTTGATTGTTCACCAACGTAGTAAAACTATTACAGTCCACTTGTTAAACTAAACTTGGAATGGTGCATGAGCTGCGAAGGATGACCAGTTCTGGTTTGTATTTCTTTTCTATTTATCTGATGACTAGAATTTCGTAGTCTTGATTTCTTCTTATTTACAGTGGAACTTGATTGTGTCTATTTCTTGCTCCATCCACTGTATTTCCAAAAAAGGAAAATCCAGAAATTCCTACACTTCATCACTTATGCTGTATTTAAGTTAATTGTGGTCATACATATTATATTGCAGATACATGGCATTGTTGCTTCTGTCTATTCTCTTCTATCTAGTGACATTTGCATACTCTGCGTTACTCTTCTACTGGTTTAATCCTTGAGGACATGACTGCAGTCTGAATGTTTTCTTCATTGTCATGACATTGATTCTTTCATTTGCATTTACATTTTTTTATTTCTTTTTTAACTTGTACCCATATTTAGATTTAAATTGTTGATAAGTTCCTTCAAAGGAAACGATTACTGCATTTGAAGTCTGTTTCGTTAATAAAAGAACTAGGAAAAAGGTATTCCTTTAGGATTTAGGCAGTCTAATTTGCCCCGCTTCTCTATCAGTTCTGAAACTAACATGATTTATCAGAGAAATTTGTATGTAGACATGGTGAGAGGCAAACCATAATCATTTTCCTTTTCAAAATTCAGCAGCCATGTTTAAGTACACCGCAAATTCTCCATAACGAGAGATACTTAAGCTCGGTAGGACATTTCCACTTGAAAAAGAATCTTCCAGCAGCTAGATTGAAAGAAATATATGTGGTCCCACTTGCACAGGGCAGAAGGGCCCATGAAGGGGGAACACATATCAGCCTGCTTGTAATGCCCACGAGATATAATGCCGAAGTACATGCCTTGGGGAGATTGGTGTTGAGATTTTGTGTATTAGGAGTAGCATCAGTTGTGCTCTAGCTCCCAAATTTTGTGGAGGGACTAGAGTACACTTGATCTACCAGACCCAGAAATGGATTTGAGAAATTTCAGTTGGTGTTCAAGTTATTCAAATAATTAATTATTTTTAATGAATTTTCTAAGTCTAACTTAGGAGAATAAAATAATTAAAGTGAATTAATTAACACGTGTTGAAATTGTCTTAAGTCACATGGATCAAACAATCTTTTAATCTCAGCCATTGATGGATGATTTAATCTCGCTCGTTGAAGGGTTCAACGAAAAAGTATAAGAGAAAGGGTTGAGGGTCAATTGAAGACACAATTCTAGTAGAACTAAGGGAATAGATCTGGAATTCTAGGGCAAGTTTGCTAAGAATTTCTGGAGGAATTTCCTGCAGTGACAGGTAGTATTGGCTGAGGGAATGATCTGATTCCAAGAGCCAAGAGTCAGTGAGAGGTAGAAGAGCATTAACAAGGATAGTGCAGAGAAGCAGAGCAGCAACTACGCAAGTGCTGCACAACCGCTACACAGGTGCTACGCAGGACAACGCAGAGGCACTGGGAGGCTTCAGAAATCACGCAAAGGGTCTTTTAAGGCCATCGTTAGGTTGTGGGACCCATCCAGGGGTTACACAGTTCCTTCTGGTGCAGCGCAGTGGCGTTTGAGGCTAGCAGGGCTGACGCTAGGGCTTCAGGGGTAGCGCTGAGGGTTTCTAGGGTCAGATCCTGGCTGAGTCATGTAAATCTCGTTTGAGGGTGTGGATCAGTGAGATATTTGGCACTAGATCTTCAGGTTAGCTGCAGATTTGATATCTTCTATTCTCTGTTGGGTTTTCCAGATTTGGAACCCAGATTTATTGTGCTCAAAACTACATAATAATAAACCCTCATATCTGTTGCACCAATTTTCCCGCTTTGGGTTTTTCTGGGGACTTGTGTCCAAAAATCCATGTGTCACTTGATTGCATGAGTGTATTATTCAGTAAATGATCTGCATGTGTAGGCTGTAGTTGTGTTTATTTTCAGTATTTTCTAAATCTAATTTCTGAAAATAACTTGTATTAATTAAATCAAGTAGGAGAAAATAAAGCAATACACTACAGTAAAATTTTCACATGGTATCAGAGCGATAGCAGATCAAACTGAATCTCCAGCAATCAGCTGAAGAAATATTTTTTTTGCAGGGTGGCAGAAGAAGCAGCAGATCCGGAAAGGGCATCTTGAAAGCAGGAGAATGCAGATCCAAAAGATAGCGTTGAAGCTGCAGAAGGCCTTCAGGCTTACGCAAAACCTTCCTAGGGCAGCGTAAGGACTGCATCACCCAGTCTGGGGTTACGCAATCCACTTCTGAGTAGCACTAGGACTGCACTGTGCTAGCTAGGAAGACGTTGTCCAATCACTTCTCTTGTTGCAAAAGAATTTTTCCAAGATCTAGAAGCAGTGCTTCAGATCTTCAACAGTGTTAGTGGGGTAGAGATTCTGCAAGTGCAGAATTGTGCCTAACTAAGGCAACAAAGGCGGGAGGAAGATAGTTACTCAATAGATCTGAGCCAAACAGCTCTCAGATTTGATTAGGATGATTAGAGAGTACTGTCCATTTGAGTTTTGGTGGAACATTTCCAGGAGGGAAGTCAGTTTTCAGCAGAAGCAGCTACTAGAGGGTTTCTAGTCACCAAGAAACCCAGATCCAGAGGGAGAAGTGCTGTTTCTTTCAGATTTGAGCAAATATGGCTCGATATGGACTGAGTAATCAAGGTAGGTTGGACGACATGTCCAAATATGTTATCTAGAAGGCCATAATCCTCTCAATTCTGGATGAGTATGGTCTCAAAGATCATGTAGAGTAAACTCATGTTGTACCAACCGATGCAGATCCACTCAAGAAGTATGAAGAAAATCAAGCGCGGGCAAAGCGTTTGATCATAGACGGAGTCAAGGATCACGTGATTCCTCATATTGCTGGAAAGAATACAGCAAATGACATGTGGTCAGCCTTAGAGACGATGTACCAAGGAGGCTCTGTGCAAAGAAGAATGCTTCTTGAGAACCAGATGTGGATGTTCCAAATGATGAAGGGTGAAGAGATAGATCCATTCCTCTTCAAACTTCAAGCTATCCGAGACTAGCTGATTGGAATGGATGCTAATCCAGATGAAGGGCTCCTAGTGAGGACGACCCTAAATGTTGTCTCTGAAGAATGGGAAACATTTGTCCAAAGCATTCTGGGAAGGGTAGCGTTACCATCATGGGCAGATATGTGGGCTATTCTCCGCCAAGAGGAGATTAGGAGGATCACCAAGAAGCAGTCTATTAGTGGAGGAAGTTGATCAGCCAGAGTGAAGAAATAAGAGGAGGATGCAGCCCTTGCATCAAGGGAAAAGAAGCAAGGGAAGAAGAAGAAGGACCTCTCCAAGGTCTGGTGCTTTAACTGTGGTGATTTTGGTCATTTCGCCAGCAGTTTCCCTAAGAAGAAGGACAAAGGAGCTTTTGATTCCAAGGCTACAAAAGCAAATGACAATGGCTCTGATGATGATGCAGCGATGAATGCTCATGCCCCTCGAGAGAAGAGGTGGGGTGACATGGATCTGTTGAAAGCTACAGAATATGGCGGGATCCTTGAGTCAGCTCTACTCTTGGATCACTTACGAGCTACGGGAGCATTAAGACAGTAGCGGGATGAGTCGGGAGATGGTTGATGGCCACATTGAAGCAAAAGAGGGAGTTGAAGAGCTGAAGAGGGAGCAGCGGAATGTAGAGGCAGCAGCAGCATGAAGGTAGCAACGCAAAGAGACAGATGGGACTTCGACAGTGCAAAGAAGTTGGGCTCATGCAGTGCATTGTTACAGCATGACAATGTCTACAAGAGGACAATGTGATTCAACATCCAGGAAGCTTCAGTGATGGAGGGCAACTTGACTTATCTGTCAAACAGTTGGGCAGAGTCTTTCAGTTGTTTACTTCTCAGCAACTGAGTTGTAGTGCAGCAGTTAGCAGGCAGTGCTATGGGCAGCATGATACAGCAATTTGAGAGGGAGCTGCAGTATAGATGTGGCAGTGTCAATGGCATGGGCAGCAGTACAGAGAGCAACAGTGTAGTAGATGGAGGGTAGCAAGACAAGCATCAACAACACATATCCAGTACTTAAGATCTTGTGATACATGGTGTGATGTATTGCTAGAGCACACTCATGATGCTAAGAGGGAGTGTTGAGATTTTGTGTATTGGGGGTAGCATCAGTTGTGCTCCCGCTCCCAAATTTTGTGGATGGACTAAAGTGCACTTGATCTACAAGACTCAGAAATGGATTTGAGAAATTTTAGTTGGTGTTCAAGTTATTCAAATAAATAAGTTTTTTTAATGGATTTCCTAAGTATAACTTAGGAAAATAAAATAATGAATGTGAATTAATTAACATATGTGCTGAAATTGTCTTAAGTCACATGGATCAAGCAGTATTTTAATCTCAGTCGTTGATGGATGATTTAATCTCGGACGTTGAAGGGTTCAACGAAAAAGTATAAGAGAAAGGCTTGAGGGTCAGTTGAAGACACACAATTCTGGTAGAACTGAGGAATAGATATGGAATTCTAGAGCGGGTTTGCTAAGAATTTCTGGAGGAATTTCCTATAGTGAGGGGCAGCATTGCCTGAGGGAATGATCTGATTCCAAGAGCCAAGAGTCAGTAAGAGGCAAAGGAACAGCAACAAGGACAACATAGAGAAGCAGAGCAGGTGCTACGCAGGACAATGCAGAGGCACTGGGAGGCTTCAGAAATCATGCAGAGGATGTTTAAGGGCCAGCGTTAGGTTGTGGGACCCATCCAAGGGTTACACAATCCCTTCTGGTGCAGCGCGGTGGCATTTGAGGCTAGCAGGGCTAACGCTGGGGCTTTAGGGGCAGCGCAGAGGTTTCTAGGGTCAGATCCGGGCTGAGTCCTGTAAATCTCGTTTGAGGGTGTGGATCAGTCAGATATTTGGCACTAGATCTTCAGGTTAGCTGCAGATTTGATATCTTTTATTCTCTGTCGGGTTTTCCAGATCTGGAACCCAGATTTGCTGTACTCAAAACTACTTAATAATAAACCCTCATATCTACTGCACTGGTTTTCCTACTTGGGTTTTTCTTGGGACTTATGTCCAAAAATCCATGTGTCACTTTTTTGCATGAGTGTATTATTCAGTAAATGGTTTGCATGTGTAGCCTGTAGTTGTGTTAATTTTTGGTATTTTCTGAATCTAATTTCTGAAAATAACTTGTATTAATTAAATCAAGTAGGAGAAAATAAACCGATACACTGCAGTAGAATTTTCACAATTGGAACACAGGTGGGCAGCTTGAAAAGCCACAACCAGAAACCCTTTGGTGGATTGGGATAGCAACCATTTCAAAGTTGAAATTGCTTATATATGATATTGATTACTATCTTTAGTGTGAAATATTACATTCTATAAAATGAATATGCAGAAACAATTTACTATCATAGAAAGAATATTTCAATATAAGTGACAGATTGTGAACCACAGCTGTCTCATCAGTGGCACATGTTCTATGACTTTTACTACATGTTCTATGACTTTTTAATACACTTGTTGACAATGCACTCAAGTAGATGTTACTGTGAGTGGTTGGAGTTACATCTCCAACATTTAATTTTAATTTTATTTGTTTCGTTTTGTCGATAAATCGTAAGGATCTGCATCTCCAATGAACATTCTTATCTTTACCCTTTATTTCAACAAAGCCAACTGTTGTGTGATGAGTGAACTTTACTGATAAGAAAGACTTGTTGCAGACATAATAATGATTGTGTATGAAATATATTGTAACCATACTAGTTTGACTAGCTAGAAAACACCTATATGCCTGCATGTGCACGCTGTTGGGACAAGTGAATGGTAGTCTTCTACCAACTTTATACTAGCTTCCGTAATATTTGTATACTGTGAATACTTGTGCCACAGTGGAATTTTGTGAACCCAAGGACTATGAATACGATGGGTTCTATAATCATAGAGCAATTGCTTCTACCGGTACTCTCATTCTTGGGGATGCTGACAACGACTCTTTCGATGGGTTCCGATGTTTTGAGAAATACTTTTTATAGAATCTATTTGGCTAGGGGGATTGAGCCAGGGCCTTTGCTTGGCACTAGATCACACTAATCCGGATTTATGCAGGAACACAATAAAATACAGAAATAGACATAAACACAGAGATGTAGCAGAAATAATACTTCATTTCATTAATATCAAATAATAGAAATATGCTTAAAGACATAATGGAAATAAACTAGTTAGGGTGCTGGTAGCTTATATCTGAGAAGAGATGTGGCGGCTACACTGAACTATGTTACAATGAGACTCGAAGGCCTATTTGTTGTTGAGAAACAATCGAAAACCCTAAATATCCCTAGGAGATGAAGAACCAACACTGTGGGCCCCGTTTGGGTAAATTGGTACATCAATATTCCTGGGGACGTAACTTGGGCATATGATCTCCGTTTGACGCGCTTAATACCTCGTTAGAAAGATCTATCTGAGGACTAAAAATTTTGATGTGAGAAACATTGGTCCATGGATTCATGTTGCTCTCAGTTTTCCCAAAAAACGTCGTTTAAGGCCTCAAAACGGCTCTGGAAGTTCAGGACTCGAAAAACTGCTAAAAATAGTAATTTGTGCTGAAACTGAAAAACTGAAAGAACCGATGGTGGGGTTTCAAATGGAATAGGTGGGTGGCCACCAATCTCCACCTGAATCATTAGGGTTTCAAAACGACTCTGGAAGTTCAGGACCTGAAATATTGCTAAAAATAGTAAGTTGTGTTGAAACTAGAAAACTGAAAGGACTAATGGTGCGGGCCCAAATGGAATAGGTGGGTGGCCACCAATATCCACCTGGATCATTCCTCCCTCCTTAGGAATAAATGGTCCCCATTGCGTTAAGTTCCTCCATGAGAGGCAAATTCTGTTGAACTTGGTATTGGATTTGTCCAGGATGTCGTGGACCTGTTGGATGTGTTCGATAAATTTGGTTGCCTCAGACAATACATGTGTGGATTATTTCTGTGTAGTCACATGTGGTATGGAAACATCAGGCGGTGGTGCATCGGGGGTCAGATCAATGGAGTGTTTGTCTTGACAGTGTAGAGAAACCTCTGTGGGTGAGGAGAAAATGTCCTCGTATTCCTCCACGACTTTGTCCATCTATTGCAGCCATGCAGGGGAGCCATGTTTTGAGGTTGTGGCCACAATCTTCTTATTTCCCTGTGAGTGAGTTGTCAGGAAAATAAATTTCTTGGTTTGGGAAACAATCTTACTGCGTTGTTTTGCAATAGTCAAGGAGATGGCAGGAGGCGACACTACCTCCAGTATCCTATACAATTTATTTCCCAAAGTAATAATAACAGAACGAGGCTTAGACTCATACACAACATGTCATCTCCACAAAGGAGTTGGTCAATAATATCCATACATCAAGAGGTGAGGAACATTGCACAATACCTCATCCATGAATGTTTTGATGTTATACGAAGGCAAGACCGTCAAGTGCACACAAAGATCTCTCCCCGGGGTGAAGCCACCCTGAAAATACACGATCAGGTACTATGGTAGGAACAAGTCACTGACTCTAATTAAATGGAGTGTCTTTGGCTTCTCATGATTGACAAGGAATTGCAAGGAGAACCACCTCTACATTCTAATGGAAGATTGGAAGAGACGCACCTCCTCTCGGATCCTCAGATCCTCCTCTCGAGTTTGTGGTGGCAACAATGGCACTGGCCGCATCAATGATCTGGCTTCTTTCATCTCCCTTTGTCCGGGTTTTGGCTCATGATCGAACATGTATTTGATTCTGGTGCTTCTGCCCGTGTCACCCACCAATGATCATTTTTGGTTGTAGATACCACTCGCTTAGTCAGAGTGGGGCTGTTATGAAATTCACACCACTTCCTCGTGTCCTTCTTTGGATTTGTGGTGTTGTTCTGAGTCACCCTGCTTTGGATTTTCCCCCTGTTTTATGGTTCGGGTGCGCCTTTCCCTGGCTTCGGATTCGCATATCCAAAGTCTCGCTTCTTTTTCTTAAATTTATCCTCGATATAGGCGGCATAGCAATATGTCGTGCCAAGCGAGGTAATGTCGAGGAACTCCATTTCCTCCTGAATGTGTCTATGTAGACAGTTGCAGTACTTGAGCACCAAATTTTTTTCTGAATCTTTAATACCTAACTTTGTGCATAGGGTATGGAACAAATTCGTCAGTTCGTGCACATCTTGATCCCTTTGATGCCGCAGTGTGGTCCATTGGATGTACTTGTCCTTATAGCTCCCCACAGGGTAATATTGTTCCTTGATGTCATCTCAGAACGAATTCCAAGTGGGTGCGGCCAAGAACAGAGAGGGTTCCCCCTCATCCTTTTGCTCACAGTAGGTTTCCCACCAGTCTTTGACATGGGGGGCGGATTTGAGGAGCACAAAAGTAATCTTTTCTCGGTCAAAGAAATCATGGACCGAGAAATACCCTTCCAGCGAATTCAACCATCTATCTATGACGTCTGCACCTATCCGGCCTTCAAATACAGGAATGTCAAATTTTACCTGTATCTTGAACGAAGTGGTGCCTCCAAAGTGGTTGTTGGATGCAGATGCATCATAGGTGGGTAGTCGTTGAAGGATCTGGGCAAAGTTATCCATCATCGCGTTCCTTTGTTTCTCGAGGGTCTCCTTGAGCAATATTTTGATAGGATCTCCTACTCCCTCATCTTTCTTTTTGATGTACAGGCGGCACTGTTCCCATGTAAAATTAACAAATAATACCTTTATACTACAAATAAAACTCAAATCGGCCCTTTATAATCGCATCGCACTTTCCAAACAATATCGTAACTTCACATATCGGGTATTGCTACTTACAACATGTAACTTACGATAACTTAACAATAAACATATAAATCGTCGATAGCGATGTGCCTATAGGTTGTATTTGCGCGATGCGATATTTCGCTATATTTGAGAATTGTGATGCGATATTAAACTAAGTTTGGGGATTTGTGATGCAAACATAAAAACTTGGGTTTCAGCGGAAATCACAACACCTAGGTTTGCAATAAAAACACAGAGTTTTGCCTAATTTATTTTAGTCTTAAAACTTGATTTTTCATAAGGCAAGGCACTAAAACAAGTTTAATTCGGATTTCTGAAATGAAGACAATAAATCATAAAACTAGAAGGATAATACCTGGATTTTAACTCTTGCGGTAAGTGATCCTTAGTAGGTATTTGGATGAATGCACACGCACAGGAACAATTACTTGCACATCTACACTTCAATCAATTACTCATAAAATAAAATTTACAGAGTTATTTTTCCCTTCTCGGCTTGATTACATCAATCTTCGCTCTCTCTGCCTCTGTCTCTCGCTCTATCCTTATTTTATACTAAATGCACTCACTATTTTAACAAACTAACAAATAAATCATTTTTCCAACGTTCGATGCATTTCATTCTAACAGTCTCATCTTTTTTTTCCTAATCTAGAATTGCTCTAACTATTACAATAAATGAAATAAAAGAAAATTATTACAATAAATAAATAAAAATAAACTCAAGAGAACCAACCCTCTCTACTAAAAGATAATTTGTCCACACGGGGCAGTGAAATTCATCTCATGCGATGCTCCTGCATCAGACTTTCGGGAAAGAAAGGAATCATCCATTAAACTTTCAGGATTTACTCCATACTTCTGTAATTTTGTCACTGTCAACCAACTAGCATCCTCCATTGGTTGTTCCTTCCATTTGACTAGATACTGAAAATAAATCTATCGTCAGGTTCTTTTAGCTACTCTCCTCTCGAGAACAACTTCCACCTCTTTCCTAACTGTCTTCGACATTTGTTCTTCCCAATTCAAAGTTTGAACCTCATCTTCTGCATGTTCATCCTGTAGCTCTGCCTCTGGCTCCTTGTATGGGTACAAATCTGCAACATTGAAGATTGGAGATATACCAACTTCTTCTGGCAACTTAATTTCATAGGCATTGGTTGAAAATTTTCTTACAATTCTGCACGGCCCTATCTTTTTCATCTTCAATTTGTTATAAGTTCCAATAGGAAACCTTTCTTTTCTCAAATACACCATGACGAGATCGCCCACTTGGAATTGTTTTTCTTTCCTCCTTATATCAGTTCTCTGTTTGTATTTGCTACTGCTTTCCTACAATCTTTCTTTGACATCTTCATGTAGCCTCTGCATCTGCTCTGCAAACTCTTCCGCCTTTGCACTCCTTGTCTCCTGTTTGCCCAAATTTTTGAGCTCATACACACCTCTTGGATTCATCTCAAAAACAATCTGGAATGGACTCATCCGAGTACTCTGGTTAAGAGTATCGTTATAAGCAAACTCGGCTTGAGCAAGTGATAAATCCCACTACTTAGGATTTTTATAAACTAAGCTCCTCAATATATTTCCCAAGCGTCTATTTACTACTTCAGTTTGTCCATCTGTTTAAGGATGATAGGATGAACTGAAACTAAGGTTTTCACCTAGTTTCTTCCATTGAGTTTTCCATAAATTCCCAACAAACTTTGTATCCCTGTCAGACACAATACTTGCAGGTAGCCCATGCAACCTTACAATTTCTACTAAAAAAAAAGAAAGATTAGCAATATGAGTCTTCTTGCATGCAATAAAATGAGCCATTTTCGAATATCTATCTACAACAACATATATAGAATCATTTTTCCTTAGAGTTTTTGGCAAACCCAAAACAAAATCCATACTAACTGCATCCCAAGGCCGGTTTGGTATTGGCAATGACTGGTACAATCCGGTATTTTGGCTTCTCCCTTTAGCGTGCTGACAAATCCTGCATTTCTCAAAAAATATCTTAACATCAGTTTGCATCTTTGCCCAGTAGTAAAAAGCATTCACCTGAGCAAATGTTGTGTCTTGTCCAAAGTGTCCAGATAAGCCGCCGTTGTTTTTTTCTTTAATTATGTTTTCCTTCATAGAACGTTTGGGAATACACAACTTGTTATTTTTAAACAACAAATCTCCTTGGATAAGATAATCTAACCATTGGCTTATATTTTGAATTGATGTATTCTGCACAGCTGCATAAATGTCTTTAAATCTTGCATCCTCCTTATACATGTCAACCATCTCTTCAAAACCCACAACAACAATTTTTAATTCCTGCACAATTAAATTCACTCTGCTCAAAGCATTAGTGAATTTTTTCAACTTACCGCTTGTATGCTTAATCACGAAAGTAAAACTATGCGAAAACTCCACCCACTTGGCATTCTTTTGGCTTAATTTCGGCTGGTTATTTATGAACTGTAATGCATGATTATCAGAATATAAAATAAATTCTTTTGGTAACAGATAATGCCTCCATTTTTCAACGCCTGCACAATAGCATAAAACTCCTTGTCATAGGATGAGTATTTCTTCTTAGCTTCATTCAATTTCTCACTGAAATATGCTATTGTTCTCTGTTCTTGACTTAAAACTGCTCTAATTGCAACTCCACTAGCATCAGTTTCGACTTGAAAAACTTTTTCAAAGTTCGTGCAAGGCCAAAAATGATTTTTCTGTAGTCTGAAGTTTCGGTTTGCTACTTCCGTCCAATTGAATGGATGATTATTCTCCTTGATTGTTTCAATAATTGATGCACAGATCTGACTAAAACTTTTTATGAATTTCCTGTAGAAAATTGCAAGACCGTGAAAGATTCTTACCTCAAATATGTTCTTTGGAGTCGACCAATTCAAAATTGCTTGGAATTTTTCTGGGTCCATCTTTAAGCCCTCCTTAGAGACTACGAATCCCAAATAAACTAGCTCTTCCTTCATAAAATTGCATTTCTTCAAATTTATTAGGAACTTCTCTTTCTGTAAAGTGTTTAGAACTAATTTAAGGTGCTCCAGATGCTCTTATTTACTTTGACAAAAAACCAAAATATCATCAAGATAAACAATTACAAACTTGTCTACATACTCCTTCAAGACTTCATTCATTAATCTCATGAATGTGTTGGGTGCATTAGTGAGTCCAAAAGGCATCATTAACCATTCATACAGATCACTGTTTGTTTTGAACGCAGTCTTCCATTCATCCCCCTCTCTTATCCTTATTTGATGATAACCTCTTTTCAAATCTATTTTAGTAAAATATTTTGAGCCACTCAAGGTAAAGGGAAACGATACTTGATGGTGATTTTGTTTATGGCTCTAGAATTTGTACACATCCACCATTCCCCGCTTTTCTTTGGGCTGAGTACTGCTGGTACAACACACAGACTAAGGCTCTCTCTTATCAACCCCTTATCCATCAATTCTTGCACTTGTCTCCCAAATTCTGAATTTTCCTGAGGAGTTAATCTATATGTTGCTTTGTTCGTCAAACTCACACCAGGTATTAGATCTATATGATGACTAATACTCTTGATTGGTGGTAATGCATTTGGAAATTCATTAACAATAATATCAACACGGTCATTTAGTAGATTTTTAATTTCTTCATGTAGATCATCTAAATTTGTAGAAGTCAGAATTACCTTTGGTTTTCCCACAACAACAAATTGTAATTATGCGTCCTTCTTGACTTCTTGCAGCAGCTCTTTACCACTCATCAGCATAACACTATTTCCAGATGCTTCTTTGTCTACTTTGTTCTTTAAGGGCAAAAATGTGTGTTTATTCCCATCCTTCTCTAGGGTATAAGTATTTCTTCGACCATCATGAACAAATTTTCGATCAAACTGCCAGGGTCTTCCCAACAATATGTGGCATACATCCATCAGCATTACATCACATAATATAACATCTTTGTAGGTACAAATTTGTATCTCTACTTTTCATTGTTCTGTCACAAGAAGTTGATGTCTCTTGTTCAGCCACGACACCTTATATGGAGTAGGATGTACCATTTTTACCAATTCCAATTTGTCCACCATCTCCGTGGAAACAAGGTTATCAGTACTTCCACTGTCAATTACCACTTTGTAGCATTTCCCCTTGGACTTTCATATAGTCTTGAATATGTTCTTCCTCTGAACTGACTCTTTTGCTCCTTTTTTTTCTTTAAGCAATACCCTTTTCAATAACAAGGATTATCCCGCTTCGAGTGGTTCTTCTTTTCTCGCAATCTAAGGAATCTCTTCCTTTTCTTCAGCAATATTCACATTTCTCCGAGTTGTTGACTTATTGTGAGTACAGTCCCACGACCCATGTCCCCATTCACCACATGTAAAACACTGAATCTCTCTTCCTCGGCCTCTACCTCTGGGTACAAACCTTCCTCAACTAGATTCTCCTCTATGTGGTGGTCTAACAATATAATTTCCTGCTTCACTCTGCGAATGCTGAAATCTGGGTTTGAATACTCCTCTTCCTCTTACTGGATTTTTCCCTCTATTTCTGTGGCTTTGCTTCCTCTGTATCTTCTCCTCTATTTTTAAGGCTGCTTGGTAAGCATCTTTATTTGTTTTCAGATTTAATAAACTGATCTCATCCTGAATATCATACCTCAAGCCTTTTATGTACCTAGTTACTTTCTCAACATCATCTTCCACATGTCCAGCTTTGATATTCAGCCTATAAAACTCTTCTGTATATTCTTTAAATGTCATCCCTTTTTTGTTTCAAATTTTGTATTTGCTTAAAAATATTTAACTGATAATCTTTTGGCATAAACTTACTCTTCAATTTACTTACCATTTTATCCCATTGTTTGATTTTTGGCTTTAATTTTCTTTGTCTGGATACCACCTATAACTCTTCCCACCAAATGGCTGCGTGGCCCTTCAATTTGGTAGTCGTAAATTTCACTCTCTTTTTGTCTTCGACTTCTTCAAAGTCAAAGTACTTGTCTAATGAACTGATCCAGTGCATTAATTCTTCCACATTGAAATTTTCATCATACAAAGGCACCTCTACCTTTAGTCTTCCTCTCATCTTGATCAACATCTTGAGAACTTTTGCTGTCTCATTCTCTTCATCTTCTTCTTAAGGTTCTTCTGCAACACTGTCATCTCCTTCATCAGGCGCTCTCCTTTGGGCAACTTCCATCGTCTCCATCATTGCATGAAGGCGTTGAACCTCTTCCAATAGAATCACATCTGCTACTTCTCTTCCTCTCCCTATGCCAGCTGCTCTTCTAGGTGGCATCTTGCCGAATTAAACTCAATTCCAATCAAAGCTCTGATACCAAAAATGATGTACAGGTGGCACTATTCCCATGTAAAATTAACAAATAATACCTTTATACCGCAAATAAAACTCAAATCGGCCCTTTATAATCGTATCTCACTTTCCAAAAAATTTCGTAACTTCGCATATCAGGTATCACTACTTACAACATGTAACCTGCGATAACTTAACAATAAACATATAAATCGTCGATAGCGATGTGCCTATAGGTTATATTCGCGCAGTGCGATATTTCGCTATCTTTGAGAATTGTGATGCGATATTAAACTAAGTTTGGGGATTTGTGATGCAAACATGAAAACTTGGTTTTCGATCGAAATCACAACACCCAGGTTTGCAATAAAAAAAATAGAGTTTTTCCTAATTTCTTTTAAGTCTTGAAACTTGATTTTTCATACGGCAAGGCACTAAAACAGGTTTAATTCGGATTTATGAAGCGACGACAATAAATCATAAAAACAGAAGGATAATACCTGGATTTTAAATCTTGTCGTAAGTGATCCTTAGCAGGTTTTTGGATGAATGCATACACACACGAACAATTACTTGCACATCTATACTTCAATCAATTACTCAGAAAATAAAAATTACAGAGTTATTTTGTCCTTCTCGGCTTGATTATATCAATCTTCACTCTCTCTCCCTCTGTCTCTCACTCTATCCTTCCTTTATACTAAATGCACTCACTATTTTAACAAACTAACAAATAAATCCTTATTCCAAGGTTCGATGCATTTCATTCTAACAGTCTTATCTTTTTTCTCCTAATTTAGAATTGCTCTAATTATTACAATAAATGAAATAAAAGCAAATTATTACAATAAATAAATAAAAATAAACTCGAGAGATCCAACCCTCTCTACTAAAAAATAATTTGTCCACACAGGTTGGTGAAATTCATCTCATGCGATGCTCCTGCATCACTTTTCTTCCGCCATGGGAGGTCGTCGGGGTTTGAGAGACTGATCTTGCAGGGGTTCAACCAGATCGAGCCTTAACTCCTTCTACCTTGACCTTGCTAGGGACATGCAAAAAAAAAAAAATAGAGAGAGCAGACTGCTTTGATACCACTGATCCGGATTTATGCAGGAACACAATAAGAAATAGAGATAAACACAGAGATGCAGTGGAAATAATACTTCATTTCATTAATATCAAATAACAGAAATATGCTTACAGACATAATGAAAATAAACTAGCTAGGGCGCTAGTTGCTTATCTCTGAGAATAGATGTGGTAGCTATAGGCCTTTTAACTGTGTTACAATGAGGCTCGAAGGCCTATTTATTGTTGAGAAACAATCAAAAACCTTAAAAATAAAAAAACTTAACCCTAGGAGATGAAGCGCCAAAACTGTGGGCCCCATTTGGGTAAATTGGTACATCAATCTTATCGAGGATGTAACTTTGGCATACGATCTCTGTTTAACGCGCTCAATACCTTGTTAGAAAGATCTATTTGAGGACTAAAACTTTTTATGTGAGCAACATCAATCCATGGACCCATGTTGCTCCCGGTTTTCTAAGAAAACATCGTTTAGGGTCTCAAAATGGCTCCGGAAGTTTAGGACCCGAAAAACTGCTAAAAATAGTAAGTTGTGCTAAAACTGAAAAAATGAAAGACCCGATGGTGTGGGTTCAAATGGAATAAGTGGGTGGCCACCAATCTCCACCTAGATCATCAAGGCCTCAAAACAACTCTGGAAGTTCATGACCCGAAAAACTGCTAAAAATAGTAAGTTGTGTTGAAACTGGAAAATTGAAAGAACTGATGGTGCGGGCCCAAATGGAATAGGTGGGTGGCCACCAATGTCCACCTAGATCACACACTTACTAAATCACACTCTTATGGGTTTTGCTTATGATACTTGTAGGTTAGAATTATGCCCAAATTTTTGTAGTTGGTTTATTGTTTATTTAGAGAAGTTGTGTGCCTCGCAACTTTATTTACAGGTTCAAGGCCTTTGCTATGTTACAAATAAGATAAAGTTGTTTTATAAAGAAGATATGTAGGTATTTTGAGCCCATTTAACATCTAATTGAGCAAGAAAATATAAAAAAGAATAGAAATTGAATTGCATAAATTAACACAGGAATTTGACTTTGTAAAACATTCACAGTGTATTAAGGAAATCTCAACCAAGCAAGAGTTTGGAATTCTCATTGCTCCAGATTAAAAAATGACTCTAAATTACATCAAATTACATCAATCCTCTTGGACAATCACCATTTTAATATGGACAATTTCATTAACTTCTTATAATTATAAAATTGATTGAACCATAAAACCAAATTTATTCAGATAATTACATTGTTAAAATTAATTATTGTTATTCTTTAACAAAATAGAGTGTAGTTTAACCAGATAGAATGTAGTGTTAAAACACTCCTTAATGAGAAGGCTGGTTCAAATTTCAGCTACATATATTCAAAGTTGTAAGTGATGAAGTATTTGCATTTAAGCTATTGGTGTTTTTTTTTTATGTTTTAGTTTCCACAATGCATTTGTTGTGAAGTGTCCTGTTTATTATATATTTGTTTACATGAAAATTATTTTGTCTTACTTTATTAAGAAAATATAATAATTTCACGTGAAAATTTAATAATTTCATTGTTGTCACGTGAGTCAATGTTACATACACTATTCCATGTATCAATAATCTTTGGGATCAAAGGCAAGCCTCTCTAATGTCAAGCCCGAAGATCTATGTATTCTTCGAATATAAGTTAATTATATTGGAAACTATGTATTGTTCGAATATAAGTTAATTATATTATATATCATTTTTGGGATTCAACTGCGTTAATATAGTCATTCATCTATGACCATTTCCATGATAGATAGTCATAACTGACTAATTTCTCATGATTTTTGAATAGTCCACTTAACACTCATTGCATCAGGTGATGCTCACAGGGGTGAAGAAGTGAGATTGAAACTAATTGGATTAATTATATTGGAAATTGCTCTGGTACTATAACTTGGAATTTTTTCTATTTCATATCAATTGTTTTGCAATGTGTAATATTGAGATTTGAGAGTTTTTTCTATTACATATTAATTGTTTTGTTGTGTAATATTGAATCTTTGTCATATAAGTTAAGATTCTTGTTATTATCTTTGCAATTTATCAAAGGTTTGGATTTACAAATTTTATTCAAATTACATTTGTATTCTTATTTTTTATATATCTTTTACATTTTTTGTATACACCATTAACAAAAACATCTTCTATGTTATAGTTTCAAATGTATAGTTCAACAACAACATTATATTTAATTAGAATTTTTTGTGACAACTTTATTGTTTTTTCGTACAATGATTAGAATTTGTTGTGATAACTTTATTGTTTTTTCGTATAATGCAAAACTTGTTTGCATATTTTTATATTTCGCAGTTGTGTCAAGAATTATCAATTGTCCATTTACATGTGAGAACATTTTTTCATTATTGTTTTGTACATTTTTGTTTCTATTAAAAGTATGGAACAAATAGATTTAATAGAATATATCTATGGCAATCATCATTTATATATTCTATATCATAATTAAAGTGTTGATTCATTTGCATTTTTAAAGAATTTAAATCATTTTTTTTTTGCCTTTTCAATACATTATTTTATACCATTCATAACATTTTATTTTTTCTTTCAAAAGTGATATGGTGTTTTTTTCTTCTCTAGGTGGGTATTAATTTTTTTTAGAATGTGCTTGAAATAAATTCTTTGAAATATTATATCAATATTTTCAAAATATGTTAATTGGTTATGCTTTATTTCTTGTAAACATTTATCAAATTGGTACAAGAATTTATATTTATTGAGGATGTTTCATCAATAAATATTATATGTAGTTAATTGGATTTATTTCGAGTGGTTGGGGAGAATGATTATTATCCTTTCCAATTAGCTCATTTCTCATAAGTGACATGTTAAACTCATATTGAGTATACATTTCTCACAAGTGACATGTTAAACTCATATTGAGCATATTGTTGTAATGACTTTGAGCCTTGTGGTTGAATGGCTTTGAGCCATGAAGAATATCTTACCCTCACCTATGGACTAGAGGGTGAGATAATTATTTAAATGTGAAAAAAAACATTATATGAATTTGTTGGCAATTTTTTATTAATATATCTATTTTTTTCTCTTTTAAGAGAACCATATTGATTTGTTAAATGACATGTGAAATGTATAGTGTTATGTTACTTTGTTTGCATTAAATGATGCATTTCTTGTACATGCTATTATGTTTTTTTATTTATTTGTGATGCAGGGGCATCTAGTAAAACTTCATTGACTTAGAGGTCAAAATATTTTACCAAAAGAATTGGTTCATTAATGTGTAAAATTTTGTAGATAAGTTATGATAAGATTCCTTTTATTTTCTATGTAATCTATAAAAAATAGCAATTTATTGTAATTGTTAATTTGTATACCAAGTTAGGACTTGTCTAATCCTTGTTTCAAAGATCTTGAACAATACCATACATATGTATTCATTTAAGGTTTTAAATAATAAAACCAGAGAAAAATTCTGAGAGCAAGAGAGCGAGAGGATTTGAAGTTAAACAAAATTTTATGTCATGCCTCTATGATTCTGGTTTAGTTGAATGCTTCTCTCTTTTGTGAATTCAATGAGAGGTTTTGATCAAAGTGGAATCGTAGGGGTGCTCACAAACAATCCTGTGAACCTCTTCACATAGCAGGAGGTGGAAGCGAGAATAGAGTATTGCAATGGAGAGTGTGAATAAAGTTTGATACTTAGGTTTTTTTAGCCCTTTGATGAGAGTGTGTTAACAGAATCCACAGAACAAAACTTATGTTTTGTCGAGGAAGCATAGATAGAAGATGGAAATTTCCCATAAAATATTCCCTAGAAGTTCCGAACCCAAGTTGGTCCTCAACTTGCCGAGGTGAGGTGGATGTCAGTGTGACGTGGAAAAGGCCAGGAGGACGTGCTGAGACCATAAAGAGCGTTGAGGTGACATGGACGGGTGACACGTCGGTGACAGGCTGTCGAGTGACAAAGACGTGAAACATTCTCGTCCCCCGGGTTCTGTCTCCCAAAAGCTTTTAAGCCCAAGTTGTTTTTCGCTAGCTTCCAAAACACCAGGGTCCCGGGATCTTGGTCATATAGCACGGTCGTGTGGGGTTCTCTCTGCGCGGTGTTTAAAAAGAAGATTGGCACATGTTGTGTTGATAAGGGCTTAGCTCCGACGGCTATTCATACCTGTCATACTTGGCTCCAATGGCGATCATATATAAAGTTTGGATCTAGTGCTTTTCAAACAATAAACTCCTCCCACTTGTTTATATATACATAGTGAATGCTCGTCTATAGCGGTTCTACATAGAAATTAGTCTTGATTCCATATTTGGCTGCGTATATATATATATACATAAGGTAAGCCTTAGTGGTTTTTTTTTTAACTTCAGCTTTGTTTAATAAAGAAGGAATCTCCCCTTGGCCTACATCAAGTTTGGTATTAGAGTAGATTTTGTATCTATTTCAAGAATAAAAATGGCTCACAGAATTGGACCAGGTGGAAGAGGAGGCCAAAGAGCAAAAAGGCATGTAGCTAATGTTGAATTGATGCGAACTTTGCAGTGGTTGGAAGAGAGAACGGCAGCTATGGAAACCAATAGACTAAGAGATCCTGAAGCTGGAAACACGTATTTCAATAAAATTGGAAAAAATCTATTACAAAGACTTTAACAACACACATATTTCATTAAATTTAGAATTAGAATTATTCAGTGGACCCAAAACTTAGAACTTTAACCAGATTAAGTTTGAAAATTGATTAGTTACTACGCGTAGTCTACCTATGCTACGTTTTGGCCTTCCCGGCCACCGATATTTTTAGATTTTCCGGTACCGCCTCCTTAGGCCCCTTTGTCGGGGTTCGTCTCCGTTTCATGTCCGTCACCGTTCACCGTGTAGCTCCGTCCTGGAGCACTCACACTCCAACTCCAACTCCCCATGCAATTCAAACTCCAGCTCACCGCCCAATTCAAGCGCTAGACTAACAGGACCAGAACTCACATCTCTCGAATTGCTGCTCACCTCGTCCATCCAGAGCATTCGCAGGTATAATTGGGATCCATAATTCAACATCCCAAATCAATTTCTCTGCTCTTAAAATGAGTTGCTGCTAAATCTGTGTGATGGGAAGTTGCAGAATGGAGTAGTCTAACGCATCGATCGTAGATCGGCAGGGCCTCTGGATTCAAAATGTCCATCCTCGGAGCCTCGCAAGGCATTGAACAACCCCTTTTCATGCTCATGAAAATGAATCCGCTTGTCTCAATCCTTCACCTCTATGATGTCATCAATACGCTTGGCTTCACTGACAGCCATATGGGCACCACTGCCGTTGTATGCACAATTTTAAGAAATAGGGCTTTCGTATATACTTCATTTTTAGGTCCTAATTATTACAATTTTTGTGTTTTTTTAGGGGCGTGGATTTGTGGGCAAAGAGTAGCTTGAAGCAACCTTGGTGGGAATGGATCTCGTGATCATCTCTGCAGGAATTCCACGGAAACCCGGGATGACTAGGGATGATTTGTTCAATATCAATGGGGGAATCGTTCGCACCCTGTGTGCAAAGGAGTAACCAAGTGTTGTCCCAAGGCAATTGTGAATATTATCAGCAATCCTGTTAATTCGACTGTGCCAATTGCAGCAGAGGTTTTTAAAATAGCCGTTGCCTATAACCCTCAGCGTTCCATGGGAGTTCAACATTAGATGTTGTAAGAGCAAATACTTTCCTGGTATACAAGCTAATCTTTCCTTTCCACACTTAGTTTTCAGTGGAGTTGGAACCAGCTAATTAGATTCGATCTTCATTCTGGCATTGCTGAGCTTAACAATGGTTTTTTGCTGTAAATTTTTTTTTGGGGTTTTCACAATTTGGATCTCTGGCTGACCCTTTTCAAAATTCATAGGAGACATCATAATTTCTGGAACTTTAATTTCAAAATACATTGTTGGTAATGTAAATGAGATACCAACTTGAGCATTGCATAGCTTTGGTTGAACACGCTGAAATCGTAGGTGTGGATCCAAAGGAGGTTGATGTTCCAGTGGTTGGTGGGTATGCAGGAATCGCCAATATTCAAATTTTATCTAAAGTTTGCCTTTTGAAACCAAAAAAATAATGGAGGTTTCTATTTTGCTGGTTTGTTTAATGTAATATTCAAATATGATTTCTGGCAGGATAGGTAGGATTCCATGTTTATATGTTATATTATTTTTATGATATGAATTCGAGTCTTTCATTGATATGTTTTTTTTTGTTTTTTTTGGAACTGAAACAAAATTGTGTGTCAATTATGCCACACAAAGCTACTTGAAACAACTTGATGATCCATGTAATAATTTATCTCTTGAGTCTGCTTTGCTTTTTATTCTTTTTCTATTCCTTTTTAAAATTTCCAAAATTCATAGAGTCTTATTATCCTCTGAGTTTTTCAACTCTGCATTTTGTGTTATTTTGGGGATATTGTTTCATTATTATTTTTGGCTTCTGTTGGTTTTTTTGGATAGTTTGTAATAATTAATATAGTTTATTGTTACATTTTTTTTTTTCTTCTGAAGTATAAATCTTTTCCAGTCTTTTTCTTGATTTTGGTCTTTTTTAGGAGAAATAAATCTGCTCTTTTCTTCATTTCCAACAATTGACTTATTTTCTATTTTTTTTAATCCTTATTTTAAAACTTTCACTGATATATAAAGCAAAAGCAAAGCCAATTTTCTTTTAACAGAAACTAAAGTATACTATCACTATGACAACTCTTCATTTTCCAGAGGTCCTTAACAAATCGTTTATCTGTCATCTATTAATTTGTATAAACTAGAAGGGAATCTATTAATTTGTATAAACTAAAAGGCTAACATGTAAGTGAACTACCATTTTTTACCCTTTTTTAAGAATATTTTTTTATTCTAAGGTAAGACTGGATTGTGTTGTTATCAGATAATTTTACCTTCCAGGACCATTGAATGTAGATGGAAAATTAGTCAACACTGACGGTGACAATGAATTTAATGCAGATGAAAAGTTAGTGAACACTAACAGTGATAATGAATTTATATGTCGACGTTGTTATAAGTACATATATTTTCAACATTTCAATTTGGAGAAGAATCTTAATTTTGGAATGTGTTTGTCTTGGCAAATTTGGGTTAGAGAAGTTGAGAAAGGAACTACTACCAAACATTGCAAAGTAATTTCATCTCTCATATATTAACTGCATACTGGGACGTGAGGAGTATGGTGTCTTAAAGCTATACAAACTAAGAATTTTATGATTGTTAGTTTGTTTTTTTTAGTTTTTTTGTTTTAGCTTATCCTACATATTATTAAGATCCAAAGATCCAAAGTAGATGATATAATTTTATTCTCTTCGATTTAGAATCACACGACTTTTGCATTGAACCTAGTTATTGGATCAGTTTAGGCGCAACAAACAAATATGTTGAATTGAAACATTGATGAAAATAAATATATTATTGTTATGCAATTATAATGGACACCGTGAAATGAAATTGGTACTGGTTATTTTTAGGCTTCATTTTTTATATATCATAATTGTAAGATAACCACATGGAATCCATTAATTTTGCTCATCCAAATTGTGATATTTTGTTGTTTATATCACTTATCATGGAAATTGTGATATTTTGTTGTTTACATCAGTTATCTTGGATTGTTGATGTTCAATGTGGATTGTACCAGATATTCACCAAGTTTACCATTATTAGTTTTGATATTGTTGTTTGTTTGTGATATTTTGTTGTTTACATCAGTGATCTTGGATTGTTGATGTTCAATATGGATTGTACCAAATATTCACCAACTTTACCATTATTAGTTTTGATATTGTTGTTTGTTTGTGATATTTTGTTGTTTACATCACTTACCATTGAAATTGTGATATTTTGTTGTTGACATCAGTTATCTTGGATTGTTGATGTTCAATGTGGATTGTATTAGATATTCACCAACTTTACCATACCATTATTAGTTTTGATATTGTTGTTTGTTTGTGATATTTTGTTGTTTACATAACTTATCATCGAAATTGTGATATTTTGTTGTTTACGTCAGTTATCTTGGATTGTTCATGTTCAATGTAGATTGTACCAGATATTCACCAACTTTACCATTATTAGTTTTGATATTGTTGTTTGTTTGTGATATTTTGTTGTTTACATCACTTATCATCTAAATTGTGATATTTTGTTGTTTACATCATTTATCTTGCATTGTTGATGTTCAATGTGGATTGTACCAAATATTCACCAACTTTACCATTATTAGTTTTGATATTGTTGTTTGTTGTCATGATTCATTGATTAAAGAAAACTCTACAGTTATGTTATTGTATCTTAATTGGATACTCTATCATGAACATTGTAGTGTCTATATATACATTTTCTAAAGTAAATCTCATGAGATACTCTCTTTTTCCTTGGAATATTTGGATAGAGAGTGGCTCATTTGTTATCCATAATAGTGACTGGTAATTCCAATGCACTGAATCAGATTTGAAGTTTGACCATGTGGGGCTACAGTGTCTATAAATCTTATAAAGAGAAACTTTAGTTTTGTTTTGGTTAGAGAGTGTATATATATTATAAAAAAAAATTTAACCCTAGGAAATTTGAAATTTGTAAAAAGAGATTAAACATTATTTCTTGAAAAACTATAATGATTTAAAAAAATAAAATAAAATAAGAAAATAGATTTTAGTGTTTGATGTAGTCAAAATTACTATGTCAAAGTATAATTCATATATAATTCATAAAAAGGGGAATTCAACATAAATTACATGATATTAAAACAGTCAATACAAGATGACAATTGTAGATTACATGTCTTTTTGTTATTATCTTCAAAATTGTTTTTGTTTTGATTCTATTGATGAGTGAAGGCTACCATGTCAAACTGTAACTCCCAATATGGAGACTTGAGTAGTAGTATTATGATCTTTTTATTATTTAACCTTCAAAGTTTCATATATATATATATATAACACATAGATGTTTATCATTCCATTATGAGCATAAATTTGACTTAATAATTTAGAGGGCATTTTTGTTGGAGTTGGTTTTCTGAGCACACGTCAAAATTATCCTTTTTTACTTCAGGTTAAGAGAATAAATTTGGTTTGAAAGTAACACTTTCATAAAAGAGGGAGAATCTGCTAAATTAATATTTTCTCTATATTATTTAGAAATATTATTCCAATAGTGGATAATATATGAATTATCATTCCATTATGAGCATAAATTTTATTTAATAATTAAAAGTGTATTTTCATTTGAGATGGTTTTCTGACTATAATCTGAAATTATATTTTTATGTACTTCATTGTAAGAGATAATATCAAAATAATATTATTTTTATGTACTTTATTTTAAGAAATAATATCAAAGTAATATTGTTGGAAAAGTGTGAGAATGTGCTAAATGGACTTTACTCCTATAATATATAAAATTATGATTCCAACAACAAACTATATTTGAATGCATATAAAATCTTTCGGTGATAATCACATCTAAGAATATTATGTCCACACTTTTAGAACCAACCACTTTTCCTGATGTTAAACCACACTGGCTAGTTAGAAAGGCGTGGACATAATATCACACACATATAGAGTTGTCTAACGAGACGGAGGAATTGCCCGAACCGTCAAAATTGGTCGGAATCCGGGCCAAAAAAATTTAAGAAATCTTATAGTAACAGTGTTTGAATCATGATTTTGATGGTGGAAATGGATTTAGCACCATCAAAAACCTCTAGGGCACCCAAAATATTAAAGTTTGATAGTTATAACGTGGATTTACAAAAATCCCTACCAGATTTTCTTAAATTCTTACTGGAATTTCCATAATTTTCAGGGCGAAAAAGCAGTCTGGTTAGACTACGGCCACACGGAGAATATCACAATATTCTTGATATTTGAATTCTTTATGGCATTGCAATAATTATATTCACATTGCATTTCCTTTTCTCATAATGGCCAGAAAAATGGGTTTTCCTCTTTTCATGCGTTGGTAAGACTGATATTTCTTAAAGTTCTCAGCTTTTTGGAAAACATTCGGAGTCATTGCAAGGAAATAGGACCTAAAAATGGAAAGGAAAATATATATTTCCAAAAAATAATATTTTTGTGAACAAATTATAATTAAGTCATTCATGAAGATAAGTATGTAAGACATGTAAATGAGAAGAAATTGGGTTGATGTCAAGGAAACATTTTTTTTAGAGTTTAAAAGATAACATTACTTCATCATGAGGTATTAAGATAAGGAATTTCATTGAGGTTAACAATTTCCTATTGAAATGTATAGAAATTAATATGTTTTTCTTTCATTAAAGAAAACTTTAGTTGCTTCAAATGCCCGGATTCAACAAATTGATCCTTAGCCGTGTTCTCAGTAACCAATCAAAAGGATTGCATAGTAGAAATTATGGGAAAAACATTACATTTAATAAATGTTAAATACAATTAAGAAAATCCCACCATTGACCAAGCTGGCCTTATGGTTTTTTTAAGTTTTAAATATTTTCTACTTAGTTCACAATCAATCATAGGATTAATATCAAGCAGTGAAAGAGAGTCAAATCATTAAAAGAAAGTTTAGTGGATGTTTATCTTCTGATTTCTATTTAAAGTTTGTATGATTCATAGATAAGCAGATAAATGTTTGCCTTCAAAGCAAGCCTCACATTCTTTTTATTTTGAAAGAGTATATGATTGTTTATGAAGAGAGATATCTAAAATAATAAAGGATTATTTTAAATGGTAAGTGGTGACATTTTACAAATTATATTAAAAAAATTGGTCTTGCTTTTGCTTTATATATTAGTGAAAGTCTTAAAATAAGGATTAAAAAAAAATAGAAAATAAGTCAATTGTTGGAAATGAAAGAGCAGATCTATTTCTCCTCATCAGAAGGCAAAGAATGGCCTGAAAAAGACCAAAATCAAGAAAAAGATTGGAAAAGATTTATACTTAAAAGACGGACAAAGAAAGAAAAAGTTAAAAATGTAACAGTAAACTATATCAATCACTACAAACTATCCAGAAAAATCAACAAAAGCCAAAAATAATAATGAAACAATATCCCCAAAGTAACACAAAATGCAGAGTTGTCTTCAAAGACACAGGGAGAAACAATTATTAAAAACTCAGAGGATAATAAGACACTCGATAAATTTTGGAAATTTAAAAAAAAAATAGAAAAAGAATAAAAGGCAAAGAAAAATCAAGAGGTAAATTAGAGTTGTTTCAAGTAGTTTTGCGTGGCATAATTGGCACACAATTTTGTTTCTTCCAAAAAAACAAAAAAAACATATCATTGAAAGACTTGAATTCATATCATAGAAATGATACTAATACAAACATAGAGAATACTAACTTGTTTGAAATATTTGAACCTTATTAAACAAAGGCGACAGGTAGGAAATCCTTCTTTTTTGATTTAAAGCCAAATTTTAGATAAAAAGTGAAAAATGGCAATTCCTTGCATATCCAAAACCAGCTGGAATATCAGCCACCCTTTGGATCCACACCTCACGGTTGTGTGTTGTGAGACAACCACAGTAGTCAGGATTGGTCTCTCATTTTACATACCAATAATGTATTTTGATTATTAAATTGCAGATATTATGATATCTATGGGTTTAAATAAGTAGGATACAGAAAGCCAAAAACCCCAAAAATTTCTGGTGGAAAACTACTCTTAGAAACAAAGCCGTGCCGAGAAAAGGAAGATTCTTACAGAGTATACTCATTAGATGCAGGATGAATCATCGTTAGCTGGTTCCAACTCCACTAAAAACTAAGTGTGGAAGAAAAGAAAGGTTGAAGGCAGTGGAGATGATTTGCGATACTTGGAAGCATCTAGTCAGTGAACTCACCCATGGGTGAGGGTAGGCAGAACTACTTGGGGAAACATCTGCTGTGATTGTGATGAGACTCACGGGTTCTTGATAATATTCACAATTGCCTTGGGACAACACTTGCTACTCCTTTGCACAGGGTGCGGACGATTCCCGCATTGATATTGAACAAATCATCCCTAGTCATCCCGAGTTTCCGTGGAATTCCTGCAGAGATGATCACAAGATCCATTCCCACAAGGTTGCTTCAAGCTACTCTTTGCCCACAAATCCACACCCCTAAAAAAACACAAAATTGTGATAATTAGGACCTAAAAATGAAGTAAATATGAAATCCCTATTTCTTAAAATTGTGCATACAACGGCAGATATCTTCAGTGAAACAAAGTAAATATGAAAGCCCTATTTCTTAAAATTGTGCATACAATGGCAGTGGTGCCCATATGGTTGATATCTTCAGTGAAGCGAAGCATATTGATGACATCATAGAGGTGAAGGATTGAGACCAACGGATTCATTTTCATGAGCATGAAAAGGGGTTGTCTGATGCCTTGCGAGGCTCCGAGGATGGACACCTTGAATCCAGAGGCCTTGCCGATCTACGATCGATGTGCTCAACTACTCCATTCTGCAGCTTCCCATCATACAGATTTAGCAGCAACTCATTTTAAGAGCAGAGAAATTGATTTGGGATGTTGAATTATGGATCCCAATTATACATGCGAATGCTCTGGATGGACGAGGTGAGCAGCAATTCGAGAGATGTGAGCTCTGGTCCTGTTAGTCTACCATGTGAATTGGGCGGTGAGCTGGAGTTTGAATTGCATGGGGAGCTGGAGTTGGAGTGTGAGTGCTCCAAGACGGAGCTACACGGTGAACGGTGACGGACATGAAATGGAGACGAACCTCGGCAAAGGGGCCTAAGGAGGCGGTACCAGAAAATATAAAAATATCGGTGGCCGGGAAGGCCAAAACGTAGCATAGGTAGACTACGCCCTTTGAATGTATCTATTCACCATATTTTGAGATAAAATTATCATGAAAACTATATAAAACAATTTTATATAAAGGTGCAGAAGCAAATATTTGGTGTCTTAATCTTGGACTCCTTACATTATTTCTTCTAATATTATTTATGGTTCTTATTAAACAATTGATTAATATTATTTGATGACAAGGATATTTTGTATATTAGTATTATTAACCAATTTAATTATAATTCAATATACTAAATATCACATTAGCTGTGTTGAGTTATTATTCAATTAAAAGGTTGGCACAATTTTAAAGTGTCCATAAAATTTATTTAATGACATACTTAAGCCACTATGTTTGTTACCATAACAATTCTAATTTTAGGTACTATTAGTAATTTTGTTGCATTGATCATCATATTATATTCTTTAATTTATTTTCTCAAGCTTGATAAGCTTGAGAAAATATTACATAAGAATCATATTATGTTTAAATTTATTCTAACAATCAAAACCAACACAAGGACTTCTTTATCATTAATTATTTTGTAATCCAACCTAGATCCATCTTATATCCAAATCTACCAAGCATTAACAAGGATCAATTCTGGAGTTAAGATGGATCTAAGTTGGTACTCTTACATTTCATAATGGATTTCCTCAAGCTTTTAAGTAAGCTTCATCATAACAAATACCACGGAAAAATACCATAGGCTATGCAATCTCATGGGCTTGTAAAGCACCATTGGTAAATCCATCAAATGAGTAATTCAAACTTATCTTAACTAGTATATGATTTAAACATTTAATGAGGACCTCCCCATATCCTAGTAAACATTAAAACTTACATGTTTAAACGTTCACGGGGTCTTGCATACTGACGTATATAGCACCTCTCGATGCAATCACAATATCAAATTAAGATAAGATAAATATTTCTAGTAATTTCAAACCAGTCGGTGACCATGATTAGGTAAAATATGGGATTTCCAAGCACAACGGTATCAATAAATAGTAAGGGTGTGAAACTAGATCTCAGTAGAAATCAATTAAATCATAGTAATATGTCCAACATCAAAGCAAGATATTATAGTTATAAATAATAGACCAAATTCCTTGATGTCTAATTTTTGTGCCTAACAACTCTCACTCGTGAGTTTCCCACAACCCATGGGGATTTGTTAATCAAAATATGATGGTGTTGTGAGGACCTCAGTGTAAGACTTGGTAGGGAGTGTCTCCCTTGCAAATTTCACATTGAAACTAATCTACTAGAAAGTTACTGAATTAATATGTTTTTATGCTAAATTTTCCAAGTCCCCTTAGTGTCTTTAGAAAGCACCAAGAGGAGGTTCAGAGCACTTAGAAATAATCAAACCACTTAGAAAGACATCCATTTATGGCCCTTCTCCTGAATGAGCCTTGAAAGTCCACTTATAATACATTATCACTTAATTATTCCATGTTTTATTGGGAGAAGTGTTTCATTTTACATGGAGTTTTATTTCAAAAACAACAATGTCACATTTACACTCATATTAAACCACATGATAGGAAAATTTAAGTCAATAAATGACTTCTAACATATTGTCTTATATGAGATGATTGCAAATACACGTTACTGATTTAAAATACATAATTAGAAAAAAGTTATGGATTAAAAATTAAAATATACCATTTAAAATGCATAATTAGAAAAAGTTATGGATTAAAATTCAAAATAGACCATTTAAAATGCACAATCAAATCATTATAAATTATTTATTTTGAAGAATTTGAATATTTACTTACATTAATAGTTTTATTTCTATAGTACATTACATTTATAAACATGTATTATGGAAGCATATAACTAAATAGAATTCAAAAATAGCTTCATGTCTTGTTGGCTTCTATGAGATTATATCAATTACAGATAATGTACTTGGAAGTTGAAGTTTATATAATGTTAAAATGATGGGAAAATAAAATGTCATATTATGGTGCAAAAAGTTTGATGACGTCTATTTATGATTCATCTCCTGAATGAGCCTTAATAGTCCATTTAACATTCATTATCAATTAATCATTCCATGTTTTATTAGGAAATTCATTTTTTTTACATGGAGTTTTATTTAAAAAACAACAATATCACATTTATGCACTTAATTCAAACCACACGATAGGCATATAAAATTCAATAAATGGTTTCCTGACTTATTGATTTATATGCAATTATTGCATATATAAGTAATTGATTTAGTAATACATAATTATAAAACATTATGGATTCAAAATCAAATAGACCACATAGAACTCATTATCAATTAATTCTAAATTGTTTTGTAAGAAATTTGTTTTTGCTTACATTAAGATCTTAAATAATTTCAAAAGTGAAATACAATTATAAACTTGTATTAACTTGTATAACTAAATATAATTCAATAAATACATTAATGTGTTGTTGGTTTCTATCACATTATTTTAATTAGAAATCATCTATTTAAAAATTGGACTTTACAAATTGTTAATGTGGATGGGAAAATCAAATGTCATATGATGTAAAACTATTTAAAGATAGTCATTTATAACCCATGATAGTCCACTTTTTATTTTTCTTTCTTTTTTTGCTATTTGGAATGAAAGCACGAGAAACCCTGGAGTCTTTCCCAACATTTTGTGGATGGTAAACTCGGTAAACCGTTGACCCTAATTATGGGGTCTCACCCCAAGGGAATCAAATACAGTTGAACCCATGATCAGCAACAACTAGCAACGATATCAAAGAACTTCACATCTGCCTTTACACTACTTGAACTAATTCGTAGGGCTTAATGAATAGTCCATTTAACATTCATTATCAATTGATTATTCCATGTTTTATTGTGACAAACATTTTGTTTTACATGGAGTTTGATTTCAAAACAACGATATCACATTTATACACTCTTATTAAACCACATGATAAGAAATAAATGTCAATAAATGGATTTCTGATTTATTAACTCATATGAGATGATTTCTTACAAAAATAAATGATTTACAAGAACATCCAAGTTAAAAAGAATTATGGGTTGAAAATCAAATGCCTTCAAATTTAAAGAGTTTGAAGTCAATGATCTATGTCTCACTAGCCACTAGTTGAAATGGTCTACTTAACACTTATTATCTAAAAATTCGAATATTTGTTTTTGGAAGAAATGATTAATAGTTTATAGCAATTATATATCGCATTAAAACATTCATATTAACCAATATAAGTAAAAGTCGATAACAAAATTTTGTACCTGGTTGCCTCATATGATAGAGTTTTATTTTATTTAAAAATACAAATTTATAAAAAGTTATGATTGGATAACAAAATGAAATTTCTTGCAATTCAAAAAGTTCAAAGACATAAATAATCTATTAGACATGTTCAATGAAACCTTAACACTCCACTTAGAAGTAATTATCAATTAATTATGTCTTTTTTAAAAACTGAAAAATTATATACAATAGAATTTATTCTAAAAATTATATATCACATTTACACGCATATTAATGCATTTTATAGGCAATTAAAACTCAACAAGTGACTTTGTGCCTTGTGATTTCCAATATGATATGATTGCAATTACAAATATTAATTGACTTAAATATACACAAATTTAGCAAATATTACGTATTGGAAAATTATATATCTCATACTTTAAAAAGCTCAAATCATTCACCTATTGCCTATTACATGTCTCATTTCCTATTATAGCATGAATAATGCACATAGCATTTATCAACTAAATTATCTATAAAAAAAATTAGTAAGATTTGTACCTTTATTTATTGTATTAATTAATATAAGTAAATATAAATCAATAAAAATAACTTTTTACCTCAATGGGTCACACGAAAATATTTTAATGACAAATAATTCATTTAAGAATGTAAATTAAAATATACACATTAGAAAAATAAATATTTGTTACAACAAATTCAATGAATAATAATAATAATAATAATAATAATAATAATGTATATTAATATAATTTTCAATTTCCATATATTTCAAAAAAAAAATCATACAAATTAATTAAACTATGCCAAAATTGCATTGAAAAATTAGAATGCTCTATGTCCAATTTATTAAAAAAATTGTCATCATCCATTACAATGAAGTACATGTTGTATTGAACATTCAAATGTACTCATGTTTCTCTTTGATATCATGAAGTGTCTTAAAAAATGGAAATAAAACATGCTTATGCTAATTACCTTGCTCTTCTCTTGTATAGGCTAATATTTAGATGTATTTTCACTGATATCTGATAAATTGGTAAGGACATTTTGATGTATTTATTAGCAATACATTTGATTCTTCATATTTATCTCCATATTGGGACCACACATTAATCAATATTTTCTCATATAATTGTATTGTTTTATGTGCTTTCAGTTTTGTTTTCAAATGGAAATGAGGCCTATTTCATATGAATTTAATGTCCCCTTGTTGAAATGGCACCGAAGGGGGCTTCTGATTTAATTTTCCCTTAATTAAATTGGAAGAGAAAATGTAATTTTATCTCATGGCAGCTTGTATTAGTTAATTGAGTCAGGAAGACTTAGTTAGCTTTCGATTTGAGGGTCAGAAAGGAGGCATGTAGAGTTATCCCATGATTTTAGGGGGTCTAGTTACAGTTATTTGTGAGTTGTAGTTAGTTAACTCAATCAATTGAGTTAAAATCAGTTTAACTAGTTCTAACTGATAGATGAGTTAGTGAGAGGTTCAACGAATTAAATATGAATTAATTCACAAGTAGTGATCGATCAGTTAACTGATAATTCACTTTAAATACTTGTTGCATGTCAATTCTAAGGAAGGCATAGTTGAGATTGAGGTTAAAGAGAAGATAACTATTAATTGTATAATTAGAAAATTGTAAATGTCATGTATAGAGTCATCAGGAAGCCTTGGATGAATTGCGAAATCAATTCTTGGGAATTTACTATTTAATAGGGCAAAAATTCCTCCAGGAATGTGTGAGAAACACTGGTCAGATAGAGAATAAAATTTGGTTAAGTATTTGACTGATTTTGCCTAGATCAGAATGAGACAGTCAACAGAGTGAAGAAATTTCTTAGAGAGAAAAACATTGTATTGTTTCATGGTCTTGACGTTATAAAATATACAGATAGTGGGGTTTTGAGCAGTGGCTTTCCCCAGATACATCTTGTGTTGTGCGATTGATTATTTCTTTCTCTTACTTGTTATGTGATTGTGCAATTGTATTTGGTTTCCACAAATTGTAGAAGGATTCGGTATTTTGTTTTAGTACATTACAAGATCAGCTTTAATTCCTTGGTTATATTTTCTACATGGTATCATAGCTTCAGGAATTACAATAGAATATAAGAACCAGAGTTTGTTTTGAACAGGTACATTGAATTTACAGATTAATTCTTCAGGACCAACATCAGATCAAGATGTCTTTCAATGGCTCGAGACTCCAATATTCTCTTGAGGGAAATTTGAATTACATAGCATGGAAGGACATGATGGAGGCATTTCTCTATGATAACGGATCGAAGGCATTCATAGACAGTGATATTTGCCAACCTGCAACAGCAGATGCTCAACAACTTGATGCATGGAAGAAGAATGTAGCAAAGGAAAGAAGGATCTTGTTAGAGGGCGTTCGAGATTATATTGTCTCGAGTCTCCATGTGAAGGCGACTCCATATGCTATGTGGAAGGCCTTGAAGAATCTATTTCAGAATATCAGCCACCACAGGAAGCTAGGACTGAAAGACAAGCTCATAAAGATCAATATGGATAAGGGTGACACGATCCAAAAATACTTGATGAAGTTCACTCAATGTCGAGATGAGCTTGGAAGTGTTGGGATGAGATTTTCCTAGAATGATTTGGTGAGCCTAGCTATTTTAGGTCTTCCCAAGAGCTGGCATAGCTACCAGGACTCTGTGAATGGGAGGGAGAAGCTACCAGACTAAGAGCCATTATGGTCTAACTTGGTACAAGAAGATATTCAATGGAGCGCCAGAGATGGATCCTCATCAAAGACTAATGATGAGGAGAATTGTGCCTTGGATGGAAAAGCAAAGAAAGGAAAAGGGAAGGCATCCCATTCCAAATCAGAGTCTAACAAGGTAGGAAAGAAGCGAGACTAGTCGAAGGTAAAATATTTCAACTGTCATGAGCATGGACACTATGCCACAAATTGTCCACAAAATAATACCAATAAGAATGCCTCAAGAGGAGCAATACGTGAAGCACTTTCTTCACAGTTCGAGTTGGATTTCACTCTCATCACATGCATGGCATCATCGATGATGGGTTATGTGTGGTACTTGGATAGTGGAGCTTCATTCCATATGACCGGAAATAAAGAATTCTTCAGTAGATTGGAGGATAAGGATCTCCAGATGCACTTCGAGATGGGTGACGATTTGAGGTATAACACTATCGGTGTAGGTACAGTTACCTTTTAGAGGGAGTAAGGTAATCCACTCACATTAAAAGATGCCATGTATGTTCCTAGTTTAAAGAATAATTTTGTTTCTATTGCTACATTGGAAGACCATAGATATGATGTGATCTTCGGTGAAGGAAAGGCCTTCCTTTGTCACAAAGCCATGGGACAAGTGAAAAAGATTGGGGTTCGAGTAAAGAAACTCTACAAATTGGATGTAGAAGACTGTGTTGCCTTGAGCACAAAAGCAGAGAAGGTGGAGAGCCAAGACATTGGTGAGTTATGGTACAGGAGATTGGGTCATCTACACCACAACGCTTTTAAGATCATGCAATAGATTTCTACAGGACTTCCAAATGGTGCACTTGTGCAGAGAGATACATGTAAAGTGTGCACATTGGGGAAGTATACCAAAGACACCTTTCACGACAAGGAAAGCCAAGCCAAGGCGATCCTTGAGAAAGTTCACTTAGACGTGTGTGGATCATTCTTGACAGCTTCCACAAAAAAACACATGTATTATGTGATTTTTGTTGATGATTTTTCACAAAAGTGTTGGATTTTCTTCATGTAGAAGAAAATTCAGATGTTCTCCAAGTTTTGTGAGTTCAACGCACTTGTTGAGAAAGATATAGGGAAGAATGTGAAGGCTCCGAGGAGTGATAATGGAAAAGAATACATCTCTAACGAATTCAATAAATTTTGTGCCCTAGAAGGAATTCAAAGAGAATTGATAGCGCCTCATAACCCACAACAGAATGGGGTTACAAAAATAAAGAACATAACTATTGTGGGAGCATCACGAGCTATGTTTCATGATCAAGGCCTACCATTGCATATGTGGGCGGAAGCATGCAATACCACAGTATTTGTGCAGAACAAAAGTCTTCATTAGATAGTTGGGATGGGTACACCAGAGGAGGCTCTTTCAGGTAAGATATCAGATGTGTTGTATTTTAAAAATTTTGGTTCATCTATTTATTTCCACGTGACCAAAGATGCCTCGAAGAAAATAGAGCCAACAACATAGTTGGGGATATTTGTGGGGTACACTAATACAGAGACTGGTTTTCCCACCTTGGGTTTTTTCAGGGACTATTTGTCCAGAAATAACTGTGTCACTTTGTCAATGTGTGCATGTGCTTATTCTAGATCTGGATTGGTAGAGATCTGTTATGTGTTTTGCTTCGATTTTAACTTGAATTTATTCAGTTAATAACTTGTTTAAGTAGGAGGAGCATAATTAGATTAACAATAATAATTTTTGCATAAGACTTAAGATTCAAAAATTTCTACATGGTATCAGAGCAATTGTAGATCTAGAAGGGTCACCAACAGGAGAATCTGAAGGATCTAGCTACAGAAAGCAGCTGGAAAAGCAGCAAAGAAGTAGATCTGATGGGACAACGTAGTTTTCAAGTGCAGACTCACGCAGAGGGAAGGGTGACGTTGTCCAGCGCTGTGTCTTAGAAAGCCCACACAATTACTGCACAGTGGCAGCTCAGAAACAATGCTGGTTGGGTCTAAATCCAGCTAGTGTGATTCAGATCTGAATCTGTCAGATCCAGAAAAGTCTGCAGAAAAGTTACAAAAATTCAGAAGAGCTGGTGGGGTTAAAATTCTGAAGTTTTTCAGATTTTTTACCTTAGCACAAGTGACAAATATTGGGAGGAGATTAGCTTCTCAAGAAGTTTCTTGCCAAAGGAAACTTAGAGTTTGATCAGAGGAACAAAGAAGAAGCTGAATCAGAGTTGATTTGGTAGATTTCCAAGGAGGGAAATCAAGTGTCAGAGGGAATAAAAGGCACCTGTTTTCACCAAGGGCCTTAGATCCATTTCTCTAGTAAAGAGAAAAGGAAGTTCCGACACATTCTGAGCAGATGGATCCTCATGGACTGCGTGATCAGGATAGGCTAGAGGGCCTCTCAAACTTTTCGGTTTGGAAAGCAAGGATCCTAATTGTCCTTGAGGCGTACAATCTAAGAGACCATGCAGAGCAGACTCTGGCCACACGACAGATGCAGATCTCCTATGGAAGCATAGGGAAGCTGATGGGCATGCCAAGCGGTTGATAATGGACAGTATCAAGGACCATATTGTACCACACATAGCTGAGAAGAAGACAACTAATGAGATGTGGAAGGCCTTGAATTCCCTGTATGAGGGAAAGTCTGTCCAAAGGAAAATGTTGTTGGAGACCCAAATGAGGTCATAAGGGAGAAGACATGGAACACTTCCTCTTTAGACTACAGGCAATCAGGGATCAATTGACTGCAACGGGTGCAACCGTAGATGATGCTGTGATAGTCAGGATTACCCTCAATGCAGTCACAAATGAGACATTTTTCCAGCCATTGTCTAGAGAAGAAAAAAGATAAGGAAGCATCTTATTCCAAAGCAGCTGTGGCAGATGATGGGTCAGGAGATGATGCAACCATGAGTGCTCATAAACCACGGAGGTTAGGTGACATGGACATGTAGAGGAGCTACATGGAAGTAAGGCGGGATCCTTGAGCAACTCATCTCTTGGATCACAAGCGAGCTACGACAACCTTAAGACAGTAGTAGGACAAGTGGAGCAGTCGGTGCATAGATCACAGATGAGGCAGAGGTAGAGGCAGATCTGAAGGCTGGGAGGAGCAGCGCAGAGAAAAGTAGCAACAACGTAGAAGCAGTAGCAGCGCAGAGGCTGATGTGACTTCAGCAGCGTAGAGCAATGCTGCCTACGCAGTGCAGAGCTGCAGCAACGCAGAGAGCTTCAAAGGGACAACGCAGTGCAACAACAGCGTGATAGATTTCAGCACAAGGAGTTGATGTGACTCCAGTAGTGCAGAGGGATTTTGATTACGCAAGCAGAGTTGTAACTGTGCATCGTTCTTTAGATTCCAACACAGATCTGTAGCCTATGGAGCTTCAGTGATGAGGATGCAACCCATCAGACTTGTTTGTCAAAGATTATGCAGGAGATTCAGTTGTTTCTCTCAACAACTGAAGTATAAAGGAAAGGCTTGGGGTAATTTTTAAGACACATAGAGGCAAAGCACTGAAACTAAGCTGAGATTCTAGGGCGGGGTTGCTAAGAATACTCATAAGTGTTTTAGCTGCAGAGAGGGGAATTTAGACCAAGGGGATGATTTGATCCTAAGGTCTAGAATACACAAGAGGCAGAGATCAGCTCAAAGACAGCTCAGAGGAAGGCAGCAGCAAGGACAACATAATTTTCAGGAAACCCTTCAGGGGTTACGCAGAGACCCTTAGGGTCATCGTAGTGACTGCGTCATCCATTCTGGGGTAACACATTCCCTTCCAGAGCAGTGCTGAGGGTTTGGAGGACTTCAGAGGCTGACACAGAGGCTTTCAGGGGCAGCGCTGGGGTTTCTAGGCCCTAATATTGGGTTGAGTTCTGTAAATCCCATTTGAGGGTGTGGATCAGTCATTATTTTGGCCCTAGATCAACCAGTGAGTTGTAGATCTAGTATTTTCTCTATCAGGTTTTCTAGATCTAGAACCCAGATTTGTGTATTCAGAAATATTCTTAATAATAAGACCCTTCAACAGCTAGAGACCGGTTTTCCCGCATTGGGTTTTTTCAGGGAATATTTGTTCAGAAATAACTGTGTCACTTTGTCAATGTGTGCATGTGCTTATTCTAGATCTGGATTGGTAGAGATTTGTTATGTGTTTTGCTTCGATTTTAACTTGAATTTATTTAGTTAATAACTTGTCTAAGTAGGAGGAGCATAACCGGATTAACAGTAATGATTTCTGCATAAATTATAAGATTCAGAAATTTCTACAAAGGGTACCTTCAAGATCTGCCTCAATTATGCTTCCAATTTCCCTTCAATGGATCTTCAATAATGTTGCCTCCTTTGATGAATTCTTTAATAGGCTGCTTCAAGAAAAACTTTCTACAAGCCTTCAACTGTGACTCAACAACTCTTCCAAGAAACCTTCAAGATGCAAATGGTCTTCTTCAAAAACAAGTCTTCAAGGTCCTATTTAACTCTCCAAAAAATGTTTCAAGGTTGTCTTCCAAAGTCTGCTCCAAATAGCTTTGAATGCTACTCCAAACAAGGCTCTCTCAAGACTGTTGCAAGCTCTTCTTCAAGGCTTCACTGCTTTAAGTAATATAACTAGGCCAGCTCCATATTCTTCAAGTGTGCTCTCATCTTTCCACAGGTCTAAAGAGCTTTGTGTCCAAAGATTATCCTCAAGTCCAAATATTGTGCAAAGGAGACTACCTTCAGGTCTGCAATTTATTATTCACAAGGTTGTTATCAAAGGTTTGCAAATAATCCAAGAATTGTAGCTCCAATATGGTCTTAAGGATGCCTGCCTTAAGGAAAGAAATTTGAGATGCTTGTTCTGATATAATGCTACCTTCAGTTCTACAATTTATTATTCACAAGGTTTTTATCAAAAGTTCAAGCCTTAAAAATTGAGTCTTAACAGTTTGCTATAGGTCTGTTCCTGAGGTCAGTAACCTGTCCACAAGTTATAGTCAGAGCTTCTAAGCCTCTTTACTGACCAAAGGTCCGAAATAGGATTGCAATATGATTTTAGGTCACTTCAACAGGTGGCTGTCATAACACACATTGCTGTACAACACTTCCTCAAAGCTATATCACGCTTTAACAGCGGAATTAACCCCAAAATATCCTCCTCGGCCTCCTTGGTCACTTCTGAGCTTCTTTTCTGTATTCTTCACCGAAATTTGATGGGAAGAATGAGGAGTACGAACTTATATTTACACTGGTTTTGATAATAAATGAAAAGACATGTCTATTGGCCAAGGGACATGAGCCTACAAGTCGGCTTAGGTCGGCTAGCTTTAAATTAGATTTTTTTTTTCAACTTAAAAATTCAATTTCTCACAAACTATTGGGAGTTTGAGGGCAAGTAAGGGCTCGTTAGAAAGAGGAAAAAATCTTCTTTAAGATGGTGTAGGATCCATTTTGAAAGGATGCCTCCAAGGTGTCAAAAATATTTTTTCTTTGTGACTGCCCTTGAATTTTTGTGCATAAAATGTTTAGGACAACATGTGGTTATTAATGGCTTCTCCATTGTTATGCATCAACAATATTATTATGAGTGTCATCATGAGTGTATCCAACAATGTCATCATGATAGTGTATCCATAGTTTGCCATTAGGAGAGCTTCAAAGTAGTCTTCCAACCACCATCCATATCATTAAATGAGATCTTCCAACAATGTCATCATATGGCATCAAGTGATCTCCAAGTCCTTCATGTCATGTCTCCAATCATTTTCCATGTATCAAATGGTCCTCCATGTCATCGTATAGTCTCCAACCATGTCATCAAGACCTTCATCCAGTGTCATCATGCATGATAGAACAATGATAAGTCATCCATATGTCATAGTGCATCATCCACCAATTTGTTAGGACAAGGCCTTGTATATAAGGATTAGGGCTCCATACTTTGTCATTAGGCATCCTTATCAATCAAGAAGTTCTTGTCATCATGAGCAAGGACATTATCCAGGTTCTAGGCTTCTTCATCAAGAGTAAGAACATCATCATTGTTTTAGGAATTCTTCATCAAGAGCAAGGTTATCTTCATGGTTAGTTCAAGGACATTTAGGGCATTATGATCATTAGGCATCTAGGACAAGACTTTTTCCTAAGTGACATGACATCTTCATTAGTGGCACGTGCTCTTAGTATCTTCATTAATAACATCCTTAGCACCTAGGGATTGCATGAGGTATTGACACACAATAATATTTTTTTATCTTGACTAATGCCATATTGACATCAATGACAACCTTGATTAGCAGCAGCAACGATGGAATCCCAAATAAAAGACTTTGTGCATAAAAATTATTTTATTGAGAGAAAGACCAAAAGTGATTTTCCTTCTAGAGGTATTGCAGTGGAAGTGATGGAATCTCAAATAAAAGACACTATAAAAATTTATTACATATTTGAATATTTCACATCAGTCAGATATTAAGTTCCAAAACGCAACTGAGAACTAAGCTTAGTTTTACCAGGTACCTAGACAATGGCAGCACTTGTGCCTTTGAAGCACTTGCAACTGCTAGATTGTGTCACTGCGTCCCTCACCCATGCTGAGTTTGAGAAATCAGAATGAAACTACTGGAGTCTAGATGACTTGACTTACTATGGATGACTGGTTTTATGGAAAAAATACTAGTGAAATTGATTTTCCGCCCAACGTTCGTGCCATTTTTTCTCAGGTTTTTCTTTTGGTTTTTCCTTGGGCTTTGTGGAATGTGCGTTATGCATGGCTTGGAAGCTTGTGGGAGCTCTGATCCATCGAGGAGCTTCTAGAAGCTCCTCGATGGATCGAAGCTCCCACAGGCTCTCGAGCCACGCTCCTTGTAGAAACCAATACCCAGAACGTCTAATTCTGAACCATCAAGTTCCCAAAACACTCAAAAGTACCTAACAACGCTCCCGACAATTTTGGAATGTTTTGTACCAGCTCCCATGCTCCTAGGAGCGCCAGAGCTTGGGGTACGTGCTCTCCAATGGTTGGGAGCGGTACCTGTGCAACTTAGCTATAAGGTGTAATTTACCTTAATATGAGATAAATTATTAATAATAAGTCTTCACTTGTAGAGTAGTGCATTATATGAATTTATAATTTTTAAGGTCACAATATGTATGTAGTTACAACGACCTTATTGATTCCTTTGAGATTTGTCATTTGTATGCTCATTTTCTTCTTCTTAGAGTATTGATTGCAAGTTAAACGTAAAATGTAAATGTCATGCTTTTGTAACATGAATTGTGAGTTAAGGCAAAATGTCAATTGTATGCCCTTTGACTCAAGTAATTTTTGTTCAAGTCATAAAAAATATTGCACATCCACTTTCAAGGATATAACTTCACATGTGTTTAACTTATGTGTTGCTTTGCTTGTTTTCTAGATATTGGTGTTTTTTTTTTCACCATGTGAACAAATAATGTGGGATGATTGTGTACAATGATCAACCAATTTATATACAAAAGGAGATTTAATGGAACTTTAATATTGCTATGTAATTGGAAAAATGTGATTGAAATGATTTTGTTGTTTTCAATTATTGCTTGCCACATTGTGTTATCTTCTAACTTATTAAATGTCAAACATTCTAGCACCAATCATTTTAAGGTGTTAATTTGCACCATCAAACACAACTTTTTTTTTCTTAGATATAAATACAAATTACAAATCTTGATAATAGAATTATTAATCATAAAGCTCTATAAAGATCTCTTAAGAAAATCAAGAGCTCATTGCTCCAAGATTCACCATAGCTCCAACCTTCTACCAAATTTTTTACTTGGTGATACTTCTCTATAATTTCTTCTGTATTTGTAGTAGACATTGTTATCACTTCTACTTTTGTGTCTCCTAACTTGACTCTATGTAGATTCTCTAAAATCATTGAACAACCAAACACTCTTATTTTTTGGAGTGTTTTGGAAGTCAAATAACTTTTTGGCAATATTTGTAATGCTTCACATTGCATTATGGTAAATACTTTGAGCATAGGCATTGCTCCATCTTCTATTAATGGTAACTCTTCTAATTCATCTAAATGAACTAATGACAATATTTCCAATAATGAAAATGCACCAGTCTCACCAAACTCTCTAGGAAGTTTCCTCAACTTAGAACAATAAAAAATATCCAATTGCTTTAAACTCCTAAGCTTATGCAAATCAGGAAGATCTTTCAACTTAGAGCACTTCCACAATTTAAGATGCATCAAATTGTGAAATTTGCAGAACTTACTTTCCATCTTAACCACATGGGAGCACTCTAAAGTGAACCTTCTCAACTTTGACATGTTGAATATGTCGGAAGGTAACTCTGTCATCGATGTCAGCTGCAACACGAGTGTCTCCATTTGAACCATGCTCTCCAATGTGCCTTCGCTAATTGTTTCTCCGTTGTTTTGTACACGTAACACTTTTAGCTGTGATAGACTACTCAAATCCGCAATGGAAGCAACTTTTTTCGATCTCCTCTTTTTATCACGTGTTGCCCACACGTTACTGCAGAATCTCATGTCCAACATCTGCAAGGAGGTAAGCCCTGAGATGCTACCAGGCAAACATTGCAAATCATCACAGAAAGACATGCTCAGATACCTTAGGCATCTCAACCTACCGATGTCAGATGGTAATTCTGTGATCTTGGATCCATCAAGATACAGGATTTGGAGGTTTTCTAGAGTTGGGAGAGATGCTGGTAGCTTTTTGATCGGCATACCGCGTAAGCTCTCTTGAGAAGAAGAGTTTTGCCGGATCCACCCTTGCCAACAACACCAATGCGGGAGAGAGACTTAGCTTCTGCATTCATCACCCACTTCTCCAGAGTTGTAAATGTTTTCTCTTGTCCGACTATAAGGGGTTCCTGGATTAAGAAGCCGCCTGCAGCTGGAGCAAGACCTTCAGAGACGGTTGCAGAAGTGCTTCTTGAAGCTTGTCCGCTTTCTCTCCGCATCTCCATCTCCGTCTGGTGCTGTAGTTGGACTAAAGGAACCAATTTGAGATGTTTGTCGATCTCTGAAATCAAACTAGCGATCCTTGTGCTAGTTTGATAACGAGAAATTACATTGTACCTTGGTATTGAGCAATTTTGCACTATTGCTAGTGCTTGTTGCAGAAGGGCGTGCAAGTTTGTAACCCATGTATTAATGGCTGACGCGTTAATATCACTTCCAGCAGTGGATGTTCTTCTCCTTGTATTTATTTCCATACGCCATTGATGGATCTGCGTCACCATAGGTTCGATGCTCGTTACAAGATCTCTTAGAGACTGCAACTCTTTCCTGCACCTGACTGCAATCCCAACGTGGTGAAGAATCTGGCGGATGGCAAGGTCAATGCCAACACCAATAAATCCAGGGAGGAAGCCAGGATCACCCATGATATGATATGATTTTGCCAATCCCTTACACAACAGATATGATTTTGTCAATCCCTGACACAACAGAAGCAGACTGCCTGTAAGCAAGAAAGTAACCAGAAACTGGACCACTAATTCCAAAGCATTTTTTATTATTATCTCAAGCACACCATGGGAGACTATTTAACAGCGGTGCTCAGGTTGCACTGCAGAGCGGTGGTTGTCTGAATGCATCCGGAGGAAGATCCTCGTAATTTCCACAGATTTTGAAAGCTATGAAAATGTGGTTTTGGAAAAGGACCTTGGGGATTGTGTGAGTAACTTCCACGGCTTTTGGACTTCGGGGATTGGCTTAGTTTCAACAACTTTTGGACTTTTGTATGGGTAATTTCCACGACTTTTAAGTAATTTCGAGGACTTTCCAAGGACATGACATCGCAATCTAAACCCAGTTTTGAAAAAAAATGAAGATTTCACGAAATCTCCAAAAATCTATTTCCAAATCAGTCTATTTCCAAATCTCACTTTGTCATCTGTGCGGCCGAAGAGTCGAGTCCAAATAATGCAGGGAAAGGCGTGATGTGGTATTTATATTTATTTGTTTATAAAGTAATTAATATAAAAAATTATAGTTTGAGTAGGTTTAATGATTAAGATTAATAAAGCTAGATTTATGTTAATTTTATATTTATTAAGTATCAAGAGGGATTAAATATTGATGTGTAAATTTTTTTTGAGTGTAAAATTTGAGATAAGGTTTGCACTTTGAGAGATTTGATCTTTCTCGACACTTGATAGATTCAAGATTAAAGTAGATCTAGGTTGGTTTTAGTTGTGTGTGGCTATGTAAATTTGTTGAACATCTAATTATTCTGATCATTTTAAATATACTAAATATGTCTAATATTATTGTATTCATTTTAATTTTAAATTTTAAATTTTATGAATGCAAAGTGATAATATAAGAGTGTTGAATGATATAGAATGTGAACAATAAGAATGTAGTCAATTGCAAATAGTCTTCATTGTGATCAATTTCAAACTATTTTTTTATTATTATTCTTATTGTCACATCTATTAGTTTTGCCATATTTTCATATGGATTATATGAAAAGGGCGATTGAAATCATAGACCATTCAAATCTTTAAAAATCACAGATTGTCTCTCTTTCTCTGACATTAATAACAACTTTCTCCAAAATCAATCACTGTGACTTATAGAGTATTAAACCCCAAGTAAGTTTCAATGGTAGCTGCTTTCAATTAGGTTGTTTGAGTGCAAAGTGAATAACAATGTTGAATGATGAAAAATGCGAATAATAAGAATATAGTCAATTATAAATAATTTACAATTCAAGAATTAAATATTTTAGTTAAGTGAATATTTTATTTAAGATGAAAATTCAAGTATTTATTTATGGTTGAATTACTATAACACAAAAATCAATGCACGTCGTCAATATATATATACACTAAAATCAATGCACACTATTAATGTAACTACTTTGAAATTAATGTACATCATATATCTAGTTACATCAAATAAAAAATCAACATCTACACTAAATCAATGCATCTAGTGTAAGCAATCAAATAACATTAGAAATTAACTACACTGAAATCAATGCATCTAGTGCAATCAATCAAATAGGATTAGGAATCAACATCTACATTGAAATCAAAATATCTATTTTAGTGAAAAATCAAAATATTCATGGCTTTTAAATCCAAATTCTTTAATCTTTTGTAAAAGTCTTACTTCCACTATGTTTAACAATGCTCAATATTATATAATACTATATAATATCTGTATTTCTCTCTCTCTCTCTCTCTCTCTATATATATATATATATATATATATCTCCCTCCATCTCTACTTCTTTGTCTCTCTATCTCACCCCCGAAACACACACAAACTCAATATTTATCTATCTCTTCCTCCATCCCTCTCTTTGTCTCTCTCTTCTTTCCTCTTTCTCACATCCATATATATCTCTAGCTCCCTCCATTTCTCCTTCTTTGTCTCTCTATCTCAGCCCCCAAACATACTCTCTCTCTCTCTCTCCCCCTCCATGGGAGTTTCACCGACAAAGAAATAGCATACCATGTGTGTTCATATTGGGGCATAAAATATGAAAAAACCTAAAATAATATATTGACCATATAATAGGGGCTAAAAGGGGTATTTTTTTCATGATATATATATATATATATATATATATATATATATATATATATATCTAGAAAAAACCTAAAATAATATATTGACCATATAATAGGGGCTAAAAGGGTGTTTTTTTTTTTGGTTGGTTATATATATATATATATATGGTATTGTTTATTCCACATATTGGCCAAGCGGAAGAAAAATTGCATGCTGGTAACTTTTCCTCTGGAGTATCGACTACTCCAGAGGGCAACAAAATTTTGGTTGAGGCAAAAAAAAACAAGCGCAATATCATGGGAGAGCACAACAAACTTCAAGTTACTTCATGAGACAATCAATGAGGCAACATTCATCGATTTGTCGCGTGGAAACAAGGGCTTCACTGTTGAGTTTGAATGTAGTTATACTGTAACAAGTTCGACTATGTTATATGCATTATGAGGTTATCCACTACAATGCATACCACTTTCCCACATTTTGTAATAAATTTTTTAATCGAGTCATTCGGATATTTATGTCGTGGTTTGTAGGAGAGTTGAGAAGTTAACTGTCATCTAAAATCCCTATCCTTTATTTATAATCATTTTGTTTTGGGTTTTGAAAATCTCCTTAAAGAGACTAGTGCAGAAAAAACTCATATTTAATTGTATGTGCTTACTCTTCATTGTCACCTTTATTCTTGCAGGGGAAGGAAAAGAGCTTGCCTCTAATCTTATTGAAGTTCTCAGATCTGCCCTCCTTTTCTCAAGACCGGTGGATTAGGATTGATTAGTGTCAGAGCTTACTTCAAATATGCAGTATAAGTGACTTTCTTCTATTAAGAAGCAACCTAGGATGTAGCCAATTACTTGAACTAACTACCATAAGATGCTAGATGAGGAAAACTTGCTTTTGGAAAAGGTGTTATTTTCAATTTTGGGCGTTTCCCGACAATCGGTCCTAAGAAAGACCTAACCAGACTACTTAGGATGCCAACATACAAATCCAGGTATGGGCCCTTAACTAAATCACTGTGAGTAGCGAACTTAGAAGAGGCTAAGGTTTTCATTTTCATAATTACATGTTGTTGTATATTCCCTTTATTGACTTTTTGTGAACAATGGGTATCCAAAAGGTACTTTGTTTCCTTGACATCATCCCTTTTGTGCAGAAGCTCAGGTTTATTAACAATAGTTAGTCCATGCCGTTAGTGTAGTTTTATTCTAGTTTAACCATCATGTAGTATTAGATTAGTGTCTCCTTGATATAATCCCTTCTTTATGTCTGTTTGTGTTAGATGATTTAGATGTGCCTTCTATGTTGTTATTTATCATGTTTGATCCAATAATGGATAGTTAATCATGTTCATAGCGGGGAACATCATAATGGATAATTAATAAGGTTCATGGACATGCATGATTCCATAATTACCATGATAATTTATGTTCATCTTTACACATGGGGGCTTAGGGTCTATTTCTATGTGAAATTCTTATCAATAACTCATGGAAACGTCTATGTTTCACTGTTTACTTGAGCATAAGTAGGGAGATTCACTGGTACTTGTATTTATTTTTCTGCCCAATTAATCACTTGTCACAAGTTCAGAAGCAAGTAGGAAGAATTACAAAAACCCTTTATCAATATTGATTGCTCTGCTCAGTTAATCATTTATCACAAGTACAAAAGCAAGTAGGAAGAATTACAAAATCCCTCCATCAACCACCTCTCCTCTTTATTAATTTGAAGTCATACACCAATGGTGGAATTCTAAGGTGAAAAAGAGGATTTATACTACATAGCCTCACTTTGAAAATCCTCTATTGGGTGTTATGTAAAAGGAAATACCCATGCCTCGAAGTGGAAATCATTAATAGGATAACATATATGACATCAACAATATGTATAGACAAAATTTGCATATCTTTGTCCATTTTTTATTTTAGAAAACTCTATTCTCTACCCTTTATAAAAGGATAACTAGATAATAGAAGGAGAAATTTATTTGTGTTTAAATTTAAAGGAGAAATTTTATTATGAATAAAATATGTCTTTGTGTTGCACTTGTACATCAAAATTGGCTCAAAATAATTTATAGGCTTTTACGGTCAAGTTTTCAATTGCCAAGTTTTCCTTTCATTATTTGATGTAGCTTCTTAATGTCAGCTTTCATTATTTCATAGAATTCTTAATGTGAGCTTCTTCATTGAAAGGTTTAGACTAGGGTTTCCTTCCTTCAGGTTTATAGGTATGATTATTATTCTATCATTTCCTTTTGATTTTTTTCTATCTTTCTCTAGGAATATTATTGCTTTCATTTTCCTTTCCCACTACTTCACGAATTCAAAGTCAACCAATGTTGCTATCCACATTATGTTTGTTTCTATGCCTTTAAGTAGCCCAATGGGTTGTGTAAATATTTGGTCTACCAAATTCAAGAAGTTTATTAACCTAACTAAGTTAGGCATACCCATTTATCCAAGTATCCTTCGGGAAGATACTGAATTTAGATCCAAAGTCGACCATGACTTGAGCAATAAAAAACCTTTAATCTCTAGATCGATTTGGAGATCATAATTGTCAGTTGGCTTGTTTTCTTGGTTTGATTGGCACTGATTTTTGGTAGCTTTATTTTCAACCTTATAGATTTTCAATATGTCCATAGGTTTGAGTAGCTTTCCAATAATTCTTCTTTACCAAGGAGCTCTAAGAATTCTTAGTTAATCTTGAGAACAATTAATGTAAATTTAATTCTAAATGCTATCAATGACATGGTTTTGTATTTAGTAGATAGCTCTACATGATATCTAGAATTAAAAGTGTACACATGTAAAAATGTAATATCCCAAACAACAAAATATTCAATAGATCTTGCACTTCTAGGTGTTCTAGTTAAAAATAATTATAATCAAAACACTCAACACAATGGAATTTGGGTCTGCAACAGCTTTATTTAATCAATTAATGCAAATATTATATGTCAGAATAATTAACATAAGAAACCCTCACCAATGTCTTGCAAGGTTGCTCATCCAATGAGAAATAACAACATTGAAGCACAATCGTAGACCCTGGATGGATCCACCTGATAAATTACTCCCACAGGGTTTTCGTCCCTGGGATCAAACTAGAACTGGCCTTGCCAAGTTCTTAACAAAGGAAAAATAGATAAATAACTCACGATGATCTCAATGCCTAGCTCCTATCCCCTTTTATAGGCTTCATGGACTCTCTAGAAGCTTTATTGTATTATTTTCCTTCAGAAAATGAAGGAGAATACCATGGGAAGATACCATGGGTAAATACCACGGTAAATACCATGGGTAGATTTCGTCTATTTTGACCATATCCAAAAAATGGAATATTACAAATCCTCCTGCCCAAATATTTCTTTCCCTCAAGAAATCTACTGCTATCCACAACAGAAGCATCTGGACATTGATACCAAGATCCCATACAACCCAGTGTGTTATTCTATGCCTCCATGCTAAATGATCCTGAATGGATCCTTCGATACTTGGATCCCAAACAATCCTTTGGTCAATCCTTCCCTCAATAGATTCAACTGGATCCTAAACAATCCTACAACCAATCCTGCCTCCAATGGATTCTCCTGGATCCCAATGCCACCTAAGTCCTCGGACATGTGGGTTATGATACCATCTGAGCCCTCCATCATTTCCCATGCTTAAGGGCCCAAGCTGCAATATGCCCTTGGCTAAGAGTATCCCATCAATAGAGTTCCAACTCATAATCTCTCACCATTCCATCTCGTGGGAAGGATATAATGCATGAATTCCTACACATGGAGTAAGTCTACCATGTTGATTTTTCCTGATGCTCAACTCATGTTGCTCCACCCGATCACCCAACATGATCCATTTGTAGAACTCTGCCCTGCTCTCCCCAATTTATAAGGGCGGTTTCGTAGTGTTGTAAACCTTATCTATGTATTCGTGTAGAGGGTTGATCTGGAACTCCTAACTGTACTCCTCGTGTTGCCTTGTGAGGGACTTGAGTCGTTCCTCAACACCATATAGCTTGGTCGTTGATTCGATACTTACCCCTATGAGCTCCTCAATTTTCCTATTCACCTATAAGACAATGTCTCAGACTGTTCAGACTCTCTACTTCAACATCATAAGATCTATCTTGAAATGCATGATCTTTTCCCGAAAGTCCTTTACTGGCAATTTTGGTGCCTTTTTGAATGCCTTTGTATCTGTCTGCATCAAATGCTCAACTATCATAGCTCCAGCTTGAAGCTTTGACCAACTCTCCATAAATGGGTCATGCTGCTCCTTACGATGTTGGTTTCCCATCACTGGCTCCTCATTTAAGTCTCCTTGAATTTCTTCTTCCTGGCCTTCTCCACTTGTGGGGACAATTTGTTGTCCATCCTCTCTAGTTTTCAAACATGGATGCACCGATGGACTCTTATTTACACTTTATTGTTCATACTCCTCCTCATGGATGTCCTCCTGGAGATCTATGGACTCGGTTCTACAAGATTCTACCATATTGTTAGGAGGAATTACCTCCTTTTCCCCATGTACTTTGTCAAGATGATTGGTTATCATCGGCTTGTGTTGCAAGTCTCTTTGAAAATAATTGTGTTGTTGTTCACTATCTATACTTGACTGCTCGGATACTTCGTGCGTGCTCTCCAGAAAACCGATGAACCCAACTATATATGAATCCCCATGATCTGAAGGAGTCTCCAATTGTTCTGCTCTTGTTTCCTCCTTATCACCTAGACATGAATGGTTAAGTGCCCAAGATCCCTTGGAGATAAAACATAGTCCTCTCCTTAGTTCATTCTTGCTTCAGGTTTTATTACCTTTGTTCTTTCTTCCTCCAATCCTTTTAAGCTCCTTCTTAGTCAATGCCCTTCTGAGCAATTTTATGTTTTTCCTGACCAACTTCTCGACTAGATCATAGGTGACTGGTGATACAATTAGTTCCTTCCTCCAAATGGTCAACAATTTGGATCTTATTATCTTGCAGATGTCAGTATCTCCTTCTAAAAACAAGGACATAATCTTTTGCATGCTTTTTCTGAGACTGTCAAGATGAGCTAATGTAATGTTGGTGTAAAAATTCAAGAACACCTGAAAGATCAAGTCCTTACATTCCAGATTCAACATGAATGTGCCAAAGCTAAACTCTGTCATGATTTCTAAGATTTTGCACTGCTTTTGAAAGGTGGGAAGCATGATGTTGTTCAATCCCTGGAGGGCTTCTACAATCAACTGCGATATCTCTCTCATGATATCATTATTGTGAGGTAGGAGCGGCATGTTAAAGCTATGATCCTGCTGCTACAAGAAGCGACTGTGAGCCTGGCCTCTTCACAAGGATGCTCCCAGAGTTTGGGTCGTATCAATCCAAGCATGGATGGCTTGAGAGCCCAGCTGAGTTTCTTCCATTTTGGCTGCCCCACCTTGGACAGACATGTGTCTAATTCCTCCAACTTATGAAGGTCTATGTATGACTTTGTTTTTTGTAATTTGGATCCAAGTGTGAAGAGCTTAACCCCTCTTCCTTGTCCTTCCTTCATTTCCCATGAGTGCTTCTGCTACAGAATGACAAGGACCCTTTTTGAGAATTGTTTATTTCTTTGACCCTTATATTGGTCTAAGAAGGTATTGGTGCATAAAGGACCATATATTCTCACTAGTTCATCAAGAAGTTTCTGGGTGTTTTCCAGGGTCTCTTCAAGAGGGTTTATCTTATCCCATACCAATGCACACTAATTCTTCATAGGGAGATTTTGTTAATCATGCCTTTCAAAATATTAAGTTTATCTTCAAACAAATTTGGCCCAGAGATGCTAATGAATAAAACCAACTATAACCACAACCAAAATAATCCCCAATGACTTGAATCACTTTACATGCATTTACCATCACATAATGACACATAATCCCCTATGATATTTCCCCAACACAAATTTTTTTTTTTTTTATAACAAACTTAAAAACAATCCCCAATGAAACTAACAATTGTACCTATCCTCTTCTTTTTTCTTCTCCCTTTTTTTATTATATAGAATATCAAATCCTCTTTTTTATGTAATACAAATAAATACCATAGTAAATCTGTAAAATTCTTGAGATAAAACATAGAAAAATCCCCCAACTCTTTTAACATCCAATCCTAAATTTGGAGAAACATTTAATACTTCGCTCAAATGTGTAAGCCAAATAACCATGAAATGGCAATAAAATGGCAGAATACTTTTTATGCCAATCCAACCATGGTAAACAATCATTGCACCCATCATAGAAGTCCACCTTTTTTTTTTTGCTTTGCAATAATAACCCTTGAACCAATGCAGAAAATTATCCTTTCAATTAACAAAAAAAATAAAAAAAATAAATCAACTAGGATGATATCGAATACCATTGAAGATGGAAATGCGGGCTAGGGTGAGAATAAATCTCCATCGAAGTTCCCTGCATGAAATTCTTAAATAATCCTGCAAATAATTTAGAATTTGCAGATAAAACCCTCAGGCTAGCAAGATGCACAACTCTGATACTATTGTAATATCCCGAATAATGAAATAATCAACAGATCTGGCACGTCTAGGTGTTATAGTTAAAAATAATTGTAATCAAAACACTGAACACAATGGGATCTAGGACTGCAACCACTTTATTTAATTAATTACTGCAAATAATACATGCCATAATAATTAACATAAGAAACCCTCGCCAATGGCATGCAAGGCTGCTCATCAAATGAGAAATAACAACACTGAAGCACAATCGTAGACCCTGGATGGATCCGCCAGGAAAATTACTCCCACAGGGTTTTCATCCCTGGGATCAAACTTGAACTGGCCTTGCCAAGTTCTCAACAAAGGAAAAATAGATAAATAACTCATGATGATCTCAATGCCTAGCTCATATCCCCTTTTATAGGCTTGATGGACTCCCTAGAAGCTTTATTTTATTATTTTCCCTTGAAAAATGAAGGAGAATACTGTGGGAAGATACCATGGGTAAATACCATAGTAAATACCATGCGTAGATTCTGTCTATTTTGACCATATCCAGAAAACGAAATATTACAAATCCTCTTGCCCAAAGATTGCTTGCCCTCAAGCAACCCACTGCTATCCACAAAAAAAGTATCTGGACATTAATACTAGGATCCCATACGACCTAGTGTGCTATTCTATGCCTCCATGGTAAATGATCCTAAATCGATCCTTCGATACCTAGATCCCAAACAATCCTTTGGTCAATCCTTCCCTCAATAGATTCACCTGTATCCCAAACAATCCTCCAGCCAATCCTGTCTCCAATGGATTCTCCTAGATCCCAATGCCACCTAAGTGTAAACATGAATATGCCACAGCTAAAATATTCCACGAGGCCTAAGATTTTGCGCCACTTCTGAAAGGTGGGAAGCATGATGTTGTTTAACCCTTGGAGGGCTTCTACTATCAACTACAATATCTCTCTCATGATATTACTATTGTAAGGTAGGAGTAGCGACATTAAAGCTATGATCCTTCTGAGACAAGAAGAAACTGTGAGCCTGACCTCTTCACAAGGATGCACCTAGAGTTTGGGTCGTATCAATGCAAGCATGGATGGCTTGAGAGCCCAACTGAGTTTCTTCCATTCTAGTTGCCCCACCTTGAATAGACATGTGTCTAATTCCTCCAACTTATGAAGGTCTATGTACGACTTTGTTTGTTGTAATTCAGATCCAAGTGTGAAAATATTAACCCCTCTTCCATGTCCTTCCTTCATTTCCCATGAGTGCTTATGTAGCATAATGGAAATGACCCTTTTTAAGAATGGTCTGTTGCTTTGACCCTTATTTTGGTCTACGAAGGCACTAGTGCATAAAGGACCATATATTTTCACTAGTTCATCAAGAAGTTTCTGGGTGTTTTCCAGGGTCTCTTCAAGACAGTCCATCTTCTCCCATACCAAAGCACACTAATTCTTCATAGGGAGATTCTGTCAATCGTGCCTTTCAAAATGTTAAGTTTATCTTCAAACAAATTTGGCCCAAAGATGCCAATGAATAAAACCTGTTGTAACCAAAACCAAAATAATCCCCAATGAATTGAATCACATTACATACCTTTACCATCACATAATGATACATAATCCCCTATGATATTTCCCTGCCACATTTTTTTTTAACAAGCTTAACAACAATCCCTAATGAAACTAACAATTGTACATATCCTCTTTTTTTTTTTCTTCTCGCTTTATATATATATATCAAATCCCTTTTTTTATGAAATACTAATAAATACCGTAGTAAATTTGTAAAATTCTTGAGATAAAACATAGAAAAATCCCCCCAACCCTTTTAAAATCCAATCCTAAAATTAGGAGATGTATTTAATACTCCCCTCAAATGTCTAAGCCAAATAACCATGAAATTGTAATAAAATGGCAGAATACTTTTTATGCCAATCCAACCATGGCAAACAATCATTGTGCCCATCATAAAACTCCACCTTTTTTTTTTCGCTGCAATAATAACCCTTGAACCAATGCAAAAAATTATCATTTCAATTAACAAAAATGAAAATAAAAAATAAACCAACTAGAATGATACAGAATACCATCGAAGATGGAAATGCTGGCTAGGGTGAGAATAAATCTCCACCTAAGTTCCCTGCATGAAATTCTTAAATAATCCTGCAAATAATTTAGAATTTGCAAATAAAACCCTTAGACTAGATAGATGCACAACTTTGATACACTGTAATATCTCGAACAACGAAATAATCAACAAATATGGCACGTCTAGGTGTTCTAGTTAAAAATAATTGTAATCAAAACATTGAACACAACGGGACTGTGACTGTAGCCATTTTATTTAATTAATTATTGCAAATAATATATGCCAGAATAATTAACATAAGAAACTCTCGCTAATGGAATGCAAGGCTGCTCATCAAATGAGAAATAAAAACACTTAAGCACAATCGTAGACCCTGGATGGATCCACAAGACAAATTACTCCCACTTGGTTTTCGTCCTTGGGATCAAACTAGAAATGGCATTGCCAAATTCTTAACAAAGGCAAAATAGATAAATAACTCATGATGATCTCAATGCCTAGCTCCTATTCCATTTTATAGGCTTGATGGACTCTCCAAGCTTTATTTTATTATTTTCCCTCGAAAAACGAAGGAGAATACTGTGGGCAGATACCATGGGTAAATACCATGGGTAGATTCTGTGTATTTTGACCATATCCAAAAAACATAATATTACAAAAAAACCTCTCATCTCTCATTTCTATGAGGGATCGATGCTTTAAAGAATTGATCAATTTAATAAATATAATATTCTTACTAAAAGACAAAGTATCAATGAAATTACTTTATCTTTGAATTAAATTTGGTGATCGACGCATTAAAGAATTGATCAATTTAATAAATATAACATTCTTACTAAAAGACAAAGTATGAGTGAAATTACTTTCTTTTTGAATTAAATTTGTTTTTACAAGCACCAACAAATGTAAATTGGAAGTTATATCTAAGACTTTTGTGATCCATAATTTAGATAAATGTCTTTCAAATTAATCACATCATTAATCCGAAAGACATTTATCTAAATTGGAAGTGTTAGAAGTGGCAATGATGCCTCTACAATCCATACAATGTATGTGGATAAAACATTATTTAATTATAATTGGGCTTGGGAATATCTTACTATTTTATATAAGAAATTATTTTGCAGTATGACATGCAAAATGGTTGTCGAGAATACCGATTATGATACTTTGTCTTGCCTATAGAATGTAATTGCAATAACTCCCATAGAGCCTTCTTGTCCACATTAAGGAAGGTGACAAGCAAATCCGTTAGAAATTTATTTATTATAGTTGTGAGTTTTTGGGTATTTGTTTGTGTATTTGCAAAGGAGGTGGACTTGCATTGAACTTCTATTACAAGGACTACTCCAAAGTTTATAGTGCAATAGAAAATGTCGTTGGACAATGTTGTATCCCTCAATGTTCAATTGACTTGCAAGACATTTCATTTCTAGACAAAAAAATTGCCATGCAATCTTTTGTTACAATAGGTAGATTGATAGACCGTTGATTCCTTGGCATTTTGTGGCCGCATAGCTTAACCAATCAATTACTTCCCACCATAATTTAAGCAATCATTTGCATAAAAAAATGGATAGGAATAAGATTTAAATAAATATACCTACTAGGCTTGTTACTTCTCACCATTATTTATGTAGGATAAATTTGTGAATGTGCAAACATCTCAAATTATTTGTTCCTACCAAAGCAAGACTATAAGATTCAATTCGCTTATTAATCACTATTAATTTAGCATTGACCAATGCAAATTATAATGTTTTATGCTATTTTCTGGAGCATAATTTGTAACTTGAGTGACAAACACTAAATTATCTTACAACACTTGTTTTAAATGAATGGTTAATTTTGCATTCAATTCAATACATTTACGTAATATCAAAATTCGAAATGGTTAATTTTACTAAATATTTTAACGTTATAGTTACATTCTCAAGTATCTAAAATCATTGTGATAATCACCGAAAATTGCCTTTTGCGTCGCATTAGAAAGACTCTTCCCGAATCATATTAACTTAGAGGCCATTGAACACATCGGGGATATGACATTTTAAGAGACATTGTGAGTTGAAATTGAATAAAATTGTGATGCCAGAGCTTTCGAGTTCAATTCACAGAATTTCTCCTCTTCTTTAAACCAATTCCGATTTCCTTGAATTATTGAATCTTCGCATTTGACCAGAAAGAAGAGCAGCCAAATGCAGTGAGGCCTAGGTCAGCATCATCTAAAATAACCCTTTACCTCACTAAACCTTCATGACAACCACTAATTAAAAAATAAGAAAAACAACATGCCCCTGTTTACCAATCCAACAATCCCAATGATTACACCTCCTTTAATTGCTTACAGTTAACCTGCATTTTCCAATTATTCCCATGATTACCCCTACTTAAATTTCTTACATTCACTTTGCATTTTCAAGTTTACAATTCTTGGATTTCATATTAATTATGCAATCTAAGACTCTGCTATTATTCATATGATTACCCATACTTAAATTTCTGACATTCACTTTGCATTTTCAAGTTTACAATTCTTGGATTTCATATTAATTATGCAATCTAAAACTCTACTTTGTGATTCATTCACTTTGATATCTAGATTTAAGTTTGTATGTACTTTATGTTCTATAGTGAATTGCACATTTGCTTTCGCTCACACAATTATTGAATTTCATATTAATGATATAAAACTATGGTTTTTATTAATTAGAATTATATTTCAAATGAAATCTTTACTTTCTATCACTCTACTATTCAATGAGAGTGATGCTTCAAGTTAAACTTGTTTACGTTCATTTTGATGCTAAAACTATGATATAGATGATAAAACTATGGGTTAAAATACTTTTATATTTTATTTATCTTCAAATTAAAGAGAAGAGAATAAACAAGTAAGCTAGGCATAATTAAAGAGCTTTTATGCAAAAATAATATAGAATAAAAAATTATTAACAATTTTAAGAAGGATTTTTTACAATTAATTATAATATGATATGGATATGTAACATGCCTAATCAAAGAGTTTTTTTTGAAAAAATAATAAAGAATAAAAACTTGATTAACAGTTTAAAAATTATGGGTTAAAATACTTTTATATTTTATTTATCTTCAAACTAAAAAGGAGAGAATAAACAAGCTTATCAATGAATAGGCTAGGCATAATTAAAAAGCTTTTATGCAAAGATAATAAAAAATAAAAAAAATATTAACAATTTTAAGAGGGATTTTTTACAATTAATTATAACATGGCATGGATGTGTAACATGCCTATTCAAAGAAAATAATAAAAAATAAAAAATTGATTAACAATTTAATTGTATGAAGAGGGACTTTTTATAATTAATTATAACACGGCATGGATTTGTAATATTTAAAAAATATTTTAATATTATTTATAAATAATATATTTCTAAATGTATTATATATATTTTTAAATTTTTTAATATATAATTAATAAATTTCATCATTATTAAAATATTTATATAATTTATAATTCACTATTAATGAATTTTAAATACGAAATATTAATTTTATGTTCCAATATCATATTAAAACTTACAATTTTATAAATTAGTGTTTTTAAAATTATGGTATATTTAAAATTATATTTTGTGATATATTAAATATATATATATATATATATATATCAAACATAGGTTTAAGATAGAAATATTATCTTAATCATACAATTAATTAGTTGAGAAAATATCTCATACAAACACTAAACCAGGAGTTATTTTAGTTAGACTACATCTCTCAAATTCAACTAATTAACAATGAAATAACTCATGTAACAATTACATTTTATGATGATGAATATCATTCAATATGTATAAGACAAGTAGGAGGTAAATCTTCAACACCCTCCCTTAACAAATAAGAGTTAAATCTCCAACACCGTCCTTTAACGAATACTTGTGTTTGATCCTCTTGTCTAGAAAGTCTTCATTAGCATCTCTAATCATTTTTGAAATCGCATAGAGTGAAATCCATCAAGTTGTCTCATAACCATCGTAAATGTGTAGCTGGAAAGCTGAATTTCTGAGTTCCACTCCTAAACTCTCAAATCATGGATCTCCCAAATTCAATTTTGAACAACCTTCACAAACTGTTGCATAACCTCACCAGCATGCCACTCTTATGTCTTCAAAAACTAATGAGGGATTCTTTCCTAGATCAAAATCTTCAAAACTAATTGGGAAACCATTTGTGCTGAGTTTTACTTCCATTCGGTCTCTTGAAGGTACAATTTCCCTATTTGCAATCACTAAACTACTAGTCATTCTATGGACATGGTTCCATCTACCAAGATACATGGGTGTCAACTGCTATACTCAATAATCTAGAAAAATAGTCTAGATACTGAACCTATCAAAGTTAATCTTACAACATGCCCTTTTTTTAAATATTCTTCACTAAGAGCTTCTTAAATTTCCCTTTGAGCACCTAGACTTGATGTGAATAACATAAATATGAAATATGCAAGTAAATTCAAACATCAATTTATGTAGGAATCCTTTGGAATACTAAACCATTGAAAAAATTGAAAAAAATAATGAAAGTGGTATAGGGCACAACTTAAACAAACAAGATGAGTGTAGGAAGAGGAAGCCAACTGGCACTATCGCAATTACTAGAACCATTTATCACAAGCTTTGACAACTACTAGCTTTAACACATTTTAAAGGCCTTAGTGGTAGTCTTTATCCTGCATCTATAAGTCCAACTTTGTGTTCAATACAATAATCGATCCACTAGAAGCATGCCTACACCCCAACCTCACGTCGTTGGGTTGTTCAAATGAATGTACTAGTGTTACAAGTACAAGGCCTACTTGGTGGATAAAGTTGTCATTGATGTCAATTAGATGGAAACTTGGGTGCATTGTTGAAAATAATACAAACCCTAACCTTAAAATTGTTGATGCTTGATGATGAGAACCCTAAAACAAAACCCTAACTCTAGTTGATGCCCTAGGTCATGGGGTATATATCAATGGGACACTTAAAGTATGAAGTCATGATGTTGGAACAAACCCTAAGCAAACCCTAGGTGCCAAATGTCAATGTTAAAGCCCTAGTTGATGCATGCCCTAATATGTGCTAGTTGAAGATCATGAAAGCCTTGAATGCATAAATGAAACCCTAAAGCCTATGGATGCATGAATAACGTCCTAAATTGTTAAAGGTAAGCCTTAGATATTTGATATCTACATACTTCCCTAATTCTATTAAATAAATCACATGAGAATATGTCCTAATTTGTCCAAGCCATAAAAAGTATAAGTATTGTTATAAAAATCATTACTTTTGGTTTTAGAGGCAATAAATTAAAAATCCATGAAGGGTTGAAGCCTAAGGTACATTACGAAAATGCTATAATCTAAAAATGAGGGTTGTAGAATATGAATTCTTGTTGAAAAAAAAAAACTAAATGTCAAAATACTCATAAGTCAACCCTGCTCGAGAACATATAAAACTTGAAAATTAGAATTAAATATATGTTAGCCCTATCTTATTTTGGCAAAATAAATTAAAATTTTTGACCTTCTAATGGTCGGCTCCAATACAGTCATGTCAACTGACATAAGAAAAAGACATGTCAGTTCAACACCCTCCAAAAATTCTAAATACCCTAGCATTTGTATGACTACAGAGCTTGGATCAGAGAATAAGAAGTGCATCTGCAGTCAAGCATAGAGACAGATTCCTGACCCGAAGTGAGAAGAATAAAGGACGTGGAGCTGCAAATATATCTTTCTGTGTTTTGGGTTTTGAACAAGGACTATTTATCATTCTTTGGAAACTTAAAAATTGGTACAGATCTCAGGATTATTTCCATATTTTCGTTGTTGTTGGAGAAACCTCAGGACAACCCTTATTAAGCTACAAACTTCATTGGAGAGACCTCAACTTAGTCCTTATTGTAGACCGAATTACGAATTTACAATTTTAGGCTAGTATAGACTCGCAACTCAACCTATTATAGGTCTGTAACTTTAACCTTTCTAAGAAGCTCAGACCTATTCCTTTATTATAGAACTCAGCCTGCTCAGACTTCATTTCAACCCTGTTACAGTGTACAAAGCTCGACCTTACAAGGAATAGAACACAGACTTTGTGGTTAATCTTTGCAGACCTCAAATTGTGGATTGTCACATACTTTAGGCTTTTTGTTGCAGATTTTGGGCTTATCATAAATCTCTACCATAGATACAATTTCAAACATGTGTTGACCTTGAACTTGTAACACTTGAAGCATCCTTGACGAGTTCTGGAGAGTGAGAAGAGGAAAAATATTTGTAATGCTATAAATCCGTGACAAAGTCCTTGATATATTTCCTTGTGATCATATTTGAAGGAAGATATTTGTATCATCTTTGAAAAGTTGACTTGGGAAAAGAGCATTGTTGAGCTTCAAATCTAGCCTTGGAAGACAGTCCCATGGACCTGTGAAATTGTAACCGTGTTGAAATCCTTATTGGAACAACATTTGAAAACATTGTTGAAGACCTATAGGTGTGGCTTTGTTGAGAATCTTAGAGCCATCGTTGAAGACTTATCTTTGTGCAGTTGTTGAAGCAGACCGTTCTTGTAGACATCTTTTGGAACAACACTAGAGGAGCATTGTTTGGGGAATCTTGAAGATTGATTATTAAAGATATCTTGAAATATATGTTGAAGTCCTTTTTGTGAAAACATCCTTGAAGCCCATCTGGTGTATTTGGAGACTAATTGTGTTAGTCCATTGGAGCAGCATTTGAAGAGAATTTTAACATATTGGAGAATATCTTGGCATAGCTTATTGAAGACATCCTACAAGGTTGAACTTGAAATACATTCTTGGAGACCTTTGGAGCATGATTGAAACTCTCATGGAGTGACCTTGGAGAAAGTTGGTCAGGGAATATAAAGATTTGTGGAGATACCTTTTTTTGGATCATAAAGTTTCCATTGATGAATGAAGGCTTATTGAAGGTTGATTGGGAGCATTTTTGAAGACATTTACAAGGCTTGTTGTAGAAGTATTGAGGAAGCCTTGAAGAACCATTGAACTTATCTTGAAGAATTGAAGCATAGGGTTGGAGCCTTAGAGGATAGGAGTCCTCAAGAAGATTGGGTTGGAACCTGTGCCACTCGAAAAGGTTGGAGCCCTAGAGGTTGGAGCCTCATAAAGACAATGTTGGAGCCTTGTGTAGGATAGGGTTTAATCCCTAGAGGTTGGAGCCTCATAAATACCAGAGTGTAGCTTGGAAACATACACGTTGGAGTCTGGTTGATTGAAGATTGGAGTCTTCATCTAGGGTTGGAGCCCTAAATTATTGTTGTACTTGATTTATTGTAAAACGAGGATTGGATTCCTCATCAATGATTACTAAAATTATTTATATCACTTTTAATTTTTTGTTCAAGTTATAAGTGATCTTAACTGGCATAAAAAATAACAATTGTAAAAGAAATATTGATTCACCCCCCCTCTCATTATTTCCAACAATTGGAATTAGAGTCAGTGTCTTCACTCAGAGCCTAACACCTTGAAGGTAGATCCTTAAAACAAAAATGGAAAAATCAAGGAAGAAGGCTTGAAAAGCCTTTGAAGGTATCACCTCCTCAGTGGATAATCAAATTGAGAAAGCTCCATTGTTCAAAGAAAACTTTGAAATATGGAAGGTAATAATGAAGAATTTCTTAATGGCTCAAGGTTTTGAAGTCTGGGAATCAGTCGTTACCGGAAGCACAACAAAAGAAGTATCCAATGTGCATAATGCAATAGCAATGAAGGAAATTTTGAGGGGGCTACCAAATCCTATAAAGGTCAAAGTGGAGAAGTGTTCATTAGCAAAAGAGCTTTGGGAAAATCTTGTAGATATTCACTATAAAGGATTATTAGTCATAACCTATAATCCACAAGATGATGACAAAGAGCATCAAGATGAACCAAAGAATACAAATGAAAGCAAAAATGAATGGATTGATTGTATAAAGGAAGATGATGATGAAAAAACTCTTGAAGTAGAAGTTGAAATAGATCTTAAGGAAAAACTTATAGCTACCCTAGAAGAGATAAGTAGTTTGAGAAAGGAAAATGAGCAACTCAAGAAGCAAGCACAAGATGATAACCATGACCTTGAAAAGACAAGGAAGGAATCTAAGCATTTCAAGCTTCAAGTGCAAGAAAAATATGAGGATCTCACCAAGCTAAAGGAGTAATTGCATCAAAACAAGAAAAAGACATCATGAAAAATTCATATCCATGATAAATGAATTGGATAAAGCAAAGAAAAGGGAAAACATTTTGTCAAACCATCTTGAAGAAACACATGAGGACTTGAAAAAACTTGAAGATAAAATTAGTTAATACAAGGAAGAGGCATCCTCCCTTAAATCTTAGCTGGAGGAAGTGAAGAAACAAGCACAAGGAGCTGAAAAGGTGATGGAAGTTTTGGCCCTCCTGGAAGGAGAAGTTAATGAAGCAGAAAAGGAAAGAAATACCATGAAATTCTAAAATCATATGTCACCTCAGTTAAGGCCCAATCATGTGAAGCAACAAGGATGAAGGAAGAAATGGAGAACCATCTAGCAAAGAAGGATGAAGAATGCAAGATTATGAAAGAAGAAATTGATCTGCTAAGGAAAGAAGTTGATCATCTGAACAGGAGTCTAAAGAGCTCTCAAAACCTAGATGACATCCTAAGTCATCAAATATCTCACCTAAATAAATCAGGCCTTGGTTATGCAGGTGAACCCTCAAACAAAAATGATGCAAACCCTAATGCATCAAATAACAAGGATGTGGAGAAGCTTGGAAGAAATATTGATGCCCCCGGTTCCAGTAAAAGCAAGGAGAAGAATCAAGATGACATTGGAAGAAAACCTAATCCAAGAAGATATGTAGATGGTGTTAAGAATGCAAGAGGCAATAAATTTGATCAAAGTATTTTAAGGCAAAACGACCTTAGAAGTACATCAAGGAAATCTCCATCTTCCAGGTACAAAAGTATATTTTTGGTTATTTCTATTCTTGTACAATTTTTTTGCATATGGAAAATGATTGTAGGGCATACCACAAGGACAAATATAATGGTCCCTATCAGTCTCCTAGAAAAAACTTCGCAAGAAGAATTCATGCTTCCTCATTGATGAAAAAAATGGAATGCTTCAAATGTCTTAACATTGGACATGTAGCTCATGATTATAACTTGGCTTGGGTTCCTAAAAAAGAAAAAACCGTGACTACCAAGCAAGATAGTAAAGTTACACAAGTTTGGAAAATGAAGCAAATTGAAGCAGAAAATATCTTGAATATTCAAAGCATCAATTCAAGTTGTTGATTTGATAAGTACATCTTTGGAAGATATGATATTTCTAGTTTTGATGATGAGATTCTACCAAAAATAAGACCATACAAATTTTCAGAACAATTCCATTGAAGAACATGATCCTTTGTACCCACTACACATCCAATGGACCATTGTTGAATATGCCTTTCAATTGATCACAAGGAAACAATCCTTCTTGTCCTGGATTCCAAGAGAAAAAAGGAGAGAAATCATGCAAATAAATCTCTCATGTATCACATTGCTAGGAGAAATTGATGCATTCCCTAATATTCCCTAGTTTAAGATGATGAAAACCTTGAGTGCATAAATGAAACCCTAAATCCTATGGATTCATGAATAAATTCCTAAATTGTTAGAGGCGAGGCCTAGATATTTGATATCTACATATTTCCCTAATTCTATTCAACAAATGACAAATAAGAATATGTCCTAATTTTTCCAAGCCATAAAAACTATAAGGATTGCTATAAAAATCATTACTTTGGTTTTAAAGGAAACAACTTAAAAATCCGTAAAGGGTTGAAGCCTAATGTACATTCAAAAAATGCTCTAATAAAAAAATGAGGGTTGTAGAATATGAATTTTTTGTAGAAAAAAATAAATAAATGTCAAAATACTCATAAGTCAGCCTTGCTCCTAGAACGTATAAGCTTTGCAAATTAAAATCAAGTATACATCAACCCTATCTCATTTTTGCAAAATAAATTAATTTTTTTGACCTTCTACATATTAGCTCCAATACACTCATGTCAGTTGACATAAGCAAAGGACATGTCGGTTCAACACCCTCCAACAAGTATAAATAACCCAACATTTGTACGACTACAGAGCTCGGATCAGAGAACAAGAAGTACATCTGTGGTTAATCACAAAGATAGATTTTGGACTTGAAGTGAGAAGAATAAAGAAGGACGTGGAGTTGCAAATATATGTGTTTTGGGTTCTGAACAATGATTATTTATCAATCTTTGGAAACTTAAAAATTGGTACATATCTTGGGATTATTTGTAGATTTTTTTTGTTGGAGAAACCTTAGGAAAATCCTTATTAAGCTACAAAATTTGTTGGAGAGACCTTAGCTCAGTCCTTATTGAAGACCGAATTACAAAACTACAATTTCAGGCTAGTACATACTTGCAACTTGACCTATTATAGGTATGTAACTTTGACCTTTCTAAGAACCATTGAACTTATGTTGAGGAATTGAAGCATAGGGTTGGAGCCTTAGAGTATAGGAGCCCTCAAGAAGATCAGGTTGGAACTTGTGCCAGTGGAAAGGGTTGGAGACCTAGAGGTTGGAGCCTCATAAATACAATGTTGGAGCCTTTTGTAAGATAGGGTTGAATCCCTAGAGGTTGGAGCCTCATAAATATCAAGTTGGAGCTTGGCACCATACAGGTCGGAGCCTAGTTGATTAAATATTGGAGACTTCATCTAGGGTTGGAGCCCTGAACTATTGTTGCATTGGATTTATTGAAAAAGTGGATTGGAGTCCTCATCACTGATTAATAAAATTTTTGATATCAATGTTAATTTTTTTTTCAAGCTATAAGTGACCTTTGCTGGAATAAAAAATAACAATTGTAAAAGAAATATAGATTCACCCCCCCTCTCAGTATTTCCAACAATTGGTATCAGAGCCAATGTGTTCACTCACATCCTAACAAATTGAAGAGATCCTTAGAACACAAATGGAAAAATCAGGGAAGAATACTTTCAAACCCTTTGAAGGTATCACCTCCTTAGTAGATAATCAAATTGGAAAAGCTCCATTGTTCAATGGAAACTTTGAGATATGGAAGGAAAGAATGAAGAACTTCTTAATGTCTCAAGGTTTTGAAGTCTGGAAATCAATGGTTATCAGAAGCACAATAGAAGAAGGAGAATCTCATGTGCATAATGCAATAGCAACGAAGGCAACTTTGAGCGTGCTACCAAATCCTATAAAGTTCAAAGTGAAGAAATGTTCATTAGCGAAAGAGATTTGGGAAAAGCTTCACAATCTTCACTCTAAAGGATTATTAGGCATAACCTTTGATCTAAAAGATGATGAAAAAGAGCATCAAGATGAACCAAATAAGATGAAAGAAAAAATGAAGGGACCGATTGTATAAAGGAAGATGATGATGAAGAAACTCTTGAAGTAGAAGTTGAAATAGATCTTAAGGCCAAAATTGTAGTTTCCCTAGAAGAGATAAGTAGTTTGATAAAGGAAAATGAGGAACTCAAGACGCAAGCACAAGATGATAACCATGACCTTGACAAGACAAGGAAGGAATTTAACCTTTTTAATCTTCAAGTACAAGAAAAAGATGAGGATCTCACCAAGCTAAAAGAGGAATTGCATTAAAATAAGAAAATACATCATGAAGAGGTCATATCCATGACAAATCAATTGGATAAAGCAAATAAAAGGGAAGACATTTTGTCAATCCATCTTGAATAAAGACATGAGGACTTGAACAAACTTGAAGAAAAAATTGGTCAATACAAGGAAGAGGTCTCCTCCCTTAAATCTCAGCTTGAAGAAGCGAAGAAACAAGCACAAGGAGCTAAAAAGGTGATGGAAGTTTTGGCCCTCCTGGAAGGAAAAGTTAATGAAGCAGAAAAGGAAATAAATACCATGGCATGCCAACTAGAATAAAAGGATGAAGATATCACCAAATTAAAATCAAATGTCACCTCAATTAAGGGCCAATCATGTGAAGCAGCAAGGATGAAGGAAGAAAATGGGAACCATCTAGGAAAGAAGGATGAAGAATGCAAGATGATGAAAGAAGAAATTGATCTCCTAAGGAAAGAATTTGATCATCTGAACAATAGTCTAAAGAGCTCTCAAACCCTAGATGACATCCGAAGTCATCAAAGATATCCACTTGATCAATCAGGTCTTGGTTATGCAGGTGAACCCTAAAAAAAAAAATGCAAACCCTAATGCATCAAAGAACAAGGATGTGGAGAGTCTTGGAAGAAATATTGATGCCCCCAGTTCCAGAAAAAGCAAGGAGAATAGTGAAGATGATATTGTAAGAAACTCTACTCCAATAAGATATGCAGATGGTGTCAAGAATGCAAGAGGAAATAAATTTGATCAAAGGATTTTAAGGCAAAATGACCTTAGAAGTACATCAAGGAAATCTCCATCTTCTAGGTACCAAAGTATATTTTTTGGTTAATGCTATTATTGTACAAATTTTGGGCATATGACAAAGGATTGTAGGCCATACCACAAGGACAAATATAATGGTACCTATCAGTCTCCTAGAATAAACTTTACAAGAAGAATCCATGCTTCCTCATTGATGAACAAAATAGAATGCTTCAAATGTCATAACATTGGACGTGTGGCTTGTGATTGTAACTTGACTTGGGTTCCTACACAAGCTAAAACCATGACAACCAAACAAGAAAATAAATTTACAAAGTTTGGAGAAGGAAGCAAACTGAGGAAGAAAGTGTCTTGAATATTCAAGGCATCATTTCAAGTTGTTGGTTTGATAAGTACATCTTTGTAAGATATTATATTTCAAGTTTTGATGGTGAGATTCTAACAAAAATAAGACCATGCAAATTTTTATAACAAGTCCATTGAATAACATGATCCTTTTTCCCTACTACACATCTGATAGACCATTGTTGAACATGCCTTTCACTGGATGACAAGGCACCAATCTTTCTTGTCCTAACTTCGAGAAGCAAAAATCAGAGAAAGAATGCAAATACATCTCTTATGTATCACCTTTCCAGAAGAAGGAAAGCAAGATGATTGGAGGAGCAGCATGACAAGAATATGTTGAGATTGCAACAAGATGATGAGCTTAGTGGAAAGAAGTCGCCTTCACTAAGTGGGCCCGCAGGCTATTTTTGGCGCAAGTCTTTTTTTAGACTATGTCTATTTTTATACATGTTGATCATATTCTATGAGTTGTAGGATGCTATTTGTGGATGGTTGGTCAAGTCGGAAAAAATAGATGGACTTCTATTTTTAGACATATTGGGCAGAATCTATTTTTAGATTGCCAATCTAAAAATAGATATGTCGAATATTATTAGCTCTTAATAATATTTGGAATATAAACATTATCTTATTCTCTTGGAGCACTTCAGTTAAGTGCACAGATGTGGCACAGGAGCTGACAGAAGGAATTACGCTATTCCTGAGGGTTAAATGGAGCTATTGCATGGATACTTCAGTTAGAACTCATGTGAGAGAGTTTGGTGGAGTTGATTGAGGAGTTAATGGAGAACAGTGTTCGCTTAACTGAAGCTAAATGATAATAGCTGAAGGTATCTAGTCTAACCCATTGATACCATGAGGTAGGACACATCATAATTAATTCACTAATTATTAACTCATTAATCAACTAAATAATACATCGCTTAACTACATTTTAATGGTCAGTGGAGACCAAAGACAGGTGAAAGAGAGTACAAGGACTATCATTGTGACTATACCGTTAAAATACTTGCAACAACCGTTGATTGGAGATGCCAATGAGGAAATTGTGGACAAGCATTTGAGAATCAATTGTATTCTATCCAGACATTCTTTAGCAAAGGATTTCGTGATTAAAGAGAGGAAGCGTGTGTAAGGTAGAGCCAGAGCATGTGTTTTGCTAGATTAAATTCTGGATCATGTGTAGCATGAGGCTATTGTACCTCCAGGAGTTTACATAGAGCTTTGTATAATGATTGTTACATGATATCTATGACATCTAATATATATATAGTTTGGGGTTTTCAGCTTTAAGATTTCCCATAAAATATTGTGTTCATATGTGTGATTGTTTATGGTTTTAATGTGCGCATGCGATTGTTTTTATTTCCGCAATTAATGATCAATGGTAGAAGAGATTCTGTATTGTGCATGAAGTTAAAATAGTGTGTGATCAGGAGAATCTTGGTGTATAACATATCAGTTATCAAATTTCTACATGGTATCAGAGGGATAGTTGATCATTGGAGCAATTGCAAAACATTGAAGCGGTTGAGTTTTGTGCTAGTGGAATTCGAATTTGCAGCAGAGTTTTCTTGGTGTCGAAGTTGAGATGTCTTTCAATGGATTGCGATTGGATTATGCCCTCGAGGGCAGCTCGAATTATATTACATGGAAGGACAAGATGGAGGCGGTGCTAGATGACAATGGGTTGAAGGAGTTCATAGATGCAGAAATTCCAAAACCTGCTTCTAGCAATGCTGCCGCACTTGACGCATGGCAAAAGAAGACAACGAAGTGTCGAAGAATTTTGTTGGAAGGTGTAAAGGATCACATAGTTTCCATCCTTCATGGTAAGGCTTCTCCATTATTTATGTGGAAAGCGTTGATAGACTTATTCCAAAGCAAGAGCGACCAGAGGAAGTTGGCGCTCAAGGATAAACTCAGGAACATAGAAATGGAGAAAGGTGACAATATGCCCAAGTACCTCACGAAGTTCATCCAATGCAGGGATGAGCTGGGAAGTGTGGGGGTGACTGTAGATGAAGAGGACTTGGTGAGCTTGGCTCTCCTTGGGCTTCTGAAGAGTTGGCATTCCTATCAGGACTCTGTCAATGGTCAGGAGAAATTGCCAGGATGGGAGCGACTTTGGTCGGATCTTGTGCAAGAGGAGATAAGGCGAAGTACCAGGGACGGATCTTCATCAAAGAACTCAAATGAAGAAAATTTCACTTTGGCTACCAAAGCAACGAAGGGGAAGAGCAAGAAGAATGCTTCTCAATCCAGTGCGAAAGGCAAGAAGCAGGACATGTCCAAGGTGAAGTACTTTCACTGTCACCAACACGGACATTACGCCACTAATTGTCCACGGAAGAAGAAAAATAAGCAGGCTGCTGGATCTGCAGCTAGAGAGGCCTTAGCCTCGCAGTTTGAGCTAGATTTTTCACTGATCACATGCTTCGTCTCAAGTGTGATGGGTTCAGTGTGGTTTCTTGATAGTGGTGCATCATTTCACATGACAGGAGATAAAGATTTATTTACTGATCTGGATGAGAAAGATCTTGGAGTGCACATCGAGATGGGTGATGATGGTAGATATAGTGCGACCGGTATTAGTACCATTTCCTTTGAGAGGGAGTCTGGTAAACCCTTCATATTGAAGGAAGTGATGCATGTTCCAAGATTGAAGAAGAATCTTATCTCTGTGGCGATGTTGGAAGATAAGGGATATGATGTTGTCTTTAGCGAGGGAAAGGCTTTCCTGCGCAGTAAGGCAATTGGTGAAACCTGGAGGATAGGGGTTCGAGTTAAGAACCTTTATCAATTACAGGTAGATGGCTGTGCAGCAATGGCAGGCAAGGCAGAAGGAGTGGTGAGCCGAGATGAGGGCGAGCTGTGGCACAGGAGATTGGGCCACCTTCACCATGGAGCTTTGAAAATTTTGCAGCAGATTTCTACTGGGATTCCTAAGGGTACTCTTGCACAGTCAGATCAGTGCAAGGGATGTACCTTGGGATTGTGAAAGCCACCTTTCACGAGAAAGATAGTCGCACCACGACGATCCTTGAGAGAATTCACACAGACGTGTGTGGACCTTTCTCAGTAGCTTCGACAGCAAAGCACAGGTATTATGTGATCTTTGTTGATGACTTTTCTCAAAAGTGCTGGATCTTCTTCATGCAAAAGAAGAGCGATACATTCTCAAAGTTCTATGAGTTCAAGGCACTAGTGGAGAAAGAGTCGGGGAAGCAGGTGAAGGCTCTTAGGAGCAACAATGGTGGTGAATTCATCTCTGGCGAATTCAAGGACTTTTTCAACGCAGAAGGAATTCAAAGAGAGCTCATAGCGCCTCATAACCCACAGCAGAATGGGGTTTCTGAGCTGAAGAACAAAATGATTGTGGGTGCTGCACGGGCGATGTTGCATGATCAGGGCCTTCCCATACACTTGTGGGCTGAGGCATGCAATACTGTGGTTTATGTGAAAAACCGTTGTCCTCACAGGATACTTGGCATGAGTACACCCGAGGAGGCATTTTCTGGTAAGAGGCTTGATATTTCCCATTTGAGGATTTTTGGCTCACCTGTTTACATTCATGTGACTAAGGACGCCAGGAAGAAGCTGGAGCCGACTGTAGAGGTTGGGATATTTTTGGGGTACACTGATACACCCCACAACTATCGTGTGTATTTTCCAGACAGTCACAAGACTGTTGTGCGACGGGATATCAAATTTCATGAGGAGAAAGCCATGAAGTGTTCGCTTGAGAGGGAGCCACACTTGCATGTAGATGAGGAGCTATTAGTTTCTAAGGATGAGCCTCAGGATGTGGATCAGCCACAAGAGGAGTTTCATGGAGTGGAAGAGACCACTCATGCAGCGCCAACCATCAGAGGGTGGAAGCGCACTACAGAAGCTGAGCGACTGGCTCAAGATGCAGAGAAGGTTGTAGGAGCACCTACATCACAACGCAGATAGAGACAGTCACCTGATCAGTACACTGGATACATGGCTCTTGTGAGAAAGTGTATCGTGACAGAGCCATCCTCTTTCGAGGAAGCTGTGGAGGACCCCACATGGGTAGATGCCATGGTGGAAGAGTATGATTCGATTGTCAGAAACAGTGCATGGGAGATTGTCCCAAGACCGGAGGGGAAATCAGTGGTGGGTTCGAGATGGATCTACAAAGTGAAGCAGGCAGCTGACGGGAGTGTGGAGAAGTACAAGGCAAGATTTGTTGCCCGAGGCTTCTCACATATTGAGGGGATCGATTATGAGGAGACCTTTGCACCTGTCGCAAGGTATTCTTCCACAAATGATTCTTGCTCTCTTCGCCGCATGGGGGCAGCCAGCTCATCGATGGATGTGAATACCGGTGGTTCCTCAACCGAGTGATCGAGGAGGAGGTGTACATAGAGTAGCCTCGAAGTTTTCGGCATTCAGCAACAGCCGAGTCGCATGTGCTCAAAAGAGCGATGTATGGGTTGAAACAAGCACCTCATGCTTGGTACACACGGATAGACAATTATTTCACCGGATTTGGATTCTCCAAGAGTGAGGCGGATCCTAACCTATACCAGATTGTGGTGGAGGGTAAGTTGCTGATCATTATACTTTATGTAGATGATTTGATTTTGATAGGTGATGAGTTGTTGATACTCTCATGCAAGGAGGATCTTGCAAAAGAGTTTGAGATGAAGGAATTGGGCCTCCTTCATTATTTCCTGGGATTGGAAATTTCACAGCGTAGTGATGGACTGTTTGTGTCTCAAGGAAAGTATGCCTGGGAGATACTGGAGAAGTTCAACATGCATGGCTGCAAGCCTATCAACACTCCTATTCCTGGTGGTTGGAGGAAAGAGGATGCTACATCGGCAAAGGTAGTGGATGCCACTGTTTATCGACAGTTGGTGGGGTCGCTTATGTATTTGGTCAATACACGACCCGACATATGCTATGATGTTAACCAGCTTTCACAAGCTATGGTTAAGCCTACCAAGCTCTTTTGGAAGGCAGGCAAGCATGTATTGAGATATCTCAGAGGCACATCGGGATATGGATTATGGTACAGACAAATTTCGTATGAGGTGTAGTTGTGTGGCTTCACGAATGCAAATTGGGCAGATTTGTTTCAACAAAGAGCACATCCGGAGGTATTTTGTGACGGTCAGCTTCTTGGCATGAGGGAAGGATATCCGGCACTCACTTCAAACAGAGGTCATATATGGCAAATGAAGACAAGAAGTAGGCCATATGGATGAGGAAGATCCTGGTCGGGTTGTTCGGGTCACATTTGGAGCCTACTGTGATTTATTGTGATAACCAGAGTTGCATTAAACTCTCGACTAATTCAGTATTTCATGATAGATCTAAACATATTGACATCCGGTACCAATATATCAGATATTGTGTGCAGCGGAAGATCATGTTGCTTTCTTACATTCCTACGGAGGATTAGGATGCAGATATTTCGACGAAGGCGCTCACTAGGAGAAAATTTGAATACCATAGAGACAGGTTCGGGGTGGTAGATAATCCCTATCTTGTTGAGAGGGAGTGTTGGGATTCAACAAGATGATGAGCTTAGTGAAAAGAGTCGCCTTCACTAAGTGGGCCTGCAGGCTATTTTTGGCGCAAAGTCTATTTTTAGACATGTCGATCATATTCTATGAGTTGGCAGGATGCTATTTGTGGATGGTTGGTCAAGTCGAAAAAATGGATGGACTCTTTATTTTTGTATATTAGTGGAATCTATTTTTAGATTGCCAGTCTAAAAATATATATGTCGAATATTATTAGCTCTTAATAATATTTGGACTATAAACATTATCTTATTCTCTTGGAGCTCTTCAGTTAATTGCACAGATGTGGCACAAGAGCTGATAGAAGGAATTATGCTATTCCCGAGGGTTAAGTGGATCCATTGCATGGATAATTCAGTTAGAACTCATGTGACAGAGTTTGGTGGAGTTATTGAGGTAGTTGATGGAGTTGTGTTCAGTTTAACTAAGTTAAACATAGTTGAGCTAGTTGTATCTAGTCTAACTGATTGATACACTAGTGAGAGTGGTGTGAATTAATTATTAATTAATTCAATAATTATTAACTCATTAATCAACTAAATAATACACCAGTTAACTACATTTGTTAGAACAGCTTCGGGAGACCAAAGAAGAGGTAGGTGAAAGAGTAAAGCAGCATCTATCAATCATGGACTATTTGACTATACTGTTGCATGATTTGCAACAACCAGTGATTGGAGATGCCAATGGGGATTACGTGAGCAAGGCTGGACCAATTCAAGTTCATTCAGAGCCATTCTTTAGCAGTTATTGCGTAGTAGAGGCAGGCTAGCAGGTGGCAGAGATTGGAGCATGTGTTTTGCTAGATCGGACCTGATTAGTGTGTAGCAATTGGAGATTGTACTGAGAGCTTGTGAGGAGCTTTGTATAATGATTGTTACATGATATCTATGACATATAATATATAGATAGTTGGGGGTTTTTAGCTTTAATCTTTCCCATAAAATACTGTGTTCATATGTGTGATTGTTTATGGTTTTAATGTGCGCATGCGATTGTTTTTATTTCCGTAATTAATGATCAATGGTAGAAGAGATTTTGTATTGTGCATGAAGTTAAAATAGTGTGTGATTAGAAGAATCTCGGTGTATAACATATCAATTATCAAATTTCTATAGAAGAAGCATGATAGGGGAGCACTTGATGGACAATATGTTGTCAGGACACCCAATTTACCATTAATGCCAAAGGGGGAGAGTATTGACATCAATGAAAAATGGAGAGATTGTTCGATAAAGTTGACATTGATGTCAATTAGATGGAAACTTTGGTGCATTGTTGAAAATAATACAAAACCTAACCTTATCATTGTTGTTGCTTGGTGATTAGAACCCTAAAAAGAAACCCTAACCCTATTTGATGCCCTAGGTCATGGGGTATATATCAATGTGAGTCTTAAAGTATAAAGATATGATGTTGGAACAAACCCTAAGAAAAACCTAGGTACAATGTCAATGTTAAAGCCCTAGTTGATGCATGCCCTAATATGCCCTAGTTAAAGATGTTGAAAAACTTGAGTGCATAAATGAAACACTAATGCATGAATAAAGTCCTAAATTGTTAAAGGTAAGCCCTAGATATTTAATATCTACACACTTCCCTAATTCTATTGAATAAATGACACTTGAAAAGATGAACTAATTTGTCCAAGTCATAAAAAATATAAGGTATGCTATAAAAATCATTACTTTTGGTTTTAGAGGCAATAAATTGAAAACACATGAAGGGTTAACGCCTAAGGTACATTAGGAAAATGCTCTAATCCAAAAATGAGGGTTGTAGAATAAGATTTTTTAATGAATAAAAGAAAAATAAATGTCAAATTACTCATAAGTCAACCCTTCTCCAAAACATATCAACTTTACAAATTAAAATTAAGTATACATTGACAATGTCTCATTGTTTCATAATAAATTATTTTTTTTCACCTTCTACAGATCGGCTACAATACAGTCATGTCGGCTGACATAATCAAAAGACATGTTGGTTCAACACCCTCCAACAAGTATAAATGCCCCAACATTTGTACGATTACAGAGCTCATATAAGAGAATAAGAAGTACTATATGGTCAAGCGCAAAGACAAATTTCAGACCTGAAGTGAGAAGAATCAAGAAGGACGTGGAGCTGCAAATATATCTTTTTATGTTTTGGGTGAAAAGGATTATTTATAATTGTTTGGAAACTTAAAAATTGGTACATATCTGAGGAATATTTGTAGATTTGTTTTTGTTGGAGAAACCTTAGGATAGTCCTTATTATGCTATAGACTTCGTTGGAGAGACCTGAGCTCAGTCCTTATTGCAGACCGAATTACAGAGCTGCAATTTCAGGCTAGTACATACATTCAACGTGACCTATTATAGGTTTGTAACTTTTACGTTTCTAAGAAGCTCGGACTTGTTCCTTTATTACAGAACTCATCCTGCTCAGACTTCAATTCAACCATGTTACAGTGTATAGATCTCGACCTTACAAGGAATAGAACACAAACTCTGTGGTTAGTCATTGCAGACCTCAGATTATGGATTGTCACAAACTTTAGGTGTGTTTGTTGTAGATTTTGGGTTTATCACAAATATCTATCATAGATACAATTTCATACTTGTGCTGACCTTGGACCTATAACACTTGAAACATCCTTAACAAATTCTGGAGAGTGAGAAGAGGAATTTTTTTTGTAATGATATAAATCTAAGACAAAGTTGTTGATATATTTCCTTGTGATCAAATATGAAGGAGGATATCTGTATCATATTTGGAAGGTTGAATTGGGAAAAGAGGAGTAATGTTGAGCTTCAAATATGATCTTTGAAACAATGCCCTATACCTGTGAAATTGTAACCATGTTGAAGTACTTATTGGAGAAACATTTGAAAACATTGTTGAAGACCTAGAGGTGTGGCTTTGTTGATAATCTTATAGCCATCGTTGAAGACTTGTATTTGTGAAATTGTTGAAGCAAACCATTCTTGAATACATCTTTTGGAATAACACTAGAGGAGCACTGTTTGGGGCACCTTGAAGATTTATTATTAAAGATACCTTGAAATATTTGTTGAATTCCTTTTTGTGAAAGCATCCTTGAATCCCATCTAGTGTATTTTGAGACTAATTATGTTAGTCCATTGGAGCAACATTTGATGAGAATTTTAACATCTTGGAGAATATCTTGGCACAACTTATTGAAGAAAATTTGTGTGCCTGAACTTGAAATACATTCTTGGATACCTTTGGCACATGCCATTGAAACTCTTATGGAGTGACGTTGGAGAAAGTTGGTTAGGTAATATGAAGAGTTGTGGAGATACCTTTTTGTGGATCATAAATTTTTCATTGATGAACGAAGGGTTATTGAAGGTTGATTGGGAGCATTGTTGAAGACATTGACAAGGATTTTTGCATAAGTATTGAGGAGTCCTTGAATAACCATTAAACTTATATTGAAGAATTAAAGCATAGAGTTGGAGCCCTAGAGGATATGAGTCCTCAAAAAGATCAGGTTTGATCCTGTACTAGTGGAAAGGGTTGGAACCCTAGAGGTTGGAGTTTTAGGTCCCTATAATACTAGTGTATCTCCTTATTTTTATTGTTTTTTTTTTCTAAGTATGACTAATTCTATTATGTATAAAAGCTATTGGTACAAAACTGCCACCGTGTCAGCTGTGTGAGCCTGATCACTGGGCTTGATGAACAAGCTACTCAAAGAGAGTCTGGACTGCCCGGGATGGGAAACCAGTACGTTTAACCACAAAGTCTGGACCGCCCTTGAGAGGGAAACCGGTCTTAAGTTCATACATGCCAAACATACATAGTAATAAGTACTGAAATTCAAAATCAGCCTTTTCAGCTGAGCTGTGAGGCAAGATAACATAAAATTTCTACCATAATTGAGCAAAAAAACCTGGAGTGCTTTACAGAGGCTATTCATGAGTCGGCGATGAAGGTTCCTCGATAATCCTGCAACCAAAGTCATTGCTGTTGTCAATCCTCCCTTCATTGATAGCGTCCTCCATGTCATCGTGCTCCACCTCCTTATTCTGCTCGTTCTGAGGATTGGGAGAGAAAGTAGCTGGAGCCATCAATTCGCAGGGGAAGCCTGAGACCGGAGGGGAAATGGGAGTGACAGGCCGGGGTGAAGCAAGATTTGGAATCTCTTCACGGAGAGTCACAGTAATATAAGTAGTGAGAATGGAACTGTTCGAGGTGCAGTCGAACCTGAGTTCGGCTCACTGGGAAGTTTGCCGAATGGAGGGACGAGCAAGATTGTGAGGAACAGGAGGGGGAGAACTGCAGGGAGGAACAGGAGCCAAGGGAGGGGAAGTGGGAGTAGCATCAGCAAAATCACGGATCCAGCCATGTCCTCGTCCTCTGTCCCCACGCAAAGCATGAGATTGAACGTGTTCCTCCTCCGCAGAGGAGGAGTCCAAGCCATGATTGAGAGTAGGCCAGTGATGATAGGAACGCCCTCAGCTGAGACCTCACCAGCTTCGCATTCTCTCACGGAGACGAGGCATGGTGACAGGAACCGGGCGAAGAGGACCAGGGCAAAAAGGGCGGACTGGGAAAGCAGGGGGAGTGAAGAAGGTCAGGGCTCCACTGAAGATGGCTAATTGAACTTGAAGAAGACAATTGAGGTATCCTCGTGGATCAGTCTAGACCTCGTTGAGAGGATTGATGCTGCAGAGGGGACTGTGGGAATAATGAAACCCCGGAATAGGCTCGAAGTAGGCGTGTAGAGAGCAGCGGCGCCTAGTATTCATCCTCACACTGGCATCTGCAGCACCTGGAGAGCAGTCCCCGCGCAGAGGAGATGGCGAACCAACCCAGCCAACGTTACCAATCGAACTATCCCGAATGTGCTCCATATCCAATAGAACCGCCATAATCAAATGCAGAGTGAGCCGATCAAGGGAATTTATTGTTGCACAAGTTGGCGAGTAATGGCGATCATAAATGCGGGTACAGGGAGCCATATGGGTGTCCCATGCGAGCTCCTTTGGGAGCAGCGCAGGGATCCACGTCCCATCGAACCCTTCAAACATCCGCATCCAGAACTCCTTATTGTTATTGTTAGTGTATCCCCCTTATTGTTATTATTGTGCCCTTACATTTTTATTTTTATGTCGGTTAGGATTATATTGTGACCCCTTGGACTCCTATATATAGAAAGGAGGTTTTTTCATTTGTATCATCCAAGAATTTTTCATTTATGTAATGGAAAGGAGGTTTCCCCCTCGAAGTGGCTGATTTATAAGGCATTTATCTCTCTTTTATTCTATTTTGGGAGTTGGTTTCATAACATTTGGTATCCGAGCTTTGGATTCTAGGGTTTCGCTGCTTCAAATAGGTCATCGTGGAATTTTCGCTATAACTATTTTTCTACGAAGTTTCAAACGCTAAAAAAAACCCATTTGTGAAGAAATCCTGAGGAACTTTGTGTAAAAATTTTAGATCTTGGTTCACAATATTTTCAGAGATATGATCTGTGGAAGTTAAGGTTTTTGCAGGCTCTCGAATTTCATCTCAAAGAGGTGACCTTGGGAAAATCATCATAACTATATCTCTGTGCATTGGATTGGAATTCTGTAAAAAGTGGCTAAAATCATACGGACTTTAGTTCCTTGTTTATTGATTTCAGAGATGAAGGAGGAAACAATGACACGTGGCACACCATACAAGTTCACTCTACTGAACTAGTCCATAATTAGGTCATTATGGGAGATTGGGCATAACTTTGACTTGAAGAATACAAATTAGGTCAGACTTGTGGCATTGGAAAGAAGATTCATAAGGATAACAAAGGATGAAAGATAAAATCTCGGGGATCCGAAATCACAGAGATACATCAAATTCAATATAGAGCTCCTCAAAAGCAAGAAAAAGGTGTGTATTTTTTTTTAAATTGCATAAGTCTTGTTTGAAAAATCAGTTTGAAGTGATTCCAAGGGCATATTGAAGCATTGTTATGAGTATTGGGTTCTGTAATTCCTCCAAAAAATAATTCTACACCTATTAATCCCTCATAAAACTATACTATGGCACATGAAGAGGAAGAATTGCAGTATGATACATCAAAATTACGGTACCAAGTGCAACAAATTTCGATCTCACAAAGAGCAACCAAAGATGACATAGATGGTTTAAAAGCGTACAAGGAGGCTAAGGTGTATGTTTTGAAGGATGAAATTGAAGATAATATGGATGATCAAGCAGTATAATGTCACGTCGAGCATCAACAACAAGTTCTCCAACTCTTAAAGGATAACCGAACTTTGGTGCAGAATCGAACGAAACAACATGCATATCAACATGGCAGGGAAATAAGTTTTGATGTAGGCAACTGGGTATTTTTACGGCTACAACCATACAAAAAAATGTCCCTCAAGCAAGCTAAGAAGGATAATAAACTATATCCAAAGTACTATGGTTCCTACAAGGTGTTGCAAAATATTCGTACTATGGAATACAAATTGGAGCTTCTTTCATCTTCTCAAGTGCACCTATTTTTCCATGTTTCATGCTTAAAGAAGGTTATAGGTTACAAACTCCCTGTTCAAACAATATTTTTAGAACTTGACAAGGAAGGAAAAATCGTATTGGAACCTGAAGAAGTCACGGAAACAAGAAATCAACAACGACGAAATCAATCAATTTTATAGTATATCATCAAGTGGAAGAACTTACTTGCTGAGGATTCCACATGGGAGGATGAAAATTTTATACAGAAGCATCTCAAAGTAATCAAGTGTTGAGGACAACAATTTTTTGAAGGAGAGTGGCATGTTAAGTCCCTATAATGCTAGTGTATCCCCTTATTTTTATTGTTAGTGTAGCCCCCTTATTGTTATTGTTGTGCCCTTGTAGTCCCCACATTGCTATTATTGCGCCTGATAGAAGCCCACTATTGTTTTATTTGTGCCCTTACATTGTTATTGTTATGTCGGGATTATATTGTGACCCCTTGGACTCCTAAATATAAAAGGAGGTTTTTCATTTGTGTCATCCAAGAATTGTTCATTTATGTAATGTAAAGGAGGTTTCCCCCTCGAAGTGGTTGATTTATAAGGCGTTGATCTCTCATTTATTCTATTTTGGGAGTTGTTTTCATAGTATGGAGCTTCATAAAGACAAGGTTGGAGCCTTTTGTAAGATAGGGTTGAAGCCCTAGAGGTTGGAGCCTCATAAGTACCAAGTTGGAGCTTGGCACCATACAGGTCGGAGCCTAGTTGATTGAAGATTGGAGTCTTCATCTAGAGTTGGAGCCCTAAACTATTGATGTACTTGATTTATAGTAAGAAGAGGATTGGAGTCCTCATCATTGATTGATAAAATTATTTATATCACTATTAATTTTTTTTTTTTTTTTTGGAGTTATAATTAATCTTAACTAGCATAAAAAATAGCAATTGTAAAAGAAATATTGATTCAATCCCCCCTCTCAGTATTTCCAACAATTGATATTAGAGTCGATGGCTTCACTCACAACCTAACATCCTAAAGATAGATCCTTAGAACACAAATGGAAAAATCAAGGAAGAAGGCTTGCAAACCCTTTGAACGTATCACCTCCTCGGTGGATAATCAAATTGTGAAAGCTCCATTGTTCAATCAAAATTTTGCAATATGGAAGGAAAGAATGATGATTTTCTTAATGGCTCAAGGTTTTGAAGTGTGGGAATTAGTGGTTACCGGAAGCACAATAGAAGAAGAATCCAATTTTCATATTGCAATAGGAATGAGGGAAATTTTTAGTGGGCTACCAAATCCTACAAAGGTCAAAGTGGAGAAGTTTTCATCAACAAAAGAGATTTGGGAAAAGATTAGGATCTTCACTCAAAAATGTTATTAGTCATAACCTTTGATCCAAAATATGATGAAAAAAAGCATCAATATGAACCAAATAAGACAAATTAAAGCAAAAATGAAGGGACCGATTGTATAAAGGAAGATGATGATCAATAAAATCTTGAAGTAGAAGTTGAAATAGATCTTAAGGCAAAACTTGTAGCTTCCCTAGAAGATATAAGTAGTCAGAGAAAGGAAAATGAGGAACTCAAGAACCAAGCACAAGATGATAACCATGAAATTGACAAGACAAGTAAGGAATTTAACCTTTTCAACATTCAATTACAAGAAAAATATGAGGAGCTCGCCAAGCTAAAGGAGGAATTGCATCAAAACAATGAAAGGCATCATGAAGAATTCAAGGGCCATGACAAATAAATTGGATAAAGAAAATAAAAGGGAAGACATTTTATCAAACCATCTTGAATAACGACATGAGGATTTGAAAAAACTTGAAGAAAAAATCGATCAATACAAGGAATAGGTCTCCTCCCTTAAATCTCAGCTGGAAGAAGTGAAGAAACAAGCAAAAGGATCTGAAAAGGTGATGGAAGTTTTGGCCCTCCTGGAAGGACAAGTTAATGAAGCAGAAAAGGAAATAAATACCATGACATGCCAACTAGAATTAAAGGATGAAGATATCACCAAATTAAAATCATATGTCACATCAGTTAAGGCCCAATCATGTGAACAAACAAGGATGAAGGAAGAAATGGAGAACCATCTAGCAAATAAGGATGAAGAATTCATGATGATGAAAGAATAAATTGATCTCCTAAGGAAATAAGTTGATCATCTAAACAAGGGTCTAAAGAACTCTCAAACCCTAGATGACATCCTAAGTCATCAAATATCTCCCCTTGATAAATCAGGTCTTGGTTATGCAGGTGAACCCTTAAACAAAAATGATGCAAACCCTAATGCATAAAACAACAAGGATGTGGAGAAGCTTGGAAGAAATATTGATGCCCCCAATTCCAGAAAAATTAAGGAGAAGATTCAAGATGACATTGGAAGAAACCCTACTCCAAGAAGATATGTAGATGGTGTCAAGAATGCAAGAGGCAATACATTTTATCAAATGATTTTAAGGAAAAATGACCTTAGAAGTACATCAAGGCAATACCCATCTTCCAAGTATCAAAGTGTATTTTTTGGTTTGTACAAATTTTGGGCATATGGAAAAGGATTGTAGGGCATACCACAAGGACAAATATAATGGTCCCTATCAGTCTCCTAGAATAAATTTTGCAAAAAGAATCCATGCTTCCTCATTGATGTGTTGGGTGTGGAGCCTGATTATCTTGTTTATTTTGTATCACAGTGTTGGACCCCTGTACCTTAATGGGGCGGCAACGCTGCCAGTAATTAAACACTGCCTGGGGGGGGGCAGCTGCGACTTTATGGAGCCCCCCCTAGTGGGGGGTTTCGGGGGTAGCGCCCCTGAAACGAGAAACATATGTAAAATTGCCTTGTAAAAGTATAGTAATTTCTTGTCAATCTGGGCCGTTCATTAGGCAGATGATCTAATGATAGAAGTTATGTTTAGTTTAGGGTTTTTTCCCCTAGAAGGCAACCCCTTGCTTGTATGAGGGTATTATATTGCGGCTGTGTATTGTATGTGTATTCTCAGAGCTAGAAATAGATAAGGGGACTGTGAGAGAGAACATATGATATTATAGTGGATCTGTTGTAGGTTGTGTCTCTTCATTTTTCTGGATAATAGAAAGGAAGGACTAGCTTTTTGGGATGGACGTAGCCCAAACTAGGTGAACCACGTATATCTACGTCTCTCTGGTTTTATTTGTTTTGTGTGCTTGTGTTTTTCTGCATATTTTATGTGTCACATTGCTCTGTAATATATCATTTTCTAACAACTGGTATCAAAGCTGAAGGTCTATTTGGCTGATAAACTCGCAGGAAAGAAGGGTTCCTGGTTCGAGTGGGAGCAATGGCGGAAGATGGTAAATTTAGGGTTGAGAAATTTAACGGCCAAATCTTCCCGTTGTGGAAGATGCAGATGGAAGATTATCTGTATCAGAAATATTTGTACCTACCATTTAGCGGAAAAACAAAGAAGCCAATGACTATGATAGATGCAGAAAGGGAGATTCTCGATAGAAAGGCACTCAGAACAGTACAGTTGTACCTCGCGGCGTCGGTAGCCTTCAATATTTCGAAGGAAACAAAAAAATAGGGTTTGATTAAGGCATTGGCGAAACTATATGAAAAACCCTCAGCCTCAAACAATGTATTTATTATGAAACGTTTATTTCATATGCAGATGTTGAAAGGTGGATTTGTTGCAGACCATTTAAATGATTTTAATAGAGTTACCAATCAGTTAAGTTATGGAGGGGTAAAATTTGATGATGAAGTTAGAGCTCTATTATTTTTGTGCTCATTGCCATAAAGATGGAATGGTTTAGTTATGGCCATTAGTAACTCTGTCTCTGGATCTTGTACTTTAAAGTTTGATGATGTTGTCGGTGTTATCCTTAGCGAGGAAATGCGACAGAAAAGCTCCAGTGAGACATCGGGTAATGCTTTGAGTGCAGAGTCTAGGGGAAGAAGAATGGAAAGAGGAAAGAGCTCAGGATATTGCAATAAATCAAGGAAAGGTAGATCCAAGTCCAGAGCGGGAATAGTGTGCTGAAAATGCGGAAAGAAAGGACACTTGAAGAAAGATTGTAGATCTCGGAAGGGAAAAGAAGGAGATGCACAACAAGAAAACAATCATGAAGCAAATGTGACAGGTGATGTGTTACAAGATGCTTTGATTCTTTCTTTCGAAAATGTTACTGATTCCTGGGTGGTAGATTCAGGGGCCTCATTCCATGCCACACTTGATAAGAAATATTTTCATGACTATGTTCAAGGAGATTTTGGACAAGTCCGTTTGGGTGATGATAAACCTTGTAAAATTGTTGGAATGGGTAAGGTTCTTGTTAAACAGTAGAATGGAAACCAATGGCTATTAAAGGAGGTAAGGCATGTTCCAGATCTAAAGAAAAATCTGATTTCAACAGGGCAGTTAGGCGGTGAAGGTTGTGTGACAACTTTCATGGATAAAACTTGGAAGGTCACCAAAGGAGCCCTGGTAATAGCAAAAGGTGAAAAGGTTGGTACATTGTATTTATGCAATGGTATTTCTAACTCTGTTAATGCTTTAACTTCCAAAGGAGCAGATGCAAGATTATGGCATCATAGGCTCAGACACATGAGTGAGAAGGGAATGAAGATTCTTCACTCAAGAAATTTGTTGCCAGGTTTGAAGAATGTTGATTTGGATTTCTGTGAGAATTGCATTTATGGAAAACAAAAGAGAGTCAGATTTCTCAGAGTTGGGAAAGAAAAGAAGAGAAAAAAATTAGAGCTTGTGCATACAGATGTATGGGGACCTGCTCAGGTATCATCTCTCAGTGGCTCTCGTTATTATGTTACTTTTATTGATGATGCAACTAGAAAAACATGGATTTATTGTATTCATAATAAATCTGATGTATTTGATACTTTCAAGAAATGGAAAGCTTTGGTTGAGATTGAGACAGGAAAGAAGTTGAAGTGTCTTAGATCAGATAATGGAGGTGAATATTGCAGCAAAGAGTTTGATAGGTACTGTTCAGAGCATGGAATTCGTAGAGAGAAGACAGTTCCAAGAACACCACAAGAAAATGGTGTGTCAGAAAGGATGAACAGAACAATCATGGAGCGTGCAAGGTGCATGAGATTGCATGCATGATTGCCTTTACAATTTTGGGCAGATGTTGTAGATACTGTTGTTTATCTAATAAATAGAGGGCCTTCAAGTTCCTTGGATGGTGGTATTCCAGAGGAAGCATGGACAGGTAAAAAGGTAAACTACTCTTTTTTAAAGCCTTTTGGCCGTGAGGCCTTTGTCCATATTAATAAAGAAAATAGAACAAAGCTTGAGGAAAAATCAAAGAAATGTACCTTTATTGGATATGGTGTTAATGATTTTGGTTATCGCTTATATGATTATGAAAATCACAAAATCATTAGGAGCAAAGATGTAATATTCAATGAAAAGGTATTGTATAAGAATCAGTTGCAGGAAAAGAAATAGGAAAAGGAAAATAAAGAATACACAGTTCTGGATGAGATCACAGAAAAAGTAAAGGTGCCTGAAAATAATAATAATCAACAGCCATAGCAAAAAAAACCACCACAACAACAACAGGCACCTTAAACACCTGAAAGTGGTGTCAGAAGATCTACCAGGATAAGTAGACCCCCTGAATGATACTCTCCTTCATTATATTATTTATTGTTGACTGATTCTGGTGAATCTAAATGTTATGAAGAAGCAATGCAGGTTGAAATCAGGAAGAAGTGGGAGATATCCATGGAAGAAGAGATGGAATCCTTAATGCATAACCAAACTTGGGACTTAGTCAGGTTTCCTGCAGGTAAAACTACATTGCAGAATAGATGGGTTTACAAGCTGAAGGAAGAAGATGGAGGAAAACAGAGGTACAAAGCTAGAATTGTGGTGAAGGTGTTTGCATAGAAGAAAGGTATTGATTTTGATGAAATATTTTCTCCTGTTGTTAAGATGACTTCAATCAGAACTATTTTAAGTCTTGTAGCAGTGGAAGATTTACATCTTGAACAGTTAGATGTAAAGACAACATTTCTCCATGGAGATTTGGAGGAAGAGATCTATATGCAGCAACCAGAAGGATATGATGTCAAAGGGAAAGAAAAACTAGTGTGCAGGTTAAAGAAGAGCTTGTATGGCTTAAAACAGGCTCCAAGACAGTGGTATCTAAAATTTGACAGGTTTATGTCTGAACAAGGTTATACTAGATGTCACTCTAATCATTGTGTTTATCTGAAAAAGAAAAATTATGGCAGCTATATTATATTGTTATTGTCTGTAGATGACATGCTTGTTGCAGGGTCTAACATGCAGGAAATAAATGTGCTCAAAAGAAAATTGGCAAATTCACTTGCAATGAAGGATTTGGGAGCTGCAAAACAAATCCTTGGTATGAGAATAACTAGAGACAGGAAAAATTGCAAATTAACACTGTCTTAGAATGAGTACATACAAAAGGTGTTGAAAATATTTAATATGCAGAATGCAAAACCAGTTAGTACACCTTTTGCTAGCCATTTCAAACTTAGCAAGGAGATGTGCCCCAAGACCCAAGAAGAAATGGACTATATGTCTAAAGTTCCATATGCATCAACAGTTGGAAGATTAATGTATGCAATGTATGCAATGGTCTGCACAAGGCCTAATATTGCACATGCAGTGGGAGTTGTAAGCAGGTACATGAAAAATCCAAGAAAGGAACATTGGATGGAAGTGAAATGGATTTTTAGATATTTGGGAGGTACCACAAATCAAGCATTATGCTTTGGTGGTTCAAACATTTCTCTACAGGGATATGTTGATGCAGATATGGCAGGTGACAGAGATAATAGGAGGAGCACTAGAGGATATTCATTTACTGTAGGTGGAACAACTGTCAGTTGGGTTTCAAAAATCCAAAGTGTTGTTGCACTTTCAACAACAGAAGCAGAGTATGTTGCTGCTACAGAGGCTAGTAAAGAAATGATTTGGTTACAAAGGTTTATGGATGAATTAGGTAAGAAGCATGATATGGGCATGTTATACAGTGATAGCCAAAGTGCCATTCATCTTGCAAAGAATTCAACATTTCATTCCAGGACTAAACACATACAGCTCAAGTACCATTTCATACGGTTAGTATTGGAAGATGGACAGTTGAAGTTGGAAAAGATACACACTAGCCAGAATCTTGTAGATATGCTAACAAAAGTTGTAACCAGGGAGAAACTGAGAATATTCTCAGTTTCAATTGGTATTCAAGAATGATGATGAGGATGAGAAACAACCAGGTCCAAAGTGGAGTCATTGTCCAGCAAATGATGCAGCGATGGAGTTGCTACAATCAGTCTCCAAGTGGGAGATTGTTGGGTGTGGAGCCTGATTATCTTGTTTATTTTGTATCACAGCGTTGGACCCCCGTACCCATTTCTGCCCGTAATTAAACATTGCATGGGGGGTTCGGGGGGGGTGCGGGTGCGACTTTATGGAGCCCCCCCTTAGTGGGGGGTTTCGGGGGCAGTGCCCCGAAACTAAAAACAAATGTAAAATTGCCTTGTAAAAGTATAGTAATTTCTTGTCAATCTGGGCCATTCATTAGGAAGATGATCTGACGGTAGAAGTTATGTTTAGTTTAGGGTTTTTTTCCCTAGAAGGCAACCCCTCGCTTGTATGAGGGTATTGTATTGCGGCTGTGTATTGTATGTGTATTCTCAGAGCTAGAAACAGATAAGGAGACTATGAGAGAGAACAGAGGATATTACAGTGGATCTATTGTAGGTAGTGTCTCTTCATTTTGCTAGATAATAGAAAGGAAGGACTAGCTGTTCGGGGTGGACGTAGGCCAAACTGTGTGAACCACGTATATCTGTGTCTCTTTGGTTTTATGTGTTTTGTGTGCTTGTGTTTTTCCGCATATTTTATGTGTCGCATTGCTCTGTAATATATAATTTTATAACATGATGAACAAAATGGAATGCTTCAAAGGTCATAAAATTGGACATGTGGCTCGTGATTGTAACTTGACTTGCGTTCCTAAACAAGCTAAAACTGTGACTACCAAGCAAGAAAAGAAAGTTACACAAGTTTGGATAAGCAAGAAAACTTAAGTAGAAAGTGTCTTGAATATTCAAGGAATCAATTCAAGTTGTGTTACACGTCATTTTGTCACCATGACATTTGATCGTTCATATGGGTCTATCACCATCCATATCATGTTCCCTTAGAGGTAAAAAACACTCATGTTCCTGAATCAAGTCTTGAAAATTGGATAAAAGCTCTGTAAAACCCTTAAAATTATGCCTGTGTGGTTTTACTAGTCTTTCCCTGCACATGCGCTAATGGTCCTTCCATTAGCCACGACGATCGCCGCTCTGTTTGCCACTAAAACCTGCACACCCCCATGACAAGCAAGTAGAAAGAAAAAGTAACTTTTAGAAGCCTAGTTGGTCGAATATTCTCCACTCATGGAGCTTATCCCTTGGTCCAAGGAACTCAAATCCCTTCATGGGAGGAATCCATCCCTCTCTTAATGGATCTGAAACTACTTCAATCTCCCTATATATTGACCTCAAGTTTCAGGTTCAAGGGTAGATACCTAAGTTATTAATGTGAATAGAAACTGATCTGTATAGTTTCTAAGCTGAAGAGAGTTCATATAGTGCATACTTTCTATACTAGTGAGTTGTTGTTGACACATTGAATATCACACCTTTGTGCCCATGACTTCATGTTGGTCACTCTAGAGAGGAAATTTTATCAGACTGAAGGAGAACGATTGCTCAGACCCCGGGAGGAATCTGTACAACATCAAGGCATCTGGTTGTAAGATTTCTCTTTCTAATTTATGATAATATATATATGGATCTCTTTTTCTCATTGTCTTATTTCTGAATTCATGGGAATGATGTCAATACTTAGACTCCTTGATCACTAAGTTGGATTAATATTTTTGATTATTATATGTTGCAGATTCTTTGATTGTTTGTCTTGTCTATGATTGCAGGTTCTACTCATCATTGGAGAACTAATTTGGAACGACGGACAAAGGCCTACATCAAACATTTGGATTTCAAGGTAGGAGCATGCCCTCTCTACTTTACTGTTATAATGATCTTAAAATACAAATAATGTAGAGAAACATATATTCAAATGGAACTTTGTTTCTAGTTACTCATTGGAGTACTAGGGAGATTGCTCTTATCCGCAAGAGGGATTAATCCTGGTAACAAATTGGCAACCATACTGGGGACTAGAGATTAGTTTTCTTTGTTTGTGTTTAGTTTGAAATTTTAGTTTTCCGATTTTGAATTCTCTGAGTGTGGTTGGGTAAATTAATTTTTAGAATCTCTAAGAAAGAAAACCTATATATATATAATCTGAATTTTTCCTTGCCTGCACAGTTTTCAGTGGATAATAGAGCGACAACATGTGTGACTTGCTAGTTAAATCCAGTGTGCATGCGCACTGTTGTCAACTGATAGGCTGCATACCCCCTGGAAAATTAAAAGAAAAATAAAAAAATTCTCTCTTTCAGAGCCAGATAACCAAATTCTCAAAGTTTTCCCTGATCCACTCCAATTGTGAGATCCTATGTGAGAACTCCTTTTCAACAATTTTGAGTCTTGTGTGATTAATCATCCTATTTGCATTTTACAAGTTAGGGTTTGCCCTGGTTTACTGTTGCTCTGTATGGAGGATACTTTAGTTTGCCTCAGATCACTGGTTTTATAATTTTGTCTCCTTGAGCCATCAGGATTATAGCCAACCTTACTTTTATGAATATTTGTTCCTTATTCATTTGCAAAGCGAAAAAAAATTATAGATCACTGAAGCATGATTCAACACCAAGCACTCTTTCGTGATTTCATTTATGCTGGGATAAGTAGAAACATTCTTAGTCTGATTACAACTAAGAGAAATCATCTAAAAAACATTCATAGGTATCCTAGTTAGGATTTAGAATTAGAATTTTGATTTGATTTTGAAATTTATACTTTTTAGGGTTTTTAGGAATTGCTTTCTTTTGGGAATTGTTTGTTTGTTGAAATTGTAGTTTTTGACTTGCTTGTCAATGGAATTTTATTCGAAAAGATAAATTGATCATATTTGGAAATTTAGTTCTTAATGAAATTGTTTTCTTTTCAAAAAGGATTTTGTTTAAGTGCGAGGAACTTTGTGTTTTAAATTCATAAATCTATCAACTTTCTCCTAAATATAATTCATCAAAAAGAAAGAGTTGCATTAGTCATATTGATGCATTTAGAGGATTTTGCGTCGGGTCATAACATCATCAAAGTTTCAACCCCATACCCTTTGTGTTAAATAACATCCAAATCAATACAACGCCTAATAAAATCAATCTAGAAATTTTTAGATTTTCTAGGGCTCATTCCACCAATATAGCTTAGGTTAGTGTTTTGGAATAGGTTGTAATAAACGTTCCAAAGCAGTCAAAACAAACAAGTAGAATCTTGCGGTAGGGAAATCCAATTGTTGCATTTGTACTCTGTGAAGATATTCTTAAAAGAGTCAAGCATGAGGTCATGTCGGACCCAGTGAGGTAATCATACCTATATCATTGGTGAAGATACAAGATGTGCATGTAATACAAACGGTAAACCTCAGATTAACCATTGGCGAGGAGCCTAGGGTCACTTGTTAGCAAATCTTAGATTTACCATGTCGAGGAGATTTCAAGGGGATTGAGCTTGATACTCTACCCTTGCGTGTATATCAGATCGTAGAGTGTTCCCCCAAGTGCATTTGTCTCAGTTGGTGACCTTAGTGGCCATAATGTTTAGGGTTTTTCCCAAGATGATGGTGGAGGGAAGGTCCCACTGTACCTGGAAGATATGTTGGCTAGACTCACTTGGACTTTCCAGAGGGTACTCTTCACTTCGAAATGGAATAGTGGAGGGACTTGCACCAAATTGTTTCATTAAGCAGGTTTTCAGGGTAACTGTTCCAACCGCCAAGTTTTCCACATTAACTTCCGCGACGTTGGATTTCATCACCAACTAGTGTTTTAGTGTGAAAACATATTGTTTGTGTGTGGTTTGTCTCTTAGATTTTGTAGGCATATGTTCAAATTTCTTGTTTTCTCAGTGACCTTAGGAGTATTTTGTTGAGATAATTTTTTATTGCGTATTTTAAATATTAATCGTGGCTGAATTACCGAGACACTCCCGTAGAATTCAGGGGAAACCCCCTGAATATACACCAAGTCAACTGGAAAATTAAATATGAAAGAGGTCAACAATTAGGAACCCAGTCTACTGAACAAGGATAAACATCTGTAATAATACATCCCGATTTCGAAGTTAATCAACCTCAGACAATAGAAATAAATCAAGAAAAACCAAAAATTTCTGAAGTAATTACGACTGATTTTGTTACCGGTGAATGGTTAGATACTCAACTCATCGAACCTGAAATATCTGAACCTAAATCTGAATCTACTTCGTCTGAGTCAACTTTGGAATTCATAGCCCGAACTCCTGGTCGTCCTCATTCACCTCAAGTGAAGCTTCACATTACTGAGAATCTTCCTCCTAGCCTAATTAGTATCAAAAAGATTACTGACATGAAAGAAAGATCACAATTCCTTCGTGTCAAGAATCTTTATATCTAAGGTATAGTGAACCGATTTACCCTTACAGTACTTTTAAACAAGATCCTTGGTATCAATAGATTACTGATTTTCTACATAATACCAGTCTTAATTATTCACCACGCCGCATTCCTTTTCACTCTATACCCAAAGGTAGTTACATGGCTTCATCTATCGAGTCATCTATGTTTTCTTCATCACCAAATGTTTTTTTTATTGTGGTCCATCAGTTCCTGCTGGATACCAGTCACTCTTTGGTACTTTCTCAGGAGCATCTCCTTCTTCTGAAAATATTACACAATCAACGGGTCTTCATGAATCTACCACCGAATCTTTGACAATGGAACAAGTCTATATGATGTCTGGAAATATTCCTCAAACTAGTTCTCAAGGTGGAAATTTACCGCCTGGGGGGAAGCATAATCCTCAAGGACAACCTCTTCAAGGGAAGTACCCTATTCCAGGGCCACAACCTATTCAGGGGAAGTACCCTATTCCAGGGAAACATCCTATTCAATGACAACAACCTCTTCAAGGGTAGCAGTTTTATCAAGAGCAACTATCCTTTCAAGGAGGTCAACATTTTACTGGAATTTATCCGACAAATTATCAAACTTATGTTCCAATGCCTCAAACTGGTTATGGTCAACCTTATGCATCACAACCTTTAATGGGAGCTCCTTACCCAGGCGTTAATACTGTGTGGAACCCATTGTTGAATAAAAAACCTTTGCAACCTACTTTACAAGTACCTTATAATCAACCTAGACAACCAGCTGGACAATTTGGTTATACCCAAGTCCAACAACCTGTTCAAACTACACTCCAAATTACCCCTCAGGTATCTATACCTAGTAGTCAACAAGCTGGTCCGAGTACTCCAAGTACTCCTATCCAATCTGTTGTGCAAACTTTTGTTCAACAACCAAGTACACCTATCCCTGGAGTTTCTCAAGTCCCAGTTGCTACAACCCTTCAAACGAATGCATCAATTGCAATGCAGGAAATCCCTCAAGTCACTGCTCATCAAACTGGAGCTACAGTTCAGTCTACTATTCAAACCTCTATAGGACAACCTGGTGCAGCTACAATTCAAACAAGCCAACCTTTTGTAGGTCATTTTGTGCAGAGTCAACCATTTCAAGGGCAATATCAATATGGACCAATAGGACAAAACCCAGTCTACTAGGGTCAACCATACCCTGGTTATACATATCAAATACGAGCTCAACCTTAGTTTGGTATGGCTAACCCTAGATACCCTAGAGGTATTCCAATCCCATCTGCTAAGACTATTCCAAGTTATCCTGGATATCCTCCTCCGGGTACTAGTATTGTTCCTCAAGGTTATCAATTTGCTCAACAGGACCCTAACCATTGGTTACCATTCATTGCAAATTTAGACTTACCAGATTTGTCTCGCCTCACGAATGATCCAATTTATTATCTTCCATTCTGGCCGTTAATGCCAACTAAGTTGCCCAATGATATACTTAAGTTTGAAGGAAAATTAGGAGAAGACCCCTCAAATAATGTGATGACTTATCATCTTTGGTGCGCATCCAACTCCTTAATCGATGATTCCATTCGATTGAGACTTTTTCAGAGAATGTTGATAGGCTTAGCTGCAAAGTGGTATATCGAGTTACCACGTGGCTCTTTCAATAATTTCAACGCTTTAGCAAAAACTTTCCTAACTCACTTCCAGTTGCGAGTCCATTATGATAATGGCACGAAACTTTTAACTTCATTAAAACAAATTACGTCTACGTACATTTCAGATCACATACACGAATGGTGATGTAGATGGCGTTTAGTGAAGATTTTCATTCCGGATCAATTTTTGGCAGAATGGTTTATTAAATCATTACTTCCAAAAATCATTGAAGGCGTAGGTAAGGGACGCGTTGTTACAGAAGAACAAGTCATAGCTCAAGTACAATACTTAGACCTTGTATACACACAGTCTGGTACTATATATAAAAAAATTCCTGATTTACCACACTCGAGCCAAATTAATGCAACTCCTTCTGGTTCTCATTTTTTAGATGGTGTAATTGGTACAATCAATACTACAAAGAGTAAAAATAAGTGATATAAATCTACTTTTCCCATTATAAATCTACCAGATTCACCTAAAGGAGATTCTTCCCTCGAAACTTCTGCCGAAATTCATGTTGTAGACTCATCCACGGCTAAAGCTAAATCCGGTAATAAGAAGAAAGGGAAGAATACAAATAAACAAAACACATCTCCTAAAGAGAAAACAGAAAAAACTGAACTATCACACGAAATCGGAAACCTTGTTATCCTTGTCTTATCTGTGACGAGGATCACTATACCAAAGAGTGTCCACATCGGGCTGAGGTATCAAAATTTGTCGAAGGTTCACCCACACATGTTGTCTTGAAGGATCATTTTCCATCTCAAGATAGTAAAATGATCAGATCTTCTTCCAATTCATCGAAAAATATTTTAATGATGTCTCAGGTCATGGTTGCGACACGATCTCAATACTATGGAGCTAAGAGTCCTATAACTGGTAAAGACACTGAATCATCCAGTCAAACACAAACAAAAACTCCTTCAGTTTCCGAACCACTACAAATCAAGAAATCTAACCCTACTTTACTGATTAAACCGCCTGCTAAAGGTGTACTTCGAAAATTGGCTTTCAATGCACATGTGAGAGCCACTCAGAATTACAACATTATTGAAGATTTGGCCATATCCCCTTCAATAATGTCGGCCCTAGAAGTGTTGCAATCTTGTCCAACACAAAGGAAATTACTATTATCAGCCATTGGAGCTATTGATCCTCAAGACTCGAATCTAATGGTCTTTGATCTCGAAATTTTTTTACCTAGACTCCTACATCAAATGGATTTTCAAATTCCAGTATTAGTTAAATCAAGACGAGTTTTTAGTACTGTAATTGATGAGAGGGTGTCTACATGTATAATAACTTTAAATTGTTGGAAAACCCTTGGTTCTCCAACACTCAACCAATCACCGACTATCCTTAAAGCCTTTGATGGTTTTATCCATATGGAATACTCCAGGATTTTCCTATAGAAGTAGAATGAAAAACCGTAAACCTAGAGGTGGAAGTTGTTGATGCCCCTCTTGATTACAACCTTATTTTGGGTCGTAGTTGGTCTTACACAATGATTTTTTTTGTTTCATCAGTCTTTCGGATGATAATTTTTCCTTCGAAAGGAAAGATTGTTAAAATCGATCAGTTGTCTTATTTCTCTTCATACCCTACTCCCATAGATAGTATCCAGCATGTCAGAAAATCGGTTATCCCATACGAAGATGTTGGCGTAGGGCTAATGAAGGATTCCGCTCTCATGGGAACTTTCATCATGCCCTCTCCCAACGTACCTCGAACTATTGCCAATATCAATATGATCACATCAAGCACAATACCATTTGATGACACATGGACTGTGCCTTTAGAATCAGAATTGGACTCTTATAATGGCAAGATGCCTCTAAGTTATTTTTAATTGGCATATGTAGCAGTACAATCATGTTCTGACAACCCGTCAACTTCTACTGATCAAATAAATGTTGTCAATAAACAATCATCTTCCATATCAAGCACAACTTTGACATCGTTTTCGGATCCCTCTCAACATGTATTCGCAACTAATGAAAACATTCGAGAAATATTGTCATTGGATGAATTGCCATGGGACGATCTACATCATCGATCTTATTTTTTGATTGATCTTGATAAACTTTAAAATTATTTTTCATTTATCTTTACAATTGGTTATGTCAAGGAACCTCAAAATCCCACATCGATCACACATTTAGATTCTGAGACAAATTTGGGAAATATTTCTACAACAATTCCTATTGACATATCAATTAAACCTGGAATAATTGAAAAGATTCATATAGGTGCTTCTTGTTCGATTTAAGACATTAAAAATTACAAAGCCCTATTTCAATAATTCCGAGACATTTTTGCTTGGTCTTATGAAGAGATGCCAGGAATTGATCCTAAGATTGTTATTCATGAAATCAAGACATACCCAGATGTTAAGCCTATTAGACAGAGATTACGTCCAATACATATGTGGAAAGCTGCAACAATCAAAGCTGAAGTTGAAAAATTATTACGTGCAAGATTTATTTATCCTATTCCTTTGACATATTGGGTATATAACATAGTTCCCGTAACAAAAAAATAAGGGATTATCAGAGTATGTGTCGATTATCGGGATATTGACAAGGCTTGTACCAAGGACAACTATCCTACATCCTAAAACGATCAAATTGTTGATGATTGTGCTGGAAACGAAATATTCTCATTTATGGATGGTTTTTCTAGTTACAATCAAATCAACATACTCCCTGTCGATCAACCTAAAACAACGTTTATATGTCCTTGGGGCACGTTTGCATATTGTAAATTACCTTTTGGACTAAAAATGTTGGTGCAACTTTCCAAAGAGCTATGTATTATGCGTTTCACGATATCAAACATATTGTACAACCTTACTTGGACGACTTGCTCATTCTTTACGTAGAGAAGATCATCCTATGCACTTACGTGCTATCTTTATGAGATGTATGCATTACAAAATTCATTTGAATCCAGAAAAATGTGTTTTTTGTGTACAATCAAGACGATTACTTGGGTTTTTCATTTCGAAAGAGGGCATTTGTGTCGATCCATCGAAGGTTGAGGCTATCATCAAATTACCTCCTCCCTCAACTTTTCGCCAACTCCAGAGTTTGCAGGGGAAAGAAATTTTTTTACGTAGATTTATCTCGAACTATGCAGAGTTAAAGAAAGGTTTTACCCGATTGTTGAAACAATATGTTCCATTTATTTGGGACGAGATTGCCGATAAATATTTTGATGCACTTAAAAATGTGTTGACCCATGCACCATTGTTGCATCCACCCAATTACCACTGGGATTAATTTTTATACTTAGCTGCATCTGATTCCACGATTGGAATGGTTTTGGTTCAAGAAGATAAATCTCACAACGAACATGTGATCTATTACCTAAGTTAGAATCTCAACCTGATGGAAATCAAGTGTTCACATGTGGAGAAATTAGCCTTGGCAACAGTTCAAGTTGTCGAACGTTTTCATCATTACATATTTTTGCACAAAACCACAGTGATATCTAATTGAAACCCGATGATGTACGTTTTGATAAAACAAATGCTCGGGCCCAAATACTCCAAATGGATTGTTATCCTGCAAGAGTTTGATTTGGAGTTCGAGAAATCCAAGTCTAAGAAATCACTAGTGTTTGTCGTACTTATGTGTGATTTTCCCAATATTGAGTCTGAAATGGTGGCAGAGAATCTTATCGCTGATGAATCTCTGTTTTTAATTAGTACTTTAGATACCTGGTATGGATATATCATTATATATCTTCAAACCCAAACCTTTCACCCAGAGCTTTCACAATCAGATCGATCGAGAATCGGATACCAATCTCAACAATACAATATTGTTGGTGATGCTCTTTATCATCGTGGTGCCGATTCTATGTTTCGACGTTGTATAACTCATGAAGAGGCTGAAAGAGTTTTGAATGATTTCCATTCTGGAGTGTGTGGTGGTCATATGTTTGGGTTCGACACAACCCAAAATATATTGCGCACTGGTTATTTTTGGCCGTATTTATTCAAAGATTGTATTATCGCAGTTCGAAAATGCCACAATTGCCATATTTTTTATCGAAATATGCGTGCACCTTGAGCTCCTCTTCACCCAATCATTGGTGTTGGTCCTTTCGCTAAATGGGGCATTGATTTCATTACATGTAACCCTCAGTTGGTGGGGGGGCAGCATGGTATATTATTCTTGCCATATATTACTTTACCAAATGGGCCGAGGCGATGCCTACATTCGCGGTTGATGGCAATACTGCAACTACTTTCATATTCAATCGTGTGATTTCTCAGTTCGGTGTCCCTCAAGCTATTGTTACGGGCCATGGGAGCCATTTTTGAAATATTATGATGACCAAACTTTCTGATCAACTTGGCCTAAGCCATGATAATTCTACACCATATTACCCACAGACTAACAGTCAATTTGAGACCGTCAATAAGGTTTTAATCACCATGATTAAATGGATTGTTAGAACTCATAAATCTAATTGGCATACCATGCTTTTTTTAGCATTACGAGTGTGTTAGTGTGTTTGGTGCAGGCATGTACGAAATCACACCAACTTAAGGGGTGTGGTTTACCCACTTAAGTTAGAAAAATAAGTGGAGTCAAGCAAGTTAGTGGAGCAAGCTAGAATCATAAACATACTAGATAGAGAAATAGCATGAATATATAAAATAAAGCTAAACTAAAAATAAAAAAAATAAACAAAAGCTCTGAATAGAGTCAAACAATTGCAATAATCCAAACGGTGGCTCTTCTACCCCTCTTATTGAGTGCTAGTAGGAAATAAGGATGAAATTTTAACTCTATTGCCAAAAGGCCCCTAGAGCATGGGTTCTAAGTCCTGTTCCAAGGATGTTTTTACTTCCAAGCTTGCCTCAGTGCAAAGTCTCTCTATCTCTACTGTGGTGGACTGAACTTGTTGGATGGCCAACAATTGAGTCCCCTCTATCTTCAGCTTCGGATCACCCACTGCTGGTATTTCTTGGGCAATTATGGCCATCATAAAAATGTGTTCTCAAGTTCTTCATCTCATGGTGGCCTTATATAGGAGAATTCAAATCCTCCTTCCCTCTCTTGGTACATTGTGGATGGTGACCCAAGAGAGGGGGATGATTCCTTTGTGTGCCACAAATATTCCATTGTGTGCTCCCTTGATGTCTAAGGAGGATTTGGTCGATGTCCTTAGGCGGCTTCAAGTGAGGAATCATTGTTCTAGAGTGTGCTTTTTTTGGTCCCAGAAAGTGACTTTCGCCACTCCCAAGATTGTGCACATTTCAGGTTAAAAGGCGCGCAAATGCGCTCTTCACGAAGGATTATGTGCGCAAAAGAATTTATGACTTGCTCAAATTTGATTTTTCCTCAGACGTTAGAGATTTTTAAATACTTTCTAGATTCTCTAATGTCTCTCAGCCCTGTAAATCCTTCTGTGTGACATTAATTAATGTCGTCTTCTAATTTTACGATTTTCCAGTGTTAACAGTTTCCCCCTAATGTGTGAGCTCTAGGAAAAACTATACAACCAAAATACATTATAGTTTCTTTTCTGTATATCGTGTGTAGAGAGAGAGAGAGACCTGCGTGAAGCTCGGAATTGGAAACACCCTACACTGGTTCGAAGAATGACCATGTCCTATGGGACCCCTGTAAGCAAATATAATACATATACAAATTTTTTATGAGGCGGGCATGCCCCATGCTCGTGATGCTATGGCTAGTTAAAAAAATCCTTTTGACAGATACATGTTCTGTCTGTGTCACTAATATGGTAGTGATCTGGTGGTTGCTGACGACGAATGTTGACACCGTTTGGGGTGTTTTTTATTTGACAATAGGTGGAATGTGGTACCCCTATGCGTAAAATTGGTATGGCATATATATGTGCATTGTATGCATAGGTGCTGACTGGGACCTTCCCGTGTAAACATTGCTAAAAGAGACGCTTATGAAGGCACGAGTCTTCGACGAATTTGATCAAAGTGCAATGGTTGTAAGGTACGATACCATCTTGACATGAAAACTTTTGTTGTAGTTTAATGTCAGGAGGATCGATGACATCTGTGGGCAATGATGTCTCCACAGTGCCACCCGAGGATGCCCCTTTTATGGAGAGGGGTAATCCAAGGTACCGCTTCCTTTTTGGAAAATAGGTGTTGAAGTCGACAAAAAGGAAGCCTAAACCAAATGGGGGGTCACGGACATGAGCGGTCAGAGACCTGGATGTGATGAGTTTAACATAGGCATGCTGGCGAGGGGTGACTGAAAATTGATGGTGGGGATTCAATGGTCTAAGGTAGGAGTGTATTAGCAGCTTGGCAGCAATCATAGTTATTTCTGATGGGGAAATCCCTGGAGTCGGTAGGAATTCGAGGGCGGGTAAAAACTGGCTATGAATGTCATGGTGGCTTGTGCGTGGGGGTGTGATACTTCGACCAAGGGTGTTTAGGGACTGCTACCATGGGAGAAAAGATGAATGAGAGGGTGGGGGATGTAGTGCATCATTTGCGGTCTTTGTACACTTACCAAAAGAATAAAATAATGGGGTTTGGTTTGTACAAAACATAGAGACAAGTGCCCCAAAACATGAAATTTTTCACTCACTAATGTTGTGAGGAAGGTGTTTTGCTGAGGGTGGGGGGCCCATTGGTTGGTCTCATGTGTGGGGTTGATGAAGCGGATGAAAAATTATCACATATGGGATTATGCTGGTGGATGTATGGTGGGCCAAATGTGAGGCGCGGTAGTGCGCTTTTGATCTTCTTATACAACCTGGTCGTCTGGGAAGCAGGTTTTAGTTTTTATGGTAAAAATTGACCTTTATGCATGGTGGATGGATGGGCATGAGGTGCTTCCCAGACTAAAGTGGTATGGCCATGGCGTCACTTTTGATGTGATAGTCTACTGTGGGTGACGAGCGGTATGGAGGGGAGGCTCTATCGACCAACGAGGATATTTATCATGTGCAGGGTGAGGTGATGATAAACACGGTCGGATATGTGGAACCTATGGTTGATTTCTAATGGAGAAATGATGTTAGGATATGCAGAGTTTACTGGGACTCTATCATGCTGGGGGTAGAATAACACCTGCTCTGGAACTTTCAGTAGATGGAGTTGTGAATGGTTTGTGAGCTTTTCCTGCAAAAACAACTACCTCAAGTGAAAGCATATTCTTTATCAAATATTACTGAAAGTCATGAGCTTTTAAAAAAGAAGATGAGAGAGAAGGCATACCTGCCGACGGTGAAAATTTATTTTTTCGAGAGTGCGACTGTGTGGCATCGCCTCTGTTTGTTATGGAGTGCTAATCACAATGCAACTTACGGTTCAGAGAACATACCTTCTGATCTCTCATTATGGTCCTCCAAAATTTTGAAAAGGGCAGTATATAGGTGAATATGGACCAATTTCAATTCATTTGTACTTGTTGAGTTCTTGAGAGGTCAGAGGCTTCTACGTAGAAATTCTTGTTGTTGCGGTCATCTTGAGCACCAGGGATTAGCGATATCATGCCTAGGTAACCTCCATGACGTCTTGCACTTTAATTTTTTTAGTCTGATGGTGCCGGGGTCCGTACAAACTTGGTTTGTATGGATTCTGAGTGTTTTTTTCCCTAGATTGCACGGGTGATCAGGGCAAAAGCACGCCGTCTGTGCGCATTTTCTGAGGATAAGCGTGCTTTAAGCTCTTTGTTCCCCTTCTTTGGCGCACGCTTTGTTGGCTTGGGTGTGTCTAACTCTTTGGGGGAGTGTAGGATTAACGCTGCTCTTGCCGCTCTTAGCTTGGAGAGGTGTACACATTTAATCGTTTGGTGAAATTGTGAACAAATCCGATAGTAGGTACGTGTGATCTTCTCTTGGTTGGAGAGAAGCTTTTGAGGGAGAGAAGAGACTATGCAGAAACTATTTGCAAGGGGCTTCAATTCTCTGCACTGATTGACCCAGTGGTCATCCAGGTCGCATAGCCTGCATGTTATCCTAGGTTTGGCCGGGGTCACACTTGGTTGGTGTGCTGTCCTAGATTTCCCATCACGCTCATGTGGGTGTGGGGTCGCTGACCTGGAGGTGGTGTACCTTTTATACCACTCACGGAGGTCGTCCTATTTCTTCTCTATTGTATGAATCATATCGATGAGGGGACATACTCATGGGATATAAGTACAACACTGTCCACTATGATTTCCCTAACATACTGGGCAGAATAACCTATATATGGGGGTCCCATCGTGCTTAGTTTTTGGTCTGGTTGGGTACCAGCATCATAACGCTGCTAAATCAGGGCAAGTGGCGACCACATGATTGGGCATTTTGCATAATGCGCATGTTGGTCTTCTCTGTAGAGAGTGGTTGGGGGTAATTAGGGGTTCCCTGATTGGTCGCTTTTCAACTGACAAGAATAGGACAGATCTTCTCATTAGATCCTCTTGGGTTGTGGAGCTGTCCGTGGATTCCGCGTTCGTGGCAGTGATGTGAGTGACTCCTGTTCCCATAGGGGGAATGAGATACCAAACTGGTATTGCCAATGATATGTTTGGTAACACCAGTGTTGCCAAAACTTGCTAGGAGACAAAACCAGCTGGGGGGTAGAGGAAAGGGGTTTGGGAAGCGGTGTAAGCTAGAGAGGTTGCCGTGGCTGATGACTCAGTGCCATTACTGCTCATGTCTATGTCCTGACTAGCTTCAGTGCTTGATGTAGACATCATGCACATCGGAGCCCCTGTGACGTCAGGTGATGACTCAGGGATAATGGGTGGATCTCCTAGGAATGACCCTAGAATGGATGATGGTTTGAACTGGTTGGGGCCATATTCTTCGTATTGTGAAAGTGCATCTGAGGATGTATCTACGTAGGGTATAATTACATCAGTGTTTTTTAGGGGTCACTTCTCGCTATGTGTCAATTGGTCTACAATAATGATGCGGTCCTCGTGGGGGAACATCATAATGCGGAAGATAGAGGAGAGTATGGTTGACATGGCGTACATATAACTCTGCCCAAGGAGTATATTATAATCCAAGTGAGCGTCCAAGAATTCAATGTCTATGTGAACCGTCTTTTCGGATAATAATACTGAGACGTTTTGGTAGAGGCTGATGGGGGTCGAAGGATGACCGTCGTATGCTCTAAGCGTGATGATTGAGGGTTTTAGTTCGGGAGATCCTAACTTCTACAAAACATTTTTTTACATGATGCACATGGATGCACCCTCGTCAATGACACATCGGTGAATTGTGATATTATGGACCAACACTGGTATCTGGAAGGCAACCATGGAAGGAAGCCTGGGGGTGGCTTTGTCTAAGTTAAAAGCCATTAGGCGTGTATTGACAGGTTCGATAGCGCCTAATGCAGAAAGGAAGGATTTCCATTGTTTTGGGCATGACTGTAATACTTCTAAAGCTGACATAGTAGCGGGAGATTATGCTAAATCATCCACAATACTACAATTATGGGCCACTTTGGAGTAGTTTCCTGCTCGCCTATTGGGTCCCTTTTCCATATTTGGCAATGGTTCAATATGCATCTTTGAAATGGTCAAAGGTGTAGTTGGTGCACTAGTACTTACCCCTGACGCATTGGTGTCTGTTGGGGTGTCATAATTGCAATTCTGTGTTTGGAAAAACATCTCTTCACCAGTCATGTAGATTTCGTGGCTACTTTTCCCAGAGTCGTCTGGATTTTGTTGCTGAGTGCTTACCGTCTCTTGATGGGGGAAAGGTTCCTGCATCACAGTTGTTTGCTGGGAAGATTCTCCTTGTCCTTGGTTACTCTGTAGCTTCTTCAGCTCAGGGAGATCGGGATAATGGTGAGTATAATGGCTGTACTCACCACATATCGAACAAGAATGGTTTTTTCGAAGAGGTGGAATTTTACTCTGCCATTGGGCATTGCTTAGCTCCTATCTCTAATTCCGGTTGGAGTTGCCTCCAGCCTGGGATCACAGCGAGTGTTGCTGGTTGTTGCCCCCCTGTCCAGGATTCCCTTTTGGCTTGTTTTTTTTTTTTTTCTTCACCATGTTATGAGGGTAGTTCACAAAGTTCACTTGTGCATTGGTTTGCATAGGCAGGTCTTGTGCTGGGAACTGAGCATAACGTGGTCCCTCATTTGCATCTGGATGTTGGAGGGGAGCTCTTCCATCAGTGTTTCTCTCTACGTAATGGGTCCCTTGAGTCGGAGGATAGGGTCCTCCCTGGTGATATGCTGGCGCCCTATTGGTCAAATTTTGCTGATGCATATGATGACTTTGAAAATCGGGTTGAGGTACGTTCTGGGTAGAACTGTACATGTAACCGGGGTTTTGAATGCTGTTGCCTAGGTAACCTTGGGTCAATGGCCCAATTAGTCCATCTGTAGAGTTCGATGCGCCTGGCAAATCTTGATAATTTTGCAGGCACGGGGCGTTTGGCAGGATATTGTAAATATATCCTGACTGGGTATAAATCAGCACAAGCTGCTGGGCTTTGCTGATGGCGTCCTCTTCGGATGTGGCCCTTTGTTGTGCCACATCCTTTGAAATCTCTGCCATGAGAGTTTTCAGGAAAAAATCTAAAATAACCCGGTCGTCGAGTTTTGCTTTACATAAACTACAACGCTGCCTCCATTCGTGGAGATGGTCCAAGATATGGACGTCGGGGGTTTGTCTAAAATGTGTCAGTAATTTCATTTCAGAATCATGGTGAATGGGTAACTGAAAATATGTTAGGAACGCAATGAAGAGGGTGCTAAAGGTTCCATGTGAAGCAGAGCATTGCTCCATGTACCATTTCGTAGTTGCTTCTATAAAAGTGAGTTGAAATAGTTTCAATCGAATAATGTCGTCAATGATACTGTTCGATGAGCACCATAGGTGGAAGGTCATGACATGATTACCTAGGTCTTCCGCTTTCTTTCCTTCGAACTTTGGAATATCCGAAGGGAGCTTCGTGGGCATGGGAGGCCATGTAGGGTTGTGTGCGATGGGGTCATTCTTCAGCTTCGTTAAATCAAGTAGATTCAAAAAAGCTAAGAAAGGTGACTAGGAGGTTGACGCCATTGCAACTTGCGAAAACACAAAGTTCTGGTTAGGAAGAGGGTTGTTGTGTGACTTACCCTGCTGTGTACTTGACTGACTTCCTGAATGGGTCGCACTCCTCTGTTGCGTAGGGGTCGTGGGAGGAGTGGTGTGTGGTGTGGTGTTGGTAGACTGACCAGGGTTCTCAACTAAGGATGCCCCAGTAAAGGATGAACCAATAATGGTGGCAGCGTTTTGTCTTTTACGCCTAAACAACGAAAGACTTGAAACCCCTCTCGGTAATGGGGGGAGGTCTAAAAGACACCTAGATCGACGAGGTCCCATTGGGTCCATTCTGGTGTCGACTAGGTCTGGCTTTGGAAAAAATTGAGACGATAGAGTCTATGATCAAAGAAAAATTCTGGTCACATACATAAAACAAAGCGAAAATAAAATAAATTTTCCCTTTAAATTAATTCTATGTGATTAAGCAATCAAAAAAGTGGTTTTTGTTTGTTTACGTATGATACTCAAATCCTAGAAGACTTATTCGTCCTCACACACTCAAATGTAACTGGGCCTTGAGAAGATATCTTGCGAGTTTGGCACAACGTTTTGTAAGAGCTGGTGATGCCCCTAGTCAGCTGAAGAAAATCCACCAAGGTAAGGGTAGAGGGTGTAGCGCTTGCCTGCACCGTCACCTATAGGGAAGGGATGCCCTAGATTTAGCCACTGAGTACCACCGTCCTACGTGAGCGTTCGAGTCTTGGCTTCTTGGTAAGTTAGATAACAGTACCGAGTATCAGCAAAGTCAGGTAGCCCTAACTGATACATGCTTGCACTGCGCCTAAGCCTAACCCCCTCTGAAACGGGTCTCTGCCGCACTCAAGTTTTCTTTTCTATGGGATGATAGGTGGATTTAAAGCTCCCTAAACAATCAACTTCTATGTTTCAAGATGAATAATGATCAAGGCGGCTTATTGGATGCCTACACCCTTGATCCTAACGTAAACTATAAATTCTTTTGTGGCCCCTGTGGGGAGAATTTAGTGAGTTTGGTTAAGTTAGTTTTAGGTGTCTTTTCTTTGCTTAGTGCGTGGATGTGTGTGAGAAAAAAGTAGACAAGAACATAGTTTGAACGTGTGGAGATGCAATGATAATTTTCAAAATCCCCTATTAAACTATGTTGTATTGTTCCTTGCTCAAAAGAAAGACATGTGTGGATATGGGCCGCTTTCTATTTTTCCTAGTTAATCTATGTGATCAAATAAAAGGAGATGGAAAGTTGTGAATAGAGAGTGTTCACATGCTTTCCTGGGATCACCGGAGGGTGCAAAGGCAATAGAGATTACTTGCTCTTCTATCGACAATTGAATCCTAGTCTCGAAATCCTAGTGAAAAAATTGAACTAAACTAATAACTTTTACACTAGAAAAAAGAAACTAGCTAAGCATGCATGGACTTGGGCCACTTACTTTGGCTATTTATCTAGGTGTGTTGGTACCTAAATTTGAAAAACATAAAATTCTTTTGGAATGCAAGTTACTTTTCCCCCCTACTTAAACTATGTGTGAACTTTTCAAAAATAAACTTGAAATAAAACTGACGCTAAGCCTACAAAAATCAGCTAAGAGTGAGCTTTAGCAAGTTGCGGGGTACTTCAAACAATGTTGGCAAATGTATTATGGGCTGCCAAGCACTTTACAAGCAAGAAAAATATAGAAATGTGGGAGAAATTTCTCTTTCTGTCTTTTGAGCGCAAAAGGCTGAAACAGGCGCGATGTCTGTGCACAGGTCAGCTCTGAACGTGCGCCTTGGGTGCGTCCGTGGGAGGGAAAAAATCACAAATCCCTGAAAAAGTAATTTTTGGAGTTGTTCTGTTTTAGTCTGTCACTTGGGTTGAACTAGGGACTGCAAGAGAAAAAAGGGGGAAATTCAGCTCCACTCCATAGCACAGACAGGGGTCTCTGCAGAAAGGCACAACCACATAAACTTGGTAATAAACGTTAGTGGAGTCACCAATCCTGTGTTAGTGTTTTTGGTGCACGCATGTACGAAATCATTAAGGGGTGTGGTTTAACCACTTAAGTTATTGGTCACAGGCAAAAAAAGAAGTGGAGTCAAGCAAGTTAGGGGAACAAGCTAGAATCATAAACATACTAGATAGATAAATAACATGCATATATAAACTAGAACTAAACTAAAACTAAAACAAATAAACAAAAGCTTTGAATAGAGTCAAACAACTGCAATAATCCAAACGGTGGCTCTTTGGCGCCTCTTATTGAGTGCTGGTAGGAAATGAGGATGAAACTTTAACCTTATTGCCAAAGGGCCCCTAGAACATGTGTTCTAAGTCCCAATCTGGAAGATGTTTGTTAGATGGACAAAAATTGAGTCCCCTCTATCTTCAGCTTCGAATCACACACTGCTGGTATTGCTTGGGAAATTTTGGCCAGCATAACAATGTGTTCTCAAGTTCTTCATCTCATGGTGGCCTTATATAGGAGAATTCAAATCCTCCTTCCCTCTCTTGGTACATTGTGGATGGTGACCCAAGAGAGGGGGATGATTTCTTTGTGTGCCACAAATATTCCATTATGTTCTCCCTTGATGTCTAAGGAGGCTTTGGTCATTGTCCTTAAGCAGCTTCAAGTGAGGAATCACTGTCCTAGAGTGTGCTTTTTGTGGTCCCGGAAAGTGAATTTTGCCACTCCCAGGATTGCGCGCATTTCAGGTCAAAAGGCGCTCTTCACGAAGGATTATGCGTGCAAAAGCATTTATGACTTGCTCAAATTTGATTTTTACTCAGACCTTAGAGATTTTTAAATAATTTCCAAATTCTCTAATGTCTTTCAGCCCTATAAATCCTTCTTCCTGACATTAATTAATGTCATCTTCTGCTTGTACGATTTTCCAGTGTTAATAATGGGCATACCATATCTCTGCAAAAACTGCTACAGGGTTCACTCCTTTTCAACTTGTTTATGGTTTAGAAGCTATGTTACCCATTGAATGCGAAATACCATCACTCAAATTATCCATTGAGTTGTTACCAACTACTTCTGAAGAGGAGAAATGCTTTCTATACCTAGCACAATTAGATGAGACTCGTCGCATTGCTGCATTGGTTGTCAAAGCTCAATATGATCGAAGTGTTAACCCTCACATTCATTCAAAAGGTGACCTAGTTTTAGTAAACAATCAAGCTAATGACAAGCTAGGCACTGGTAAATTTGAACCGATGTGGCATGGTCACTATATTGTTAAGCGTGTGCTTGCAAAAGGAACCTATGAATGAATTGATTATAACGATTTCTTTTTAGATAAACCTAGCAATTTTCTTTATCTGAAGAGATATTATGCATGAATTTTCGTGTGAAGATCTCCCTTGTACATTAGTTACATTTTAGAATAGTGTGGCTTAGATTAGACAAGTGTGCCTTAGGATTAGTTATTTTTGTTTTACAAATGTTACTACTTTCGCTGATTATCTTGATTATTATTGATATTGCAGACATTGACATTTCTTCAAACTTACAAGTTTTGCTGACAGTGCCTATTGTAGTACACAGAACATCTCTTTCGTGGCTTGGGTTATCTATTCATCCACCGATGAGTTAGTCTCTATTCATGGGATATGCCTTGGTCAAACAACGAACAATATTGCAGAATATAGCACAATCATTGAGTTATTATCTGATGCCATCAAATTTGGTATTCGGCGTTTGATCGTTAGGTTATAATTTCAAATCATTGTGTTACATTTAAACGGAGTTTATGCTATCAAAAATCCAGCTTTGTTAAGATTATTTTTGAAGGTTTGTCTCTTAGAAAGACAGTTTGATTGCATCGAATATCAACAAATTTCAAGAAATTTAAACACATTGGTTGATGCATTAGCTAATCGAGTTTTAAATAGACATATGCAACATTAAAAGGTAAAAAAAAAACAACATTCAATCCATGTTGAACAAGATACTCAGAGAACGAAGGTATTAATATCATTAGGTTAAATGAGTTTGTGTCAAAAAAATTGCATCGACTGTGATCATAAGTTCATACAACTTATGATCTAAAAGATAATGATACAAAAAAAAAAAAATGTCAATCTAAATTGACCATCGACTATTCATGATGATGATCATGATAGCAAACTATGGCACATGCCACCCTGCGTAGAAATCTCCTGAGTGGACCTAGGACACCAGTCACATGTCTCTGAAGCCTGAGAGGTATATCATTTGTTCTTGTCTCAGGAATATCAATAGTCAACCTCTCAAGGTTGTGCTCCAACTCTGCCAGGATCTCTGTTGCATCATCCTGTGGGCCTGCTATGGGTTGTGCCTCTTGCCTGTCAAAGCGACGAAGCGCTGCTGGTTGTGTTGGACTGACATCTGCATTTAAAATTTTATCAATATTGGATGATAAAAAATCAAATAAAATTTAGATAAAACTTCAAAATGATTAACTAACCTATTTCATCCTACTGTGCCCCTGGTGGCAAAGATGTTCCGGTATCACCTCTATAATCCATCCCTGCATAAGGAAAATATTCAATCATGAAGATATGATTTCTAAGCCATCAGAAATACTGCGGGGTAAAACGAACTACCACACCACCTTCGCCACCATGGCGAGCCATCAATGCTACCTAACACACCATACGAGGTTCCTGAGGACTTCCAGGATCCATTGGAGACTGTTGAGGTACAAGGAGTGGGATCATCTCTAAAGAAAAATATATAATAATGGGGCCATATCCAAAGTTTTTCAACTTCCCATTCTTGGCTCTCGTGAGTTGGCCCTTCATATTAGCCAACACTCCTTCACTCCATTTGAATACTATCCCTCCAAAACACTCAGCTGCGGTCTGCATCTGTGCTTTGGTAGCCACATGAGGAGTTGCACTCCCACATAACTTGGTAATAGTGAATGCTATGATTTTTAGTTCTAGTCGCACAATTGTTTTGATATCTATGCGATTGCCCTTTATCTATGAATCTCGGCTAAAATATTGAGCCTTGTAAGTAGCAGTGGGAAGACCTCCTGGTCTAGTCCCAAATAAGGAAATGTTCCTCCCTCTACGAGGAAATTCAGTGAGGAAATATATGTCCTTCAGCTCGATCACAAGCCAATAGTCTCCAATAATGAAACATTGATCTTATACATCCCATGCATTCACGAGCCAGGTCATCATCTCAACCTGTGCTTTCATGCCCTGAATCACCCAAAACTTGTATAAGCCACAATTTTTTAATGAGCGCATAGTTGCTGGATCATCCATGGATTCATTTTCCATGATTTCATTCTCTCGTTCCCGCCATTAAAACATGATTAGAGACCTACACATCAACAAATTAAACATTAAAAATCAGTTGGGGGAAGTTTGAGCCATTTTTATAAAGATAATTATGTTTTTCAAAAACCCACGGTGCTTGCACAGGTCCTGTGTTTACACTATGCATTTTTTCACATGCATCATGCACAGAACCCGCGATGGCTCGACAATTTTTCTTTTAAAAAATCGTCGGGGTGCGCGATTTTCGCCAAGATAACTCGCGCACCCTTGAGGGAGGATTTTAAAACATAATTTCCTTCTAAAAAATGCCATTAAAGCTTAAAATTAGAAATGAAACGGATGAAAACAAAGACAATGATGATGTGGATTACCTGGTGCGGATGATTCTCGAAATGCTCGATCGGTTCTTCCGATATCAGCTCCGAAAATTTTTGGGAAAAATCTCTCTGCTCTATTCTGAAAATCAAAAGGTGAAAATGACTTGTTTAAACTTCTTTTTGTAGTTTTAAATGAATAAAATAATATTATTTTATTTACTTTTACTTTTGAAAATTCAAATCAAAATATTTTTCCTTTTTGAGCATAGATGTTCGTAATTGTTCGAGTTTTTATGTAGGATATCAGATTTTGGTGAAAAGAATTATTTTGATATCAAGTACACTTTTATCACTTTTTCGGGCTCCATAAAAATATGAAAAATCGAAACCTTGGAGTCCTCTTTTAAGCCCTTTTTATACTCTTGAAATATGAAAATATCACCAAGTACTTGACTATTCGAACTTGTTAAAGTAAATGAACAGTAGTCCATTCAATATAAGTTTACCCCTTTTTCGGCCTGAATTGGACTAGTTACGAAAAATGTATACGTTGACTAATTATGGTCAATAGAGTTCTCTCCTGCATTATTTTATCCTTTTTTAGGCTTGAGGGAATAAATTTACGAAAAATAACAACCATGGAGTTTACTTATGTTTTTCTTTTGACTCCCTAAAACTGAAAAACACAGAGTTATTCCTATACTGGACTTGTTAAAATAAAACAATACAGGACCTGTCGATCACAACAGGACCGAACCACTCCTTCTTAGGGTTCGATTTTAATACTAAGATGGAATCGTCTGAAGGATGAGCTTAAACAACAAGAAAATGTTATCCTCCTCAATCTTGACAAAAATAAAGAGGTACTTACCAGTAATATTGGGGAAAAAAGAGAGAAAAAGAATCCATTTGTTGTCCTTGTTTTAGAAAGCGGCATGTCACTCTTGAACATGACACTTTGTCTCACTTGTACCTGGGTTGGGAATTCCTTTGTCTAACAGTTAATCAAACCACATTGAAATTCTTCAGCCAGTTTCTGGATATTATATTTAGGTCAAATGTTGCCAAGCCATTTACAATGTTGTTATGTGTTCAAGAGAAAGCTCAATAAACCATTCATTGCAAACATTTGTCTCCATTCGCATTGACCATCCCTGAGTCAACCCTTGAAAAACATTTCTTCAAAACTTGATCTAATGGTTTCGTGTCATAAGATTTCCTGTGACGGATCACTTTCTATCGACATCAACTCATTATCTAGAAAGTTGATCTAGAATCTTATTAGTACCTTGGGACCTTCATGCCCTAATTGCAGGTTTCTCGCCTTCAACGATAGGTTTTCATCATTGACCTTCGATCGAATGATTCTATGAGTGTTCGACTGCAAATAGTTCATTCACACTTCACAGATTGTACTGAAGTACTTTGAGAGCCATTGCCATTATTGGTGGTTTCTCTCACACTTGTTAACGGTTCTCATCATTGACCGATAATCAAGTGGTTTCTACCATGTTAGACTTCGACACAATCAATCGCATGGATAGGTTTGTACTAGTTCGAGAAGAGGAAATCAAGACCTTGGATCTAGTTTCCACCATCCATGCTACGAGGAGTTTTATTATTCATGATAGATTAGGCTTCTTATGACAGATGGCTGTGCCCATACTGTGTCTACTTTTGATGTAATACTGAAATCATATCTGTACCAAAACATTAAGTTAGTTTTGATCTGAGTATGGGAATGCCTACCTCAGTGATGATGTATATTTTCATTGAATGTTTTTACAGGTTTTCGACCGACGTCTCGAATCCAATCCTCAGAATGATAAAGCACTTCACTCTTCAGAAAAACTCTCAGACTTTGCAATTTAGGGGCAATATGTTACATGTCATTTTGTCACCATGACATTTGACTGTTCATATGGGTCTATCACCATCCATATCATGTTCCCTTAGAGGTCAAAAACACTCATGTTCCTGAATCAAGTCTTGGAAATTGGAGAAAAGCTCTGTAAAACCCTTAAAATTCTGCCTGCGCGGTTTTACTAGCCTTTAGTACCTGCGCATGCGCTGATGATCCTTCCATTAGCCGCGACGATCACCGCTCTATTTGCCACTAAAAACTACACACACCCGTGAAAAGAAAGTAAAAAGAAAAAGTAACTTATAGAAGCCTAGTTGGTCGAATATTCTCCCAACTAGAAGCCTCTAGAGTCGAGCCAGTACAAGCTTTATCCCTCCACTCATGGAGCTTATCCCTTAGTTCAAGGAACTCAGATCCCTTTGTTGGGTCAATTTACTGAGTAAACTAACACAAGTATTTAATTATCAATCCGGGTTTGTAAAACTTGGAAGCATGTCCAAAATATATGGATTTCAACTACAGTCAATTTTAGAAGATGAATTATTGAATTTGAAGGAAATGCATATTGCAAATATAAAACTTAACGAAATAATTTCTAATTCAATATGTAATAAGTAGAAGAAGAGGCTCCTAACTTAGGAGAACCAGGTTGACCTTCTCTACAATACTACTTCATGAACATAAATCAAAATCATTGATGGACAATAGCTTAAGATGCATACAAGAATACTAGAAGAGACTCATAACTAAGGAGGTCCATGTTGTCCTTCTTTATAAGTTCATTCATCATTAACGCCATTGTATGAAAACTGGAAATTCAGAAAATAACTTTAAACAAAAGCAAGGAAGATGAATTCTAGTTTCTATTCTTTGATCAAATAGAAGGAGAGTTTAACTTAAACACTGGTTTGACCCTTAATATGCAGATTATAATTTAGACTAAGATTCATCAGGAAACATAATAGATCGTCATACATATAATTAACTGATTTAAACTTGAAGCAAAACTAGTTTATGAAATTTTAGCTAAATTAACCAAAAAGTGCACTTAGCTCGGTGTGGGGGCACTCTACCCTTGCCTCACACACTGAAAGTAATTCTCAACTATTGGAACTCACTCAATAATTCACCACATTGAACAACAGAACTAAGATAGAACCGGTTTCTTCAATTAACTCACAATATTCAGAAATATCAAAGTGAAATCATACAAATTCTACATGTTCACGCCTTCAATGTTCTTGGCTTAAATAGAAAAACATGAAACAAACTTGACTAAAATGTCTCTAACAGCCATTTCTATCCTTATCCCATCTATCTTGGTCGAGCTCATCCATCCAATCACTCAAATTTGGAAAATCCTATAAAATACTAAATTTGGCCTATTTCTTGGGGATTTCCTGAATGACAGGTCATGTTTGACCAGCTTTGACCGAGCTTGTTTTAACTCAGTTTTGACTGAATCAATATGTACACATCCATCCTTAGTTCCCAAGATTTCTAAATATGTGCTCAGCTCGTGCCCAAGTGTCCTGCAGTATGAATTCAATGAAGCCATTACGAGAATTTTTAGTTTTGTCCAAAAATGCACTTAAAACCCAATTTTTACAAATATTTCTAAAAATTGAAAAACTTAATTTAATTACTTGAATATGAATAATAAGGCTAAAATGACGCATATATGGATGATATAAGGTGGAATATGGTGGTAAATAGATGGATTTAGGATAGGAAAAAATGACTAAAATTGAGGGCCAACATCTCCCCCTTGCTTACTCTCAAGCATGTCCTCATGCTTACCTCTGTCTCTTTGACCTTTTGCTTCTCTATGATGAATGCCCTGCTGATGTACCTGTGACTCTAGCCCCTGATGTTGAAGCTTCTTGCCAGGTTGCCTGCAAAAGGATGTCAATGCCCTCATGTCCTTTTTCTCGTCTTTTATAAATATTTGTTTTTCATCTTTTGTTTCATACTTAAATTCTCATCATTTACAAATGATAATAACAATGAGCTTTGAAATTCTTGACCTTGTACTATGGAATTCCAACAATCAGTATTAACTATGACCATGTGATGAAAACTATAGGCACAATTTAAACATGATGAACTCCTTGGCGATTAACAAGGGTGTGTAGATTCTTCCAATGCCCAAAATCTCATAGAATTAATATGAAATTCTCAATATGGTTATGATCATAATCAATGATGGGTTTTTTTTATATGCAGGGTACCTTCATGTTTGAAACTTGTAACTTTGAAGTTCTCATTTTCAACAAATAAGCTATATTCTTCACGTACCCTCAACATATTCTTGTGCCAATATTGCAATGCCGCACAGTCACAGAGAAAACACCAATCGAACACATCAAAGCTTCTTTCACTTGTGCATGGGGTTCTCTTCTTGCCATAAATCCACTACAAAATAACTTGTGTGAACCCTTTTTATGACTAGGCGTTCACTTTTAATTTAGCCATTGTTTTACCCACGCAATCTGCAAAATAGGGGGTGGAAAAACCTAGGAAAATATCCCAAATAGCAATGAATTTGAGAAAATTGTCCTCAATGATCCTAATTGGGCTGGTTTTGAAGTAAACCCATGTTTTCATTTTTCAAATTTCATTTTAGTTTTCTCAGAAAAAGCAATGGAAAATAGTGGCTTCTTAAAAATTTCGAATTATAAAAACTGTAGTTGAATTCAAAACTAGACGTTTTGATTCTGAGATTTCACTTTTGTTTTTGCTTTTTGTGGATCAAAAGCTCTATTTTGATGACTGGAGAAAAAAAAATCTGTTAATTTTCTGGAAAATACCCTGTCTCTTCCTTCAGAAAACGACCTCTTGGTCACTGCCCCTTTTTAAAAAAAATCAAATTCTGAAAATGAAATCAAATTCTGGAAATGAAATCTTAACAATTTCTTTCAATTTTACTTTTTCTACTTCCTCAGGAATTGAAATCGATTTTCTTCTGTCTCCTCGGAATCTCTATACAAAGGGAATACTAGGTCTTCATGCTTTTTGCCAGATTCTCCTCTCAGTTTTTGAAAAATTGGCCATTAAAATTCCATGAAAACCCTTCTCTTTTTGCAAAATTTCTTCTAAAATTGCTCACTATGTAAAAATTGGCCACTGTATATACAGAATTTTCCTCAGTGTAAAAAATAAATGTTTACTATATATCTCACTGTACAAAAAAAATGCTTACTGTGTAATAATCACTGTGCACTGCTCACTGTATTCATTTAAGAAAACGTTCATGGTGATGGAGAAATCATTTGTGATTTATCAATGTTCTGTAAAGATTATACATTGGGGTTTGATTGCAATAACTAATGATTGGAAATTGGTTTCTATTGACATTTTTGAAGTTAAAACCTTGATTTTTAGAACAAACTAACCCTCTACAATTGCAATTTAATTCGCAAAGATTTGGTTATCACTGCAAATCGATTTTGAAAGATATGAATGTAATGTTTTAAGCATTGCAAACTGATTTTTAATGTAACGTTTCAAACTGGAAATTTACTGCAAATTGACATTTGGAACTATGACTTCACTTCAAATCAACAACTGGTGATACGACTGAAGATTTCTACCTCTTGCAATCTGATTTTAGGGTCTGAGAAGTAACTAACCTAGAGTTAACACTGGCGCAATTTGTGATCTTTGGAGATTTGCCGAGAACAATTTTAACACTCTGACTTCAACCTTCAGAGTTTAAATAACCTTAGAATCGTTTTTATGCCTAAAAATATGGATTACATGCAAAATACTTGGAATTTGGCGAGGATTTGTTTATACGTGTTCCTTTCCTACCTGGACCATGTAATTCTCCTTTGTTTTTGTTATTTAGCCAGATATACTCTGTCTTTCTCTTGTGTTACCTCTACAGGCTTCTTTAATTTTTTTTTACAATCCTCTGCACATCAAACATGGTTTTCACAAGTTTAGTATGAGCTAATAGCTATGATGATTCAGTGCTGCGTTTTGAGTGAGCTAATGGTTGTAATGCGTAGACAATGTTGCGTCGGTCTTGTATATTCCCACTTGTTTCTTCTCATTTCAATTCACTGTTTACATTTCCCATGGCCCGACCTTAGAAATTTTCAATGATTTTCTTATTTGGATGGACCTCTCGTTTGAATACCGAGAACTCTGCCTGTATTGTCACCATTATTTTTGCATTACCCACTTCTGCTTCATGGCTTCGCTCATTTCTTTGTATGCCCACTATTGTTTTGTATTTGCAATCATACATTTGTCTTTTCATTCCTCATGTTTGCATATTGTATATTGCATTATATATTTTGCCTCATGTTTGTCATTTTATATGCTCATCATTAATTTATTTTTGAAATGACCATATGCATGGGTCATTTAAAAATATTTTTTTATCTTATAATGATACTAGCTCTTGTTGGTTTTGTAGGCAAGAAAAAAAAAATTCCTTATGGGAAAAAAATTTTGAGCCTCAATATTTGATAAAAAATGCTTATCTTGGGAGATAATATAGGGGTATATGGAATTAATGTAGGAAATATGGGGTTAATGTAGGACTTATGATGAATTTTTTTATGTAGAATGTATGGTAGGGTAATGGATATAATAGGATTATGATGAAGGTAGGATGAGGTTAGTGGAATAGATGTAGGATAAATTTAGGTAGAAATATAGGTAGGATAGATGTAGTAAGTGTAATGGAATGCATATCAAGCTAAATTAGTTTTAACAATTTTTAGAAAAAAAAATAAAAAAATCGAGATTTTAAGAGAATTTTTTTTTACACTTACTGTACATGTATTCCTGTAAAATAGCTTGATGTCAATACTGGTTGATGATGTCCTTTGATCAAAATACTTGTTTATGGTTGACGATGTCCTCATGATCATAATCATGGTTCTTCAAAGATAAATTCTAATGGAATGTAGTCGCTTGTTTCTTCTTATTTGATCATTCTGATGTAGATTATGTCGTTTCATGTTCTTTTTGCATTTGTTATTGAATCAGGTCCCTTCTGATGAATAATGATGTTGTTCAGGTCCCTTCTGCAATGATATTCAATGTTGTTCCAGGTCCCTTCTACAATTAATTTTTAAATGATTTTTCAGGTCTTTTCTGCAATGACATCTCAGGTCCATTCTGTAATGATATTTGAATGATGTTTCAGGTCCCTTCTACAATACAACTGCTTAACTATTTACATAGTTTTATTATGAATCTTCTCCCTTGCTTTTTTTTAGACTTGTCCTCAAGTCTTGGAATTCTGGAGGATTATTTCTGCAAAATCAAATTAAATTAAAACAAAATAGAGAATTCATATTGGCCAAACAAGTTGGTTTTCCGATATGAATTCGAGTTTGTATTGTGCTAGTTTTCTGGATTTTCACAACCAAACTCTTTTATTATTTTTTAACTTTTTCTATTTTTTCTTTTCTTTTCTATATGGAGGTGGGGTATAATGGAGTTAGAAAGTATGGAATGCTTATGAAAGTAATATAGGTTGAAGTCATCATCTAAGAGTAGATGGATAGATAGATAAATAATAGGTCTGGACTTCAACATGCATGATTGCGGAACTTAACATACAATATGGTAGATGAATGACATCATGAACAATATGGCTTATGAAAGGCTTCTTTGACAATGGATGTGGCTTTTCATGGTAAAAATTTACTTCTTCTTCTTATTATTAGCTTCATTTCTTTTTCCTCGATCTTGATCATCTTGTGGGATTGTTGGTGTTGTTGGTCAGCAACTGAAAGAAAGCTTCATGAGTTTTGAGTTTCATTAGATGAACTCAACATCTTGTGAATTCCACTTTGCTTTGACTTGAACATGTTTATTCATATTCTAAAATTTTAATTTTTTAAAAAATTGACTTTGAAAAGTCCTTTGTCCATGGAGTTCACCTCTTAAATCTTCTTATGACCTGCAAAAACATAGCATTTGCCTACAACCCAATATTAGATGATGGAGGAAGAGAGGTGTATAGTCTCTCTTCTTCAAATAAATATGTAAAATAATTATAATAAATGCTTGAAAATGAGTCGAAATATGATATACAAAGAAAATGAATTTGTTTACCCCTTGAGGAATGGTGGCCAACCTAGATCTCCTAGCAGTATTTTGTTCACAAAATATTCGTTTTTTGTCAAATTAGAGTGATTCCAAAGCCAAGTTGAATTGAATTCATATGGCTACCTCAAATATAAACATTTTTTCAAAATGGTTTAAATGGTATGCTAAAAATGATGAAAAGTACTATGTTTGATAGAGCTTCTTGTGAATTTTTTACTAGACCAACAATCACTATTTGGAGTGTAAATTTTTCGTTAAATATCGGATCGATGTGATTCCACTTGGAGATGCAAGTAGATTCATTTTTGTCTCTCTAGTATAAACAGGTTTTTAAATCATTAGTTTTTATATAACAAAATTGGTGATGAACATACCTAGGAGGCAGAGTTTGACTATGATGATTTTAAGACATGCAATCACTAAATGTGGAATAACGTTTTCACCGGACCTCCAAATGGGATGATTAAAATTTTGTCTTGAATTTGACTTCAATATGTATCTCCCTTAGAAACAGGTTTTGAAAATAAGATGATTTAGTATGTTAAATATGCAAATGAGCAATGAAGACCTAGAATTGTCACCATGCAGAGTTTTCGACAAGCAGTTAGTATTTGGAGCATAGATTTTTCATATGATATGGGTTTGAGGTGATTCAAATTGATTTGGAAAATAGATTCCAAGGGCTATCTTCCCTAGGAATGTCATGTAAAAAATTTTCCATTAGAACCCTCAAATAAATATTGTACTAACTACGTCCTTAAAAATTTCTCTTGAAATCTAGTGTTTACTTTGATCATTTTTTTATTTGTGATCCAAATTGACAAATTCAAAATGGATTTAAAAACTAAATTTTCAAGAGGTATCTTTCTTTTAAAAATGATCCTATATGGTTACCCAAAATAAGATTTTCCTTAATTCATTTTGTCATGAAATCCTTTCAAATGAGTATTGAACAATGATGTGAAGATTTATTCGTGAGGGTTTAAAAAGTCTTATTGTGAACTCATTTTACCTATTTATTTATTTATGTTATTCTATCCTACTCTATTGTAGAAAAATAAGTCATTCTCTCAAGTATAAGAGAATTTCCAATGCATCCATTTGCGTAGCAAGATCATAACTCACATGTGCTCAGTTCATGCCCAGGTGTCCTGCAAGTATGACTTGAATGAAGCTATTACGAGAATTTTTAGTTCTATCCAAAAATGCACTTAAAACCCAATTTTTACATATGTTTTTAAAAATTGAAAACTTAATTTAATTACTTGAATATGCATAATAAGGCTAAAATGAGGAATATATGGATGATATAAGGTGGAATATGGTGGTAAATAGATGGATTTAGGATAGGAAAAAATGACCAAAATTGGGGGCCAACACCCTTCATTGGAGGAATCCATCAATCACTTAATGGATCTGAAACTACTTCAATCTCCCTATATATTGAGCTCAATTTTCAAGTTCAAGGGTAGATACCTGAGTTATTAATGTGAATAGAAACTGATTTGTATAGTTTATAAACTGAAGAGAGTTCATAGATTGCATACTTTCTATACTAGTGAGTTTTTGTTGACACATTGAAGATCACACCTTTGTGCCTATGACTTCATGTTGGTCATTCTAGAGAGGAAGGCTTATCAGACTGAAGGAGAATTATTTATTAGGCCCCAGGAGGAATTTGTACAACATCAAGGCATCCGGTTGCAATATTTCTCTTTCTAATTTATGATAATACATATGGATATCTTTTTCTCATTGTCTTGTTTCTGAAATCATGGGAATGTTGTCAATACTTAGACTCCTTGATCACTAAGTTGGATTAGTATTTTTTATTATTATATGTTGCAGATGCTTTGATTATTTGTCTTTTCTATGATTGCAGGTTCTACTCATCATTGGAGAACTACTTTGGAACGACAGACAAAGGACTACATCATACGTTTGGATTTCAAGGTAGGAGCATGTCCTCTCTACTTTACTGTTATAATGATCTTAAAATACAAATAATCTAGAGAAAGAGATATTCAAATGGACCTTTGTTTCTAGTTACTTGTTGGAGTACTAATGAGATCGCTCTTGTCCGCAAGAGGGATTAATCCTGGTAACAAGTTTTTTATTTGATAAGTACATCTTTTTCATATATGATATTTCAATTTTTGACGATGAGATTTTGCCAAAAATAAGTCCATGCAAATTCTTAGAACAAGTCCATTGAATAACATGGTCATTTTCCCCCCCTACACATCCGATGGACCATTGTTGAAGATGCCTTTCACTTGATCACAAGGAAACACTACTTCTTGTCCTAGCTTCCAGAAGAAAAAAGGAGAGCAAGAATGCTAAGACATCTCCAATATATCACATTTCTAGAAGAAGGAAAGTATGATGATAGTGGGAGCAACATGACAAGAAGAACCATGATAGTGGGAGCACTTGATGGAAAGGATGTTGTCAGTACAACCCATTTTCAATTGATGCCAAAGAGGGAGAGAATGTTTAAAGGGGTGGAGTATTTCCATCAATGAAAAAGGGGGATATTGTTGGATTAAGTTGTCATTTATGTCAGTTATATGTAAACTTGCGTGCATTGTTGAAAATGATGAAAACCCTAACCTTAATATTGTTGATTCTTGATGATGAGAACCCTAAAACAAAACCCTAACCCTAGTAGATACCCTAGGTCATGGGGTATATATCAATGGGACACTTAAAGTATGAGGATATGATGTTGGAACAAACCCTAAGAAAGCCCTAGGTGTCAAATGTCATTGTTAAATTCCTAGTTGATGCATGCTCTAATATTCCCTAGTTGAATATGATGAAAACATTGAGCACGTAAATGAAACCCTAAAGCCTATGGAGGCATGAATAGAGTCATAAACTATTAAAGGTAAGCCCTAGATATTTGATATCTACATACTTCACTAATTATATTGAATAAATGATGCATGAGAAGATGTCCTAATTTTTCCAATCCATAAAAACTATAAGGACTGTTGTAAAAGTCATTACTTTTGGTTTTAGAGGCAATAACTTAAAAATCCATGAAGGGTTGAAGCCTAAGGTACATTAGGAAAATTCTCTAACCAGAAAATGAGGGTTGTAGGATATGAAGTTTTGGTGGAAAAAAAAAATACAGTCATTTTCGCTGACATAAACAACAGAGATGTTGGTTCAACACACTCCAACAAGTATAAATACCCCAATATTTGTATGACTATAGAGCTCGTATAAGAGAATAAGAAGTATATATGTGGTCAAGCACAGAGATAAATTTCAGACATGGAGTGAGAAGAATAAAGGACATGGAGCTGCAAATATATATTTCTATGTTTTGGGTTATGAACAAGGATTATTTATCATTCTTTGGAAACTTAAAAATTGGTACAAATCTCAGGATTATTTACAAAAAAAAATAAAAAATTGGAGAAACCTCAAGACCATCCTTATTAAGCTACAAACTTCGTTAGAGAGACCTCATCTCATTCCTTATTGCAAACCGAATTACAAACGTACAATTTCAGGATAGTACAAAACTGCAAGTCGGCATATTATAGGTCTGTAACTTTGACCTTTCTAAGAGGCTCAGACTTGTTCCTTTATTACAAAACACAGCCTGCTCAAACTTCAGAACTCGGCCTACTCAGACTCCATTTCATCCCTGTTAGATTGTATAGAGATTGGCCTTACAAGGAAAAGAACACAGACTGTGTGGTTAATCATGCACAGAATTTAGGCTTGTTTGTTGCATATTTTGGGCTTATCACATATCTCTACCATAGATACAATTTCAGACCTGTGCTTACCTTGGACCTGTAACACTTGAAGCATCCATGACGAGTTTTGGAGAGTTAGAAGAGGAAAAGTCTCTGTAATGATATAAATTTGTGACAACGTTGTTGATATATTTCCTTGTGATCATATTCTAAGGAGGATCTTTGTATCATATTTGGAAGGTTGACTTGGGAAAAGAGGAGTATTGTTGAGCTTCAAATATAACCTTGGAAGACAGTGCCATGGACCTGTGAAATTGTAACCGTGTTGAAGTCCTTATTGGAGTAGCATTTGAAAACATTCTTGAAGACCTAGAGGTGTGGCTTTGTTGAGAATCTTAGAGCCATCATTGAAGAATTGTCTTTCTGCAGTTGTTGAAGCAGATCGTTCTTGAAGACATCTTTTGGAATAACACTAGAAGTGCGTCTTTTGGGGTATCTTGAATATTGATTATTAAATATACCTTGAAGGATCTGTTGAAGTCCTTTTTGTGAAAGCATCCTTGAAGCCCATCTGGTGTATTTGGAGACTAATTGTGTTATTCCATTGGAGCAACATTTGAAGAGAATTTTAACATCTTGGAGAATATCTTGGCAAAAATTATTGAAGACATCCTACGAGGCTGAACTTGAAAGACATTCTTGAAGACCTTTGGAGCATGATTGAAACTCTCATGGAGTGACCTTGGAGAAAGTTGGTTAGGGAATATGAAGAGTTGTGGAGATACCCTTTTATGGATCATAAATTTTTCATTGATGAACGAAGGGTTATTGAAGCTTGATTGGGAGAATTATTGAAGACATTGACAAGGCTTGTTGCTGAAGTATTGAGGAATCCTTGAAGAACCATTTAAATTATCTTAAATAATTTAAGCATAGGGTTGGAGCCCTAGAGGATAGGAGCCCTCAAGAAGATTAGGTTGGAACCTATGCTATTGCAAGGGGTTGGAGCCTCATAAATACCAAGTTGGAGGTTGGCCCCACGCAGGTTGGAGCCTGATTGATTGAAGATTGGAATCTTCATCTAGGGTTGGAGCCCTAAATTAATTTTGTACTTGATTTGTTGTAAAAAGAGGATTGGATTCATTTTCATTGGTTAATAAATTATTTATATCACTGTTAATTTTGTGTTCAAGTTATAAGTGACCTTAACTCGCATAAAAAAATAACAATTGTAAAATAAATATAGATTCACCCCCCCCTCCTACTATTTTCAACACTACCACTAAGAAAACTGTAGAATTCTCAAAAATCTACCACTGAAATTATACAAATGGTTCCAGATTTTCATGGTATCTCATCGAGATTTAAATCAACCACACCAACTCCTTAATTAGTATTGATAAAATGGCCAGTGATAAATTGTAAAATACCATTATAATTCTCTTGGAGAGATGATCAATGGAGTAAGCTAATTATTTGTAAATTCTTGTTTGGCGACGCTCTAGCTCTGTTAAATCCTAATCTTGTATAATGAAACTAAGTCCTAATCCATGCTCTTGTTTTCGTGCATGGTGAAGATATCAACTGGGAAACACAAACTTCTTGTGATGATTTTCTAGGTCCCTATAATAATATTGTAGTCCCCTTATTGTTATTGTTAATGTACCCCCCATTTTTTTATTGTTGTGCCCCATATAAGCCCACTATTGTTATTTTTGTGCCCTTACATTATTATTGTTATGTAAGCTTTGATTATATTGTAACCCCTTAGACTCCTATATATAGAAAGGAGGTCTTGTCATTTGTATCATTCAAGAATTTTTCATTTATGTAAGGTAAATGAAGTTTCCCCCTTGAAGAGGATAATTTTTAAGTCGTTGATTTATATTATATTTTGTTTTGTGAGTTGGTTACATAGAATTTGGTATCAGAGCTTTTGATTCTACGGTTTTGCTGCTGCAAACATGTCATCATGCAATTTTCGCTATAATTGTTTTTATACAAAGGTTCAAAAGCTAAATTTTGACCACGCGGAGCCAAAATCGTGATTAACCTCCTGTAAAATTTTCATATCTTGGTTCACTATATTTTTTGAAATATGGTCTGAATAAGCTAGGGTTTTAGGATTCTCCAAAATTCAGTCTCAAATAGATGACGTTGGGAAAATCAGAATAACTTCCTCTATGAGCATGGATTTGAATTTCATAAAAAGTGACCGAAATTTCAAGGACTGTAGTATTTCTTTTATCGTTTTCAGGGCTGAAGGTCGAAATAGTGACATGTGAAACTCCATACAAGTTTGCTCTAATGAACTAGTCCATAATGAGGCCATCGTGAGAGGTTGGGCATAACTTTATCTTGAAGAATCCAAAGTTTGTCTGACTTGTGGCATTCAAAAGAAGTCTTTGAGGAATACCACAGGACCGAATTTTAGATCTTGGAGAGCCGAAATTATAGAGATACAACAGTTCCAATATATAGCTCAAAAAAACAAGGAAAAAAGGTGTGTATATTTTTTTAATTTGCATAAGTTTTGTTTGAAATATCAGTTTGAAGTGATTCAAGGGGAATAGTGAAGCATAAATATCAATGTTGATTCCAAAATGCCTCGAAACAAAAAAAAAATGGACAGACCTAGTAAGCAACCAGAAAGCTCTTCTATGACACATGAAGAAGAGAAAGAAATGCAACATGATATATCAAATTTACGAAACCAAGTGCAAAAAATTTCTCTCTCATAAGATTAACCAAAAATGAACTAAAAGATAAGATGGATGATTTAGAGACAACAATGAAAGATAACATGGAATGTTTGAAGGATTTTTTAAAATCAGACATGGAAGCTAGGATGGATGGTTTGAAGAATGATTTGAAAGAAAACATGGAAGGTTTGAAGGAAGGTTCGACAAAGTTGTTACAATAAATGCTTCGTAATGTTGACAAGGTACTCCATGAAAATCATGATGAGGAAAAAATGAATATAAATTATGGTTTTAGAGACTCCAATGTGGGTTTTAATAACCATCACATTCCAAATATAGATATGAGTAAGTTTGACAAGGATTTGGTAACATGGATACTATAGATGGAGCAATATTTTGATCTACATGATGTGCAACACACACAAAGGGTACGCATTGTAACTTTATATTTAGAACCCAATCAATTTGTATGGTATCGATGGATTTATTCTTGTAAACCACTTGTCACTTAGTAAATTTTTACAGAGGAAATGATAACACATTATGAGGATACAAAGAGAAATACCTTCTTTAGCCAATTGATAAATCTAAAAAAAGGGTTCATTGGAAAAACACATTAAGGACTTCCAAAAATTGAATATCAAGGTAGCTAATATTCGAGAGGAGCATAGGATTGATGTCTTCATAGGTACTTTAAAAGATAACATCCAACATGAGGTTTGCCTTTGGGAACCTGATTCATTGGAGAAGGCATTTAGGGTGGCAAGAAAAGTTGAAAGCAAAATTATGGCAACAACGAATACGGAAGTGTTGATGCTCCTAGCCTTCCACAACCTACAAGGTTAACGCCACAAAATTGGAGGAAAAAAAGCATAATGGATTTTTGACAGTTGTGATAGAAAATACACCAAAGGTCATAAGTGTGCTAAGAATACATTATTCTACATATATTGTGAATAGGAGGAAGAAAAGGAACAAGAAACATCAAAATAGGAGGATATACACCATGAACCAACCCCTGGGAAATAAGAAATGAATCCAACCATATCTTGCAATGCATTGGCAGGAATTACTACTCCTTAAATGCTCAAGATAGAAGGATATATCAAGAAGAAAAATGTAATAGCATTTATTGATTCAGGTAGTACTCATAATTTTATTCATTGTAAGACAGCCAAGGAATTCAATTGCTTCCTATACTTAGCACCAGAGTGTCAAGTGATGGTTGTAAATGGCGGAACTATAAATTTCTCTGGAAAGTGACATAATATAAAGCTAACCATGGGGGAATATGTATTTAATAGTCCAATTATTTCCATTCCAATGGGTGGTGCTAATGTTGTACTAGGAGTCCAATGGTTAGAATCTTTGGGGACGATAGCTTTTAATTTTCAATAACTTTTCTTGAATTTTTTTGGGAAGGAATCAAATTTGAACTAAGGGGTATCACAGGGAAACCAAGAAATATAATTAGCTCAAATGGCATGACAAATCTTATAAATAAATAAGAAAGAGGCATAATTTCACAATTATTTTCACTAGAGATTCAAACATAGAAATCATCTATTTCTTCAAATCTCTAAAAAGTCTTGGACAATCATTCCAAGGTATTTGAGACTCCCAAAGGCATCCCACCTATTCATGATCATGCTCATGTTATTCATTTTATTCTAGGAAGTGTTCCTCCAGACATCAGGTCTTATAGATATTCCTAAGCCAAAAAGAGTGAAATTAAACATATGGTTGCAAAAATGCTAGAGGTCAGTATAATTCAACCTAGTCAAAGTTCTTTCTCTGCTTCAGTAGTATTGGTGCAAAAGAAGGATAGATCATGGTGTATGTGTCCAAATTATAGGGAACTCAATAAGCTCACTATTAAAGATAAATTTCCCATTCCTTCCATTGACGAATTGTTGGATGAATTACATGGAGAAATTTACTTCACCAAGATGGATCTTCGTTCAGGATATCATCAAATTAGAATGAAGGTTGAAGACATTCTGAAAACAACATTTAAAATTCATGAGGATCATTATGAATTTTTGGTGATGCCTTTTGGCCTTACTAATGCACCTTCCACATTTCAAGGTTTGATGAATTCCATTTTCAAACCCTTAGAAAAATTGTGTTAGTATTTTTTGATGACATAATAATATACAAAAATTCTTGGAAGGATCATGTTCAACATGTTGACAAGGTGCTCAAACTATTGGATGAGAAACAATTATATGCAAAAACCTCCAATTTTTTCTTTGGAGTGCAGGAGGTGGAATATTTGGGTCATATTATATCTCAATAGGGTGTTAAGGTAGACCCTAACAAAATTAAATCCATTAAGGAAGGGATAATCCCCACAACCATAAATTATGTTCAAGGATTTCTCCGGTTGACAAGATGTTATCGCAAGTTTCTTAAGAATTATGGGAGAATAACAACATCTCTAACAATATTACTGAAGAAAGATGCATTTTCCTAGACTCCATAAGCAACTAAGGCCTTTGAACGTCTTAAATATGCAATGTGCCAAGCACTGATCTTAGATATGAAAACTTCACAAAAAGCTTTATTGTGGAATGTGTTGCTTCAAGAAATGGAATTGGTGTTGTTTTAATGCAAGAAGGAAGACCCATTGCTTTTGAAAGTCGTACAATCAAAGGAAAGTATTTACGCATACCTATTTATGAGAATAAAATGTTAGAAATACTACATGAACTAAAGAAATGTCAACCTTACCTAATGGGAAGACACTTCAAGGTAAAAACAATTCAGGATAGTCCTAAATACCTTTTGGAAAAAATATTTTGTTCAGAAGAGAAAAAAAATGGGCCAAAAAGATGTTGGGTTATGCATTTGAAATCATCTACAAAAAAGGGAAGAAATTTTTTTTTTCCAGATGCACTCTCAAGAAAGGATGAGGATGTGGAAGCATTGCTTTATTCCATTTCTATTATCCAACCTGATTTGATAACCAATGCAAGAGATGAATGGAACAATGATGAAGAGATGTTGACACTCATTCAAAAGTTGCAGGAAGACCCCAGTGCATATGATACATTTAGCTGGAAAAATGATTCATTATTGTACAAAGATCGCTTATATCTTGGTAATAATTCCCAACTCAAATAAAATATTCTTTTGGAATTGCACACCACCTCCTTGGAAGGGCACACGAGATTTTTAAAAATTTATCACATGATCAAGAAGGATTTTTTTGGGAGGGCCTTAAATCTAATATTCAGATGTTTGTGGCAAAATGTTTGGTTTTCCAACAAAATAAATTTGAGACTATTAAGACCCTAGGTTTGTTACAAGTTCTATTCATTCTAAGTCAATGTTGGGAGGAGGTCTCAATAGATTTTATCATAGGTTTACCGAAGTCTAAAGGAAAGAGTGTCATCATGGTGGTAGTTTATATACTTACCAAGTATGCACACTTTTTTGCATTATATCATCCTTTTAAATCCAGTACAGTTGCTACTACATTTATGGAAACAATTCAAAGGTTACATGGAAACCCAAAGATTATTGGAAGTGACAAAGATCCCATTTTCACTGGAAATTTTTGGACAAAATTAATTTTTTGTCTTGGTACTCAATTAGCCCATAGCTCATCTTATCATCCTCAATCTAATGGGAAAATTGAGATAGTGAACAAATTTTTGGAAGTAGTCTTCGTTACTTTGTATCTAATAAACAAACATAATGGGTCAAGTGGTTACCTCTAGATGAATTTTGGTATAACACTTCCTTCCATACTGCAGCAAAAATTACCCTATTTATGGAACTTTATGGATATCATCCACCGTCCATCATATCATATTTAAGAGAAAATTATAAGGTTCAAGCAATCGAAGATCACATTGAGCATCAACAACAACTTATCTAACTCTTGAAGGATAACTTCACTTTGGTATAGAATCGAATGAGACAACAAGCAGATCATCATCGTGGTGAGAGAAGTTTTGATATAGGCGATTGGGTATTTTTACGGATACAACCATACAAACAAATGTCCCTCAAGCAAGCTAAGAAGGATAATAAATTATCATCCAAGTACTATGGTCCTTATAAGGTGTTGCAAAAGATTGGTACTATGGCATAAAAATTGGAGTTGCATGCGTCTTCTCGAGTACACCTAATTTTCCATGTTTCATGCTTAAAGAAGGTTATCAATGACAAGCTCCCAATTCTAACAATATTGTCAGAACTTGACGAAGAAGGAAAAATAATATTGGAGCCTGAAGCGATCACAGAAACAAGAACCCGACAACTACGAAATTGATCATTTTTAGAGCATCTCATTAAGTGGAAGAACTTACCCGCTGAATATTCCACATGGGAGGATGAGAATTTTGATACAGAAGCATCCAAAACTACTCAAACATTGAGGAAAACACTCGTTTGAAGGAGAGGGGCATGTTAGGTCCTTATAATAATAATGTAGTCCCCTTATTTTTATCGTTAATTGTTGAAAATGACACCAAAAAAAATTCTAATTTAATTTTCCCTTGAATTAAATTAGAAGAAAATTGTAATTCCACATCTAATGACAACTTGGACGAGTTAAATAAGTTATTTTGACTTAGTTGTTCGAGTTAATTTGAGTTGAGGTTCTAACTTGAGTCATGTAGAGTGGTTCATACTTTTTAGCATCCTTGGTTGTGTTTATTTTGAGTTGTAATTAATTAATTCAGTTTATCTGATTTAAATCCAGTTTAATTAGTTCCAACTACTGGAGGAACTAGTGGAAGGTCAAAGTGTGAAAGTGGAACTCGAACCACACTTAGTGATCAACTAGATAACTAATAAATAAGCCATAAATCACGCATGTATGACCTGAGAGTTAACCAGTAGATATTGGAGTTCAAGGGCAGTGTACTAACAGTTGTACAATCATCCAAATTGTACAGGTGGTGCATGGATTCAGACGAAGGACTATGATGTATTTCACAGTATTGTATGGTATTTCCCTTATTAATAGGGGCTAATTACCCAAGGAAACAGTGCAAGGAAATAGGGACTTGTGCAAGCCAAAATTTGGTTAAGTATTGGCCTAGGCTTGTCTAGGAAGAAGTGACACAGATAGAGATAGCACAAAGGTTGCTCGAGCATGATCAAAGCATTGTAATATTATCATATTTTTTGACCAATGCAATATACAGATAGCGAGGTTTTTAGATGTGGCTTTCCTTGGGAAATCATTGTGTAATGTGTTGGTTGAATTCTTTATCTTGTATGCTTCGTGATTTCACGATCATTTAAATTGGTTTCCTCAATTAGTAGAGTAGATTCAAGTCTATTGTTTTATCAAATTACAATTAGAAGTTTGAATCTACAAGGAATTTATACATGGTATCCGAACTAAAATCACTATAGAAGAGAAGAATACGAGTTTTTTCTGTGCAGGTGAATCGAATTTGCATAATCATTCTTCAAGGTCAATAGGATATCGTTATATGGATTAAGACTTGAATATGCCCTTGAGGGAAGCTCAAATTACATAGCTTGGAAGGGCAGGATGGACGTAGAGTTGGAAGATAACAGGCCGAAGGAGTTCATAGACAATGATATTCCTAAGACTCCAACAATTGATGCTCAAGATTTGGCAAACTTGAAGAATAATGTAGAAAAGGAGAGAAGGATCCTACTAGAAGGAATTTGAGATCATATTGTCTCGAACCTTCATGGGAAGGAAATTCCATATGCAATTTGGAAGACCTTGAAAGACTTGTTTTAGAATATTAGTGACCACACGAAGTTGGCATTAGAGGACAAGCTCAGGAAAATCAATATGGAGAAGGGTGACACAATACCAAACCACTTGACCAAGTTCACCCAATGTCACGATGAGCTTGGAAGTTTTGGTGTTAAAGTTGTTGAAGATGATATGGTCAGCCTAACACTTCTAGGCCTTCCTTAGAGTTGGCATAGCTACCAGGATTTGGTAAATGGGAGGGAGAAGCTACCAGATTTGGAGTGTTTGTGGTCCAACTTGGTACAAGAAGAGATTTTGCAGAACACCATAGATGGATCATCATCCAAGCATGATGATGAGGATAACTGTACCTTTGTTGGAAAGGAAAAGAAAGGGAAGGGAAATAATACCATTCCAAATCATATTCTGGTCAAGAAGGAAAGAAGAAGAACTTTTCGAAGTTTAAATGTTTTCACTGTCATGAGCTAGGACACTATGCCACGAAGTGTTCGCACAAGAAGGTCGGCAAGAATCCCTCAAGAGTAGTGGTAGGTGAAGTTCTTGCTTCAAAATTCAAGTTGGATTTCATCCTCATTACATGCATGGTGACATCGGTGATGGGTAGTGTGTGGTACCTGGATAGTGGAGCCTCATTCCATATGACCAACAACAAGGAATTATTCAATGACTTGGAGGAGAAGGACCTACAAATGCACATCCAGATGGGAGATGATGGAAGGTATAGCACGACCATCATCAATATTGTTACTTTTTAGAGGGAGTCTGGTTCTACTATCACATTGGAATATCTCATGTATGTTCTAGGTCTGAAGAATAATTTAGTTTCAGTTGCTATATTGGAAGACCATGGCTACGATGTGATATTTGGCAAAGGAAAGTATTTCCTTCGTCACATAGCCACGGGACAGGTTAAGCGGATTGGGGTTTAGGTGAAGAACCTCTACAAATTGGATGTAGAAGACTTTGCTTCTTTGAGCACGAAAGAAGAGAAGGTGTAGAGATGAGAAATACGTGAACTATGGCATAGGCGACTTGCCCATTTGCACCATGGAGCTTTGAAGATCATGCAACATATTTCTACAGGACTTCCCAAGGGTGCACTGGAGTAGCGTGATGCAAAGGGTGTACATTGGGGAATTACACCAAATCCACCTTTCATGATAAGGATAGTCGATCACGAGCGATCCTTGAAAGTGTTCACTCAGATGTGTGTGGATCATTCTCAAGAGCCTCGATGACCAAGCACAGGTATTATGGGATATTTGTAGATGATTTGTCATGTAAGTGTTAGATATTCTTCATGCAGGAGAAATACCATACATTCTCAAAATTTTGTGGATTTAAAGCATATGTTGAGAAAGACACAGGAAAGAAAGTGAAGGCTCTCAGGAGTGATAATGGTGGAGGTTGAATGAGTTCAAGAACTTTTGTGCATCAGAAGGCATTTGACGAGAGTTAATTGAAGAATGAGGTTGCAAAAAAAAAAAAAACAGAAGTATTGTGGGAGATACATAGGTGATGTTGCATGATCAGGGCCTACCATTGAAATTGTGGGCTGAAGCATGCAACACATCGGTAAATGTGTAGAATGGGAGTCCTCATCAGATTCTCGGGATGAGTACACTGAAAGAATTGTTTTTAGGTAAGAAACCAGATGTGGCATATTTCGAAATATTTGGTTCATCAATTTACTATCATATTTTCAAGGATGCACGAAAAAAATCTAGAACCAGCAACTGAGTTTGGCATATTTGGGGTACACTGATACAACTCACAACTATCAGGTGTACCTTCCATCTCACATGATCATATTTTTTCTTAGAGATGTGAAGTTCAATGAAGAGAAGGCCATGACATGTTCCCTTGAGATGGAGCTTCAATTGAATAGAGATGAGGAGATTTTAGATCCAAATGAAGAACCTCATGATGTTGTGGAGAAACCACAAGAAGAGGAACAGAGAGTGGAAGCACCTACTCTAGCAGATACATCCAGAGATGGAAGGAAACACACCAAATAGGCTGATAGTTTGATGCATGATGCTAGAGAGAATTTGGGAGCATCCACATCACAACGTAGGTAGAGGAGGTCACCAGATCGATACATTGGCTACATGGCTCTGATGAGAGAGAGTGTAGAGACTAAGCCATCTTCATTCAAGGAAGCACTGCAAAAACCAATATAGGTTGATGCCATAGTAGAGGAGTATGAATCCATTATTGGTAAGTTTTCCCAAGACCATATGACAATTCAATTGTAGGATACAGGGGGCTCTACAAGGTCAAGAAAGCAGCAGATGGGAGTGTCGAGAAACATAAGGACATATTTGTGTCCAAGGGGTTCTCTTAGGTGGAGGGAATTGATTATGAGGAGACCTTTTATTCAGTAGAAATGTACTCTTCAATCAAATATTTTCTAGCACTTTTAGCACAGATGGGATGGAATATACATCAGATGGATGTGAAGACAACTTTCCTCAACGAAGTGATTGAGGAAGAGGTGTACATAGAGCAGCCAGAAGGATTTGAGACCTTTAATAGAGAGTTGCATGTGTGCAGACTCAAACAAGCGTTGTATGGATTGAAACAAGCACCCTGTTCTTGGTACACCAGGATCGACAACTACTTCACCGGGTTGGGCTTCACCAAAAGTGAAGCACATGCAAACCTTTACCATATTGTGGTTGAAGGTAAATTATTGATTATAGTATTATATGTTGATGATTTAATTCTAAGAGGTTATGAGAATCTGATGAAATCTTGAAAATAAGATTTGGAAAGAGAATTCGAGATGAAATACATGGGGCTCATGCATTATTTCCTTGGTTTGTAAATTTGGCAAGGAGATGAGGAATTGTTTCTCTCCTAAGGAAAGTATGCCAACGAGATACTGAAAAATTCACATGGAGAGAAACAAACCCATGGAGACTTCTCTAGTAGAAAATTAGAGGAATGAACCTGCTACTTCAGGTGAAGTGGTAGAAGATACCATTTACATGCATCTTTTGCGTTCACTTGTGTACTTGGTGAACACACGACCAGGCATGTGTTATGCAGTTAACCAACTTAGTCAAGCAATAGTTAATCCAACCAAACATGTGTTGAGATACATTAGAGGCACCACTCAGTTTGGTCTTTGGTACAAACATACAAGGGGAGTGAAGCTACAAGGCTTCAGAGATGCATATTGGGCAGGGATTCCATCAAAAGGGAAGAGTACATTTGAGTCAATAATAGTTTCTTGGTACAACAGGAAGCAAAGATCACTTGCACTCAGTTCAACAGAAGCATAGTACATGGCTTCTAGTAAATCATCTTGCGAGGCTATCTGGATGAGGAAGATCATTGTTGGGTTATTTGGTCAGTAGATGGATCCTATAATGACAACCAGAGTTGTATCAAACTCTTGGTGAATCCAGTTTTTCATGATAGATTCAAGCATATCGACATTTGGTATCACCATCTCAGACATTATGTGTAGAGGTGGATCATGATGCTAGATTACATTCCTACAGAGGAGTAGGATGCATAAACCTTGACGAAGGCACTCTCAAGAGGCAAATTTGGGTTTCATATAGGTAGGATCGAGGTATATGGTAATCCCTTTCTTCCCGAGAGGGAGTGTTGAGAATGGCACCAAGAAAGATTCTAATTTAATTTTCCCTTGAATTAAATTAGAAGAAAATTGCAATTCCACATCTCATGACATCTTATACGAGTTAACTAAGTTAGTTTGACTTAGTTGGTTCAATTAATTTGAGTTTAGGGTCTAAATTGAGTCATGTAGAGTGGCTCCTACTTTTTATGAGCCTTGGTTGAGTTATTTTGAGTTGTAGTTAATTAATTTAGTTTATCTGAGTTAAAGTTAGTTTAACTAGTTCCAACTATTGGAGGAACTAGTGGAAGGTCAAAGTGTGGAAGTGGAACTTGAACCACACTCAGTGATCAACTAGATAACTGATAAATCATCCACTAATAACTCATGCATGTGTGAAATGAGAGTTACCCAGTTGAGATTGGATTTCAAGGGCAATGTACTATTAGTTGTATAATCATCAAAATTGTACAAGTGGTGCATGGAGTCATAGGAATGCCTATGATGGATTGCGCAATATTGAATAGGGATTTCCCTAATTAATAGAGGTTAATTACCCAAGGAAACAATGCAAGGAAATAGGGACTTGGGCAAGCCAAAATTTGGTTAAGTAATGGCCTAGGCTTGTCTAGGAAGCAGTGAGTTAGATAGAGATAATGCAGAGGTTGCTCGGGCATGACCAACGCATTGTAATCATCTCATATTTCTAACTAATGCAATATACAGATAGCGGGGTTTTTAGCTGTGGCTTTCCCCAAGAAATCATTTTGTAATGTGTTAATTGAATTATTTCTCTTGTATGCTTCATGATTTCGCGATCATTTAAATTGGTTTCCATAATTGGCAAAGTAGATTGAATTCTATTGTTTTAGAAAATTACAATTAGAAATTTGAATCTACAAGGAATTTCTACATTAATGTAGCCCCCATATTGTTACTGTTGTGCCCTTACATTATTATTATTATGTAGGCTTCGATTATATTGTGACCCCTTAGACTCATATATATATAGGAGGCCTTGTCATTTGTATAATTCAAGAATTCTTCATTAATGTAATGTAAATGAGGTTTCCCCTCGAAGACGATAATTTTTAAGTCGTTGATCTATCTTTTCTTCTGTTTTGTAAGTTGGTTTCATAACTTAATTGGAATGGGAATACAACCTTAAAAGGTAGTTCAAACAGAGGAATTTGAATTAAGATGATTGATCACATACTATGTGACTAATATTGCTCACAACTCTATAATTTGGTAGGGTCTTCAACAAAGCCACCCACACAACTTAAAACAAAAACAACAAATTCTTCACAAATAAAATCTATTCACACAATCCTACACTAATCTACTTCTACAACAAATTAATCTCACATTTTTATCATATTCCTAGTACCTCCTATGAGGGAGATACACCCAAAGCTACCAACTCTTAAACTAATTTGAAAATATTGCACACTCAAAACTATGTTTTGTGTTACAACAAACACACATATAAATACATGAAGTACTGGTCTATCATAGAAATGCTATCTTAACCACACAATCAACTAGTTGATTAAATATCTCAATTAAACGCTAAACTATGAGCTATTTAAGTTTCACTAAATCTCTCAAATCAAACTAACTAAAAATCAAACAATTAATGTTACAATTACATTTTGTAATGAAGAATATCATTCAATATACACAAGACATGTAGGGATTAAGTCCCCAATAAAGTGATGCTTGAAGTTAAAATTTTCCATTTTCTTCATAGATATAATAAAACTATTTATTAAAATACATTCTATATTTAATTGATCTTCAAACATAGAAGAAGAACATAAGAAAGCTTTGCCAATGCAAAGACATAAGCATAATTAAGGAGTCTTTGTACAAAAATAATAAATAATAAAATATTGATTAACAATTTAATTGTGTTAATAGAGATTTTTTACAATAGATTATAATAACCTGGTATGGATTTGTAACATTTAAAAAAATATTAATTAAAAAATCTATTTTAATATTAATTTTAAATGATATAATAAATTTTAACATGTTACATGGATTTGTAACATTTAAAAAATATTAATTAAAAACTATATTTTAATATTAATTTTAAATGATATAATAAATTTTAAAATGATATAGATTTGTACCATAAAAAATATTATAACACACACATATATATATAATTAATGAATAAAATTTATAATTATTAAAAACTTTTTTATTATTTAACATTCACTATCAATTAATTTTAAATATAAAATCAATTTTATGCTAAATGTTTTGCAAAAATTTATAATTCTATAAATTAACGTTACTAAAATTTTCAACAAAAACATAAACATAAAACCAAAAGAATAATGTAAAAAAAAAAAAAAACTAAATTTACAATTAACTTGATATAATAATATCCGATATTAATAAATTGTTCCTAAATCTTTTCATAACCAATCAATTTCACATTTTCTTTTAACAATTTCACAATATATGAAACTCATCATACTAACAAAATAAATGTAAGCAAAAAGTTTGTATTTCTATGTAAAGGGCTTCTCTACAATACAATAACTTAGAGAGGAACACTTGCAAAGTCCACATACTTGATTCAAAGGGAAAGACCATATGTAAAGGTGCTGAGTATTGAAACTCTTATGGTAAAATCTCCCATAGGGGAGGGATACTAGTTGTTGTGTATTTTCCCTGCTACATCTGTAAATAAAAGGATTTTTTCTATGAAGGTTGTATAACAAGTATTTGACTAGGAGTGCCACCATGCCACCTGTCATGGTGGGTGGGAAATTTCACGTGAGGTAATATGGTAGATTTTACTATGTTTCTTATGGTTTTTCATGGAGGTGGTTTTCAAGTTTGTGTTATGTTGTTCGGGGCCATGTGTGGGCAATCTATTGCCTCGACTGTTGTTTGTCTGACCTCCTTTTCTAGTCGATCTGGAAGTCGGTCATTGCACTGCTTAGACACTTAATCTATGCACCATCTTGTACACAGTTCTTGTTATAGGTTATTATTAACCTCCAAAGGTATGCACCATCTTGTACACAGTTCTTGTTATAGGTTATTATTAACCTCCAAAGATAAGCTCTTCTGGACTCCGCTTCCATTGTGCATTCTTTCTTGGGAATTTAGAATTTTTTACTTATGAGGTAAGTTTCCCTTTAATAAAATAGAGTTTATATGCTACATTAACTCTTCCGAGTTCTATTTATAACTTTTCCTTCAGAATTTCGTTATTGTAACCCTGCTTCTCATCTCATCATTATCATTTTGTTTTGCAGGAAGTTTATCCGGTTGTAATTAATATTTTGTTGCGGTTTAGTTATTTCCCAAATTCTTGTAATTCTAGACATATATTGGTGGTAAATAAAGGCTTTGTAACCTCCATCCCTCCATATTCGATAAGTATTAAAACCCTAGACCATAATTATTGCGGAGACATAAGTATGTTAAGGTCTTGTTGACCATCAATTATCGGAGTTCAAATTTTCTTTTCCACTATGAGTATAAATATAGTCATGCCCATAAATTCATAGGGTTTTATTCCGTTTGGTTTATAATTCATCATTATACATAAAATTATTTAGGTTTTAATTTCTTTAACTCCTAGAATTTTTCTGAGTAATTATGGGTTTTTTTATTTCCCCAAGGTTAAGTTTCATTCTAGAAACCCTAAACCCTTATGGAATCTTTGAGGAATTTTGAAGAATTTTTATAGTGAAACCGTACCTGGGTGTTAATCACTAGGTTTTAATATCAAAGTTACGTTCTTTTCATACTCAATTATTTTCCTGCGTTGTTCATTTGTATGGTTATACATATATTTTTTCTCTAAATAGTATTCTTCCTTGTAAACAGGGTTTCAATTCCCTCTTCGTCTTCCTTGTAAACAGGGTTTCAATTCCCTCTTCGTACTTTGCTTCTTGTAGAAATTGCAAGAAATTTGCTACTGCTAATGAAATCAAATTGAAATGAAGAGACATAAATTTCTTCTACTATTTTGCGGAACAGAAAACACACGATAGAAACACATGCAATAAAATTCAACCATCAAAACACAAGGAACACAATGATTTTACAGGGAAACCCAATTGGGAAAAGCCCCTCTGCTACTTTGCATTAATTCATATAAGAAAGAGAAACAATTACAATGTCTTGCTTCAACTCTAAAGCACACCATACACTACAAAATCATTGTCCTGCTTCTGACCTGCTCTGGACAAAATTTATCCAATTCAAGCCTCAACCAACTTCCTAATTCGTTGCAAAATCCTAGAGGAATTGAGCTCCTAAAAAATAGGGAAATTCCCTATTTCCTTGCGTAAATCCAAGGGAAATGATCACCTTCTCAGTGAAAAATCATTGTACACTCACCAATATACAATTATAAATACCAATGTGTCGTTTCCATCCACTCAACTAGGAAATTCGAATTCCATGCCTGACTGACTCTATTTTTAGTTGGTTGACTAGTTAACTGAGATATTAGTGAGTTAACAACAATCATAAATACTCAACTGACCTTCAACTACTCAACTAATGACTAGAGCTCAGTTAATTAAGTTCAACTAACAATAACTCAACTAGATTTCTAGATCTTAGCAATCAACTCATGCACAATGTAACAACCCTCGTCAAAAATCCATGTAATAAAAGTCAATAAAGGAAAAATAATAACCATGGTCAAGGAACACGTATTCCAAGTTGAATGTTGGGCAAAAAATCCTAGTGTGGGTGTTCATTTGGTATATTATGGCTATGGAAATTGGCAAAGGCAATGACAAAGGATTTGGAAAGGCAAATTGGCATTAATTAACATTTTATTTATCAAAATAATGGAAATTAGGAGAAAAGGAAGGTGAAAGGTCATAGGTTGCATGTGAGGAGGAAAATGAAGAAAATAGAGGCATCATTGATAAAAAGGATTATGAGGATCAGTTCATAGACTTTTGTCAGTTTAGTTTTGGAGCTCTCATTCTATTCTCTCTCTCATACTCTTGGACACTTAGAGTTTTCTTAGAGCGCTCTTGGAGGAGTGTGGCATTCTTGGGATTTGGAGCAAGAAGGTAAAGGAAAAGCAAGAAAGCAGAAGAGGACATCGAGATCAACAACTACAACGAGTTTTTCTTTCAGGTACCGAGTTGCATGTATGATTTCCTTACTAGTTTTGGCATGCATGCCATATGCATGTGGTTATTTGGTTATGATCTATCATTGGCATGGAGGATTTCTTGGATTTACAGTGGTTTTTTCCTAGCCTTTCCACTTCCTGGATATCCATGGTGTTGTGGGAGTATTTTCCTTTTGTTTTCTGGTTGGTTCTCATGTTCCTTTGGTTGTCGGTTGAGTTATTAGTTCCTAGAGCCTTGGTTGGACAAATTCATTAGAGCCCTGTAATAGTTTGGGTTGAGTTACTATAGAGCCTTGGTTGAACAAATGCTCTGGAGCCCTTGGTGGGTTAAGTTACTAGTCCTGGAGCCTTGGTTGGACAAACGCTCTAGAGACTAACAACAGTTGTGGTTTGAGTTAATAGTCCTAGAGCCTTGGTGGGAACAAACCCTCTAGAGCCCTAAACAGCTTGGGTAGAGACCAATTTGGTGATGGATAGTGATGTCCAACCGTGAGGTGGAAGCACTGGTTAAGGGTTAAGGTGGTTTGGCCTCTGGAAGGCTTGGTTTGGTTTTGTTATATTTGTTTCATGAGATCCCACATTCATGCTTGGAATATGGCACATAGGTGATTGGTTGAAGAGAGATTTCGTTCAACCAATATATGGTCGGGTGGAACATGGAAGTCCCGAACCTAGTTGGCATTTTCATTCATTATTAATAACTTCTTCTACATGGTATTCTATGGGTAAATATACTTGTTTATATCTGGTTTATATGGTTGTTATATCCTTGATATTTTTTGTTGGTTATATATTGGTTATGAGTGAGTTTTATGGCAGTGATAATGTATGGCTCTCATCATGTTTTCGTTAATCATTGATTGTACAATGAATATATGGCTTAATAGATGGTAGTGCATTTATTGTGATGAGGCATCAATGCTTCTTAGTGATTCTCAGATAAATATGAGACCCATATGCTTAGATTTGTACGGTTTAAACCTGTAGAATGCATATTTGTGACATGTTTGACGAAATGTTTGTCATGGATAGTAGGGGTCCAGTCAAGTTATTATTAAAATATTTGCATTTGTATCATTGTTTTGATGTTATTTTCCATTTCTAGAAGTTTCATTGAAGTTATAGGCAGTAACCTGAGTCCTGGCCTAGAAAAAGTGGCATGGAATCCAGAGTTGCTGGAACATAACTACCTGGAAAAGTCCCCAGTCGCAGACATGCCTTGTTGTGGGAGTGATTGGAGGGTCCCAGTTGCATGCATTCCCATGTCATGGGAGTGATTGAAGTTTTAATGCAGCAAAATGTCAGTTTGTCTCAGGGGTTGGTCACCTGGATGGGTTGGATGGCTCCTGGGGGTTCTGTTGCATGTGTAGAAGGTCAGGTTAGTTGTGTTTCGTCGGTTCCACTTCCTTAACTCATATATAGGGAGTAGAATCATATCATAGTAATTCACTGTCACATGTTTACCCCAGTTGGCCGGCTACTTAGGTAGATGTGGGAGTAGGGTGTTACAGAGTGGTATCAGAGCATGGTTCCATTATCCTTGGGTGATTTTTGGTTTCCGTTCTCCTCGGATGATTGTGTTGTCGTATGTACATTTCGATTGTGTATAGGTCTATGTGCTTGGGGTGTATGTGCTTGTTGTGATTGGTTATGATTGTAGTGGCATCACCATGTGAAATTTGATGGTGTCGTTATTGAATATGTTTTTTGTGAGTGTGTGTTGGTCATGCATTGGTTATGTGTGTCATTGTTTATATGTTGGTATGCATACATTTACTGGATAATGGTTGAAAATATGCTTATATGTTGATCTGATTTTGTTATATATGTATTGTGCTAATATGGTCGGTTTTGCAAACGAGATATCCCCCCCGAACTATACTAAGGTACGTTAGTTTGTTTATGATTTGGTTTAGCTGACATAATATGCCTTGCAGGAAGAAGAGATCAAATATGACTAGCAAGATGACAGATTACAAAGATTCTCCCTATGAATCAGATGAGCAGTGTGGTGTTCGGCACTCTTCTGAATTAGCAGACACATTGAGCAGTTTGAAGGAAGAAATAAGGAGTTGTAAAGTCGATAATGACATAATCATGCAAGAGCAAGAGAAACAAGCAGAAGTCAATGTAGTAATTCTTCAAAGTTTGTCAAAATTGCAGAGACATGGACCACTTCAGATCAGTTATGGACGAGAGGATAGGACTAATGGGGCCTATGGTAGTAGATGTCATGGTGGGCATAGACCATATAGAGATGACATAATTATGGATGGAAGGTTCTTGGATACACTAGACAGGAGAGGTGATGGACACAAATTCTATTCTAGTTCTGGTTCTGATAGGTATCATGGTCATCATCTTTATCATCCTTACAGGACGAGTGATAGGGGATATTTTTGGATCAGTTTGAGAAAGCAAATCCACCTACAGTCAATGGGGAAATGAAGAAATCACAGGATGCAGAATCATGGTTTCTTGGAATGAATAAGTTCTTCAGGATACATGATTACTCATAGAGCATGAAGGCGAGAATATCTACATTCAGTCTTAGAGGTAAAGCAAATATCTAGTGGGAAGATGTAAATAACATCATAGATTTTTATGATGAGGATTTGACAACAATTTCCATGTCATAATATGTAAACCAATCAAAATACTTTAAATTTAAAAGAGGTACATGTAAATATTTTGGAGGGAAAAGAATAAAAACTAAGTTTTTCAAGTGTATTTTTGGCTTATCTAATTACAGGTTTACTCAAATGTCAAGTGTACACACTCGTTGGATGCAGAATTAAATTTTGCATCCAACGAGTACCCATTATGCATACTTTTGAGAAGACCCACTCTTTTTTAATGTACCTGCAATTTTTATCAATGTGGGTATTCTTAAAAATATGCATTATGGGTACTCGTTGGATGTGAAATTTAATTCTACATCCAATGAGTGTTTACACTTGAAATTTGAGTAAACCTCTAAGGAGATCAGCTAAAAATACAATAAAAAAAGTAGTTTTATTTTTTTTCCCTCCAAAATTCGTAACTCTTATTTTATTATTTTATGATTTTTCCTTAGGAGGCCACTTTTAGGCTGAAATTTCCTCTAATATGTTTCCAATAGAGATTTCAGAGTTGTCGCCTCGTAGAGAAGTGGAATTTTCTATTGAGTTGGTACCAGGGGAAGCATCGACATCAAAGGCACCATACAGGATGAGCACTCTAGAGTTGGTAGAGATAAATTTTCAATTGAATGAAATTCTTGACAAAGAATACATTAGGCCAAGTGTATCACCATGGGACGCACTGGTATTGTTTGTGAAGAATAAGGATGGTACTCTCAGGTTAGGCATTGATTACAAGCAGTTGAATAAGGTGACCATTAAGAATAAGTATCTGTTGTTGAGTATTGATGATTTGTTTGATTTTTTGAAGGGAGAAGCATTGTTCTTGAATATTGATCTGATATCTGGATATCGTCAGGTACACATTAAAGAAGATGACATTCACAAGACAACTTTTTGGATCAGGTACAAACATTATGAATTTGTTGTAGTTCCTTTCGGTTTTTCTAATGCTCTAACTACTTTTATGTGCTTGATGAATAGTTTGTTACATCCTTATCTGGACAAGTTTGTTATTGTATTCATTGATGATATATAGACATATTCTAAAAATGAATAAGAGCATGTCGAACGCTTACCAATAGTATTGATATTGTTGAGAGAACATCAATTGTATGCTAAGCCCAGTAAGTGTAGTTTTTTTTTCAGACAGAGGTACATTACCTGGGACATGTGGTTTCCAAGGAAGGCATAACAGTGGATCCAAAGAAGGTAAGAGCTATTAGGGTTTGGGAAGCTCCTAGGAATTTGGATGAGGTAAGATCATTTATGGGGTTAGCAGGTTATTACAAGAGGTTCATCAGGAACTTCTCACAAATTGCATATCACATCACATCATTGCAAAGTAAATGTAATAATTTTGAATGGAAAAAGGAATGTGAAGCAAGTTTTGAGCAGTTGAAACAATTGTTGACACATGATCTAGTGCTAAATATTGCAGATCTGGACAAAGAATTTTTGGTATGCACAAATGCTAGATGGCTTGATGGAGTTCTTATGCAGGAGGTACATGTGGAGTGCTATGAGTCACAAAAATTGAATGAGCACGAGAAGAATTATCCAACACATGATCTTGAGTTGGAAACGATCATCAATGCATTGAAGATGTGGGCAAACTATCTTCTTGGTAGGAGGTTTGTATTGATGAGCGATCACATTGGATTGAGGTATATATTTGACCAACTGAATTTGAATTCTAGGAAAGCTAGATTTTTGGCCACGATCAGTGAGTTCGACTTTGAGATCAGGTACATTAAAGGAAAAGAGAACAGGGTTGCAGATTCTCTTAGCAGGCGGATACATGTAAATCATATAAAAACTATGAGTTCTTATGGGACAGGTCTATAGGATCAGATCTTACAGTCAAGTGAGCAGGGTAACATGTACATGGATCTCATGCATAAGTTATAGTAGAGTACAGGTACAGGTATGGGTAGCGGTACAAGTATAGGTACAAGTGCACAAGATTCTGGACTATAATCTTATAGCGGATGGATTGGTCATATTTAGGGACAAGATCTATGTACCAGATAGCAGTGAGCTCAAGAAGCTTATTTTTAGGGAATTTCATGTCAAGTTGTATTCAGGTCACCCAGGATATCAGAAGACATTGATAGTGGTAAATAAGTTATACTATTGGTTGAATATGAAGAAAGAAGTGGCAGAATTTGTGGCAAGATGCTTGGATTGTCAACAGGTAAAGGTAGAACATAAGCATCCAGGTCAGTTGCTACGGTCAATTTAGATTCCAGAGTGGAAATGGGAGGTAATTTCCATGGATTTCATCACAGGTTTGTTGAGGACATCTAGACAAAATGATTTGATTATGGTTGTATTTGAAAGGTTGACGAAGGTAGTGCACTTTATTCTAGTGAAGTCTACTTATTCATCCAATGACGTAACACATGTCTTCATCAGGGATGTGGTGAGGTTGCGTGGTGTTCCAAATAAGATTGTATCATACAGGGAATCTATGTTCACTCCAAGATTTTGGAAAGAGTTATTTGCAGGTTTGGGTAAAGAGTTGGATTTCATCACATCTTATCATCCACAAACATATGGATAAACATAAAGGGTCAGCAGGGTTCTAGAGGACATGTTGAGGATGTATGTGATGCATCAACAACGAAATTGTGAAGAGTACCTTCCGTTGATTGAGTTCGCTTACAACAATGGGTATCAAGAGTCTTTGAGGATGAGCATGTTTGAGGCACTCTATGGTCATAGTTGTAATAATCCCATCATTTGGAGTGATCCAGACAACAGGGTATTGATAGGGATATATATGTTGGAAGAGATAGAATAGGAAATGCAGGTAATCAAGAAGAATCTAAAGGCAGCACATGATAGGCAAAAAATTTATGCAGATAAGAATAAGTTGTTTAAGGAGTTTTAGGTTGGGGAACATGTGTATTTGTACATCAAGCCTAAGAAAATATCCTTGAGGATTAGATAATGTGCCAAGTTGTCACCTCGATTTTGTGGACCTTTCAAGATTCTTGAAAGGTTTGGACTAGTATCCTATCGACTTGCACTGCCTCCGACAATGAAATTCCATGATGTTTTCCATGTGTCATTTCTTAAGAAGTATGTTAAATATGTTTATCATGTGATTGACTAGTCTGTATTGTAGGTGAAGCAAGAAGGAGAATTGTAGCCATAACCTCAATGCATTTTGCAGGGAAATATGGCCATGCTTCGGAACCGAGCAATCGAATAGTTTAAAGTGAAATGGAGGCACTTTGGGCCCGATGAAGCTACATGGGAGATGGAGGATCAGATGTGGGATATGTATCCTTCTCTATTCGTCGGTTGAGAAAATGTTTTAGTATATGTCTTTAGTATATTTTTTTGGTACATTCTTTGATATGACATCTTGGTATATGTACATATGCATATGGATGCAAATACTGCAACGAGCTATGTTATAAAGCTCCATTAAGAGGGATAGTTTCATGTCATGGTTGTCATGTTGGTTTGATTCTTAGCAAATTGATAATTGAAAATACTGCAACGAGCTAAGTTATAAACCTCCATGGACATTGTGTTTTTCTTTCAGCAGTATTGTTGGTTGTAGGTGTCATTGAATACTGAGGAAGGTGTTCCCCCAAGGGGGAGGGTTCTGTAACAACCCTGGTAAAAAATTAATGCAATAAAAATTAATAAAGGAAAAATAATAAAGATGGTCTTGGGACAAGTATTTCAAGTTGAATGTTGGGCAAAACATCCTAGTGTGGGTGTTCATTTGGTTTATTATGGCTATGGAAATTATCAAAGGCAATGGAAAAGGCTTTGGGAAGAAAAATTGGCATTAATTGGTATTTTATTTATGAAAATAATGGAAATTAGGAGAAAACGAAGATGAAATGTCACGGGTTGCAAGTGAGGAGGAAAATGAAGTAAAAATAATGGAAAATGAAGAAAATATTGGCGTCATTGATAAAAATGATTTTGAGGATTAGTTCATAGACTTTTTCAGTTCAGTTTTGGAGCTCTCATTCCATTCTCTCTCTCTCTCATACTCTTGGACACTTATTTTTCTTGGAGAAATCTTGGAGGAGTGTGGCATACTTTGGATTTGGAGCAAGAAGGCAAAGGAGAAGTAGGAAAGCGCAAGGGGACATTGGTATCAACAACTACAATGGGTTTGTCTTGCAGGTACCGAGTTGCATGTATGATCTCCTTACTAGTTTTAGCATGCATCGCATATGCATGTGGTTATTTGGTTATGATCTGTCATTGGCATGGAGGATTTCCTGGATTGACAGTGGTTTTGCCTAACCTTGTCATTTATTGGATAGCCATGGTGTTGTGGGAGTCTTTCCTCTCTTTTTTTGGTTGGTTCTCATGTTCCTTTGGTTGTGGGTTGAGTTATTAGTTCCTGGAGCCTTAGTTGGACAAACGTTTCGGAGCCTTGTAATAGCTTGGGTTGAGTTACTAGTCCTGGAGCCTTGGTTGGGCAAATGCTCTGGAACCCTTAGTGGGTTGAGTTACTAGTCCTGGAGCCTTAGTTGGAAAAACGCTCTAGAGCCCTACAACAATTGTGGGTTGAGTTACTATTCCTGGAGCCTTGGTTGGAACAAACACTTTGGAGCCCTGGACATCTTGGGTAGAGACCAATATGGTGATGGATAGTGATGTCTAACTGTAAGGTGGAATCACTAGTTGATGGTTGAGGTGGTTTGGCCTCTGGAAGCCCTGATTCAGTTTTATTGGATTTGTTTCAGGAGATATTCCCACATTCATGCTTGGAATATGGCACGAGGGTGATTAAATGAAGAGAGATTTGGTTCACCCAAACTATGGTCAGGTGGAACGTGGAAGTCCTAAACCTAGTTTTATTTTGTATTCATTATTAAGAGCTTCTTCTACTTTTTATTTTATGGGTAAATATACTTGTTTATATGTGGTTTATATGGTTGTTATATCCTTGATATTTTTGTTGGTTATATATTGGTTATGAGTGAGTTTTATGGCAGTGATAATGTATGGATCTCATCATGTTTTGGTTAATCACTGAATGTACAATGAATATATGGCTTAATAATGGTAATGTAGTTATTGTGATGTGGACTCAATGCTTCTTAGTGATTAACACATAAGTATGATACCCTTATGCTCATATATGTTGTTTAATGAAGCAAAATGCCAGTTTTGTCTTAGGGGTTGGACACTTGGATGGGTTGTGTTATCACTTATAAATTTGTGAAACATTAATTGACATGGTCATTCAAGTTCATTATCAAAGGTCTCAAGTTGGTATAGGAAATTTTCATTTTTTCATATTTAACCTATCCTAAGGTTCAAGACCACCTTCATTTCATCTGAATCCACCTCCATTTAGGTAATGTCATGTCACATCAATCATCATTTGATGTCATATTTCATTTCCCAAGTGCTTAAATTTGAAAAAGGACACTTTAGCCAGTTTTTCCTCTTTCCATAGCATTTTACACTGTAAAATAGCAGTTTTCACTACGAAACTGCATAATAGTTTCATAGCGAAACTATCAAAAAATGAACTAGCCACTCTATGAAAAATATTTTTTCTGTCTGTATTGTCAAATCCGATGCAAGGTGTCAGTTCATGATTAGAGGAGATAGAGTGGATGGCATTCGAGTCAGTTAGGGTTATTTCAAAGGTACAAGGTCATGCCTGAGGTCATCATTACCATTTTTAGCATATATGAGTCATGATTAGGGCATGAGTTGTCAACGAAACCATAAAAAATTACCCAATTGAGTCTTTTTTTCATTCTCTGCTTTATCCTTGCATGTTATTGAGTTTCTGGAGAGCTGCTTCACTGAGCCAAGCTAGTTGTTGGCATTTTCAAAACTTGCAGGTGTTACTAATCAAGCGAGGTTGAGAAGATATAAATTCACCATGGTTGCTAGGAAGAATACTAACAAAGGTGGTCACTACCTCAGGTATGAGGCCATGGACATGAATTTGTTAAAGGAAGACCCAACTGCCTTGGAAGTGTTTAGAAGAACAAGGTGTTTGCAATTCTGCCAAAGATTGCAAGGGTGCCATTTGCGGGTTTCAAAGGATTTTGCCAAAAGTTTTACTGGATCAACTACAAATGTGGGAATGTTAAATCTCACAATAACACTAGACAATATTTTAGTAGCAACAGGAATCCCTAGAGGAGGGGAGAAATGGTTTAAAGGCATCAAGTTCACCATGTAGGATTGCAAAGAATTCATCAAGCCAGAGCATAGTGAAATTGACCTCACAAATGTTATCCCAAGGAGCTACATGAAGGAAAACTACTCAAAGCTGTTGATGGTCATTCATAAGTACTTCATCTATGAAGGGAGATTTCACATGGTCTACTCCTACCACCTTAGGCTTCTACTACATTTTGTGGGTAAGATGTCTCTTGACTTGCCCTTTTACTTATACAAAAGTATAGGTAAAATGTCAGATAGGGTTCAAGTTAAAACAAAAGGAAATGAAACCTCTCTATTTCATCATGGTTTGATTAATTTGTTGGTGTTAGAGGAGTTGAAGAGATTAGGTAGAGATTGGACATCCTTTCTGTTCATTAGTGGTTTTGAAGTAGATGTTGTCACTCCTAAAAGAGTTTCCAAACCTAGAGATGTTTCATCACCTATAGTGGCAGAGCAAGTTGAACTAGACACCCAAAGCTACACCTACAAAATAGAAGCCAAAATTTAGCAAATATGGCAGCAAGAGAGTTACAAGGAGCCAAAAAGTGGTTAAGGATAACTTAGTGGACATTTTTCATGCCATTGATATTGAATAAACTCCCATTGTCCAAGCTTAAGACATAGATGAGGGAGGAAGGAAGCTTAAGAAAGGAAAAACATCTAATAAGTTAGAATTTGTAGGTGATGATGCTGGTTTCGTGTTTCAAGCTAGAAAACTAATGAAAAGACATGAAATAAAGGTCTTAGAAAGCAGCAAAGAGGCTCAGAAGGTCAGTGAAACTACTCAGCCACCACCAAGCATCATAGATCTCTCCTCACTTGCAAAAGAAGAATTAGTCATCAAACAAAAGAAGGGACAAGATAAAATCACTGAAAAGTCAGAAGTTGAAGCCCTTAAGGAGTATTTGAAAGATGCAAGTGAAGAGATATCAGTCTTGAGGAAAGAGGCAAAGAAGCATAGAGATGAAAGGGTTCAGTTTGAACAAATGAGGAATATTTGGGAAGATCAAGTCACAAGTGTCTCAAAGACCTTGGACAATACAGAAAAACTGATAAAGTGGACTTAGCCCTAGGATGCAACTGAGGTCTCTCTCCATTTCATGGGGCCTTTATACTTGTGTTAAATTTGATATTTTCATTCAAAAGACACTTTTCTAATGTTTCACTTTCACCTTTAAAACTTTTGGAAAACACTCTTTTACACTATGACTTCTTCTTTGCAGGTTGATGATGCTAGAGTTTGGCATTCTTCTCATTGTTTTTACTTAGTGTTCAATTTGGAATTTAGAGTTGAATTGGAAGCTTGGGAATAATACTTATTTACATATAGTGAACATAAAATTACATTTGAAAATAAAAATAAATTACATCTTTGTTTTTTTAAATAAAATGACATTGCAGAATGGAAATCATAACTTGAAAGAAGAATTTAAAATTTAGAAATATTCATTGGAGATCATCTTTACATGTTGACAAATCCTTTCAGATGATGAAGGAATGCTATTTGAATCACTCTCATTATTTTTTCTCACCTTGTGCAAATGAAACAGTGTGTTATTGAACCTTGAAAAATGAAACCTAGTGACTTAATGAGACCTTGAATGACCAAACTTCATGGTGAATTTGGCTAACATAATGACGTGATGAAATAAAATCTCATGACTGAAATATGCTCATCAAGACATGAAGATGGGCCAGAAAGTATAAATTTTGAGGGAGAGTGAAGTTTGTGACTAGGGATACCATCAGTGAGTGAATTATATCCACAAAAATTATTGTACCCCTATAACCCCCATATTGTTATTATTGTGCCTTTAAATTATTATTGTTAGGTTGGCTAGGATTACATTGTGGCCCCATGGACTCCTATATATATAAAGGGGGTTTTGTAATTTGAATCATCCAAGAATTGTTCATTCATGTAATGTATTGGAGGTTTCCCCCTCGAAGTGGCTTATTTCTAAAGCGTTGATATCTCTTTTCTTCTCTTTTTGGAGTTGGTTTCACAACAATGACAACCACCTACCTACTAAAGACATATCTACAATCATGTGAAGTGGTCCTTGCAGTGTAACTAATCCAAAAAATGGCTACTTACTGAAATTATGCTCTCATTTTCCTCTAGCAAGCAAAAAAACAAAAACTAGGCCACTCCAAGTGTCCACTAAACATGTGCTTTTGGTCCATGAAAACAAGAAAATACAACTTCCTTGCTAGCTGTAGAAAATCAATAAAAGGAGCTTCAAAAATATGAAATGTTACCTTGTCTTGAGATTCAACAAAAACACAAGCACACTCTTCATTCTGATTTGAAAGAACACTCGGTTGTTGATCCATAGGAGAGCACAGGGAAGTATGAATTTCTTCTATCTGAGTGTTGGCTGCAAATTCCTGAAGCATGGGAAACTCTGACTCCATCACTTGCACATTGTCTCTCTTAGGCTCATACTCCTCAAATTCATATTCTAAATAATCTTTGAACATAAAACATTCTTCAATATTGTTAAACATGACAACCCTATCCTATTCATGAAAGACAACGGTCTCTATTAGCTGATCTCCTTGCAAGAAATCATCATCACAAATTGGATTACTCTCAACAAATTCGTGTATAGTTTCATCAATCTCATGACTATCATTATTTAAACTCAGATTTTCATTTTCAATGATGGAAGAAGTTTCACTAACACATTATTGACTATGTGAACACTAAAAACCTGCATTAGCTTGAGCTATAATATGACTGTTCAGGAGTTGATTCATCTCATCTTCAGACAGAGGAGAAAACTGATTTTTATAGAAGTTAACATTGGCTTGATGATTCTCATGTTCAAGATCAGGAATGGACATTTATCTTTCTAGGTCTTGGTATTTTTCGTCCAAGGAGGAAACTACTGATTCTTGTTGGAAGGGAAAATCATATAGGCTTCTATGATCTCATCATCTAGACACTCTTCATCCCATACAAATTTTCAAGAAACTTAATGAAATTATCAGATATCTCACAACAACTATCAATCATCGACAAGGAAGAATTAGAGCTTTGATAATTTTGAAAGAAAAATGAATGAAAGTCCTTCAGAGAATATAAAATAGCAGATGGTAGACTCTCATACCATGATCTTGCTTTTTCCTCCAAGGTATCCATAAACATCTTCATCAGACAATCTTTAAGATACTCAATCCTTAGTCTGTGAATATGCAAATGAAATTTGACCAAATGCAAACTAGCATCTTCACTGTCTTGACCCTTAAACTTTGACAGTCCTGATTGCCAATCTATACAAGAAATACGTTTCGGAAAACTAGGAATATGAGCTCGATTGATAGGAGCACAACTTCGAGCAATCGAATCCATTTTGAAAACAATTAGTTCACCAAGAATATCTTCCAACTATTGGTTCTTGAAAAGTGGATCGCCATGAAAATTCTGAACCTTTGGATTCTTTGACATTGGAGTCGCCAGGTGAATGATGCACAACCTTGTGCCTGATTGTTTTTCACCACCAACAATTAGATCTAAACTTTGTTGTTCTTTCCTAGGGAAGATCTGATCTTTCGTTCCCTAGCAATGACGCCAGTATGTTATCACTCAGGACCTAGTCCCCTTGACCTAATCCTCATCTAGCAAACCCAACCCAAATAAAATCAAAACAAACCCTTCTGCATTTCATAGCTAGCCTAAAACCTTTTCATCCAGCCCTCTTGGCTCTGATTTTTGTCGAGAGAGCCCTCTCCAACTTGGTAGGGCTAGATACCAAGTTAAAAGGTTGGTGTATGGTTACCTCTGTTGGGATTCCTTCTTCAGCCTTGGGAATTTGGTGGAGTGATAGCAATGGCCTCGCACTTGAAACCTCTAATTCCAAGCATCGTGGCTTAGAGTTCACCCTAGACAACTTTAAGGTTGTTTTTGCGTTCAATGCATGGAATTTCAAAGCTCCTTATTTGTTCAGGATGTGTTATGAGAAGAAAGGGAAGCTCATCAATGCCCACAAAGTGTTCTAGGATGTGATGTAGGTAAATTCGTTGTCGCAGGAGGCCAAAGTGGGCATAGATCATCGATATTGATTAAGAGATATAGAAACATATGTGATATCGTATGCTTGCATCCAAAAAGAGAATGAAAGTTGTCTCCCAGTTGGGACAAACAAACGAATTTTTGAAGATTGTGGAGGAAAAAATTTGAAGCCTATTTGTTGAAAAACTGACAACATTAGCTAATAGTTTATTAGTTTTATGTTCTGAGTCATTGTAGAAAATGCAAGATATGAATTGCAATGGTGCTCAAAAATGTGTTGGGAATTACTAGACTCATTTTATAATGTATTTATTTGTGTATTGGATGCCTTGGATGAAGAATAACATCAGGAGCACAGTGGAGGGATTTTTGTTTTTAAAAGTAATTGGCAATGTAGTAGGGTACTATTGGTAGGAAAGAAAAAAAAAGACAAAGTTTGAGCCATTTACATGAAATTCCTTGAACATCTAATCTATCGTCATCAAAATAAATAACTCAAATATGCTTGCCTGTAAACGTCATTTAACTCTAAGCTCACAACCCATCTTTCCAAAATATAGGCTTTTGAGAAAATCAAAATGCGATGATTCTGTCTAGTCGGATATCTTCTTGCATCTCGCTAAATTTTATAGGTTTAATTTGATAGATGAATTTTCTTGAATTGAAGAATTCATTCAATTGGGGTTCCATGATTTTCATTGAGTCTATTTGTAATCATGGTGAACCTGTCAACCTCTCGTCATCTGCTTAATCCATTGTTTAAACAAGATAACAGGATAGTGTCACAATTGCACTCTCCTAGCCATCACGTTATAGGTTTAATTTGATAGATGACTTTCCTTGAATTGAAGAATTCATTCAATTGGGGTTCCATGATTTTCATTGAGTCTATTTGTAATCATGGTGAACCTTTCAACCTCTCGTCATCTGCTTAATCCATTGTTTAATCAAGATAACAGGTTAGTGTCACAATTGCACTCTCCTAGCCATCACGTTTTAGAAATTATTTCCAAATTTCCTTGCCATCCATGGTTCAAATAACCCATTTCGTCCTATCTATTCTTCCCTTTAAACCAGGCAAGCTCTACCATCACTCTATTAATTTAAATTTTTCTTTCTCTGAATGCAATCACTTTTGTTTCTTTCTTATATGTCGCGTAAACCGTTATAAGCCCATGTGTATCGAATGGGTCATAGGGGGGTATTCAAAGGTTGGAGACCAAAAATACTGATAAATACCATGAAATCGGGATGGCCCCTACAAAAGGAAACAAAGTGATCCAAAAGGGCCTCCATAGATAAAATATGATCCATATTGCAAGTATTTCCTTTCACCCACCTCCTTATCGCACGTTTTCACCATTGTCCTCTCAGAGTTCAAACCACTAACATTATTGTTAGGTCACATATGTACTGTGGAATGAAGGACAAGGCTGCTCTATGGATGTCCTCCCCCTTATGGTATTTAGGCCTTACCACACCTAAATAAATCTGGTTATACAACTCAAGGGAAATCTTAGAAGCTATTAGAAAGAAATTAGGAAGTAGGAATTAACAAAAGAACCAATTTCAGCAAAGGAAGCCTATTCATATGTAGATTCTCCTTGCCAACAATTGCCACCTTAGCCAACCCAAGGCTATAAATGGACACAACGTTAGCTAGGCTCTTCCTTTGGAAACCAACAACGAGTGAAAATATGAAAAATGATAAGAAGACCCATCCATAAAAAGGAGAAAGCTCTCGGGAAAGGAAAAAATGGATCCGCGCCCAGCCAAGAAGCCCGCAGTAAACCCTACACCGAAGAAGGAGCAAGTCGGCGATGCTAAGTCGGAACAGCCATCGCCAAAGGCTGAGCCTGTTACAGTTGTTAAGGTCATAGCCGAAGTGCTGGAGCAGTCTTCTGCTAAAACTAATGGAGCAGAGGCATCACCTTACACCGATATGGCTCTCGCGCCGCTACGGATTGTCCCTGTACCTTTTGCTCCGCTCATTCCCTGTTTCGCAGATCTGAAGCGGCAGTTGAAACTTGCAGGAAAACGGCGACATCTTCAGCCTCTCAACGGCAGCAAAGAATGGGTTTACAGGCTGGAGAAGGTCGATTGGCTTTCCATTCACTCTGTTTCCCATTCCTTTGTCTCGGCTCTGCCTCTGTCTATAAGTGACAATATTTTCCCGAAGGAGAAATCTCCTCCCCATCAGCGCTATGGCAGACTTGCCCTTGGAAGCACAAGAGGCCACGACTCTGTGCCTAGGAACCTCTTTGACTCCTTTCAGATCCAAATTTCTCATCCTACAGGCAAAACTGTCCTGCAATGGGTCAGTTCTTCAGATTTGGTGCTGGATCTCAAACTTGATCTTGAACGGTGAATTGGAATCCCTTCAAGCCTTCAGAGACTTCTCTTTCAAGGTAAACAACTTGAAGACCTTCTTCCTATCTCTTCTTACTGCATTATCAGAAACAACTCTTTAGTGTTAACCCTTCGTTTGAGAGGGGGTGCAGCAGGACAGTCGTCCTCCGCTCCTCCTTTCTCTTACAAAGATGTTGTACACTCTGAGATCCCCAAACCCCCGGATGCCTTTAAATCCAAGCCTTTTTTGATCAACAAAACAGAGGAAGTTTCCTCTGTCGAAATCACTCATGCAGATCCTGTAAATCATCTTCAAGAACTTGCAGAAAGAGCCATCATTTGCAGATTCAACGGATTGTGGTCGCGATCTCAGGACCTTTATGATTGGATTCATGCAAACTGGACTCATCAGTGTAAGGTCAGTTTCTGTTCAAAAGGATATTTCATTGTTTTATTTAATGACAGTAAGCATTATGAAAAGGCTTTAGGAGAAGGCCCTTGGTTCATGGGAATTGCAGGGCTCTTCTTAACTCCTTGGTTCCCAGATTTTGATCCAGCAACTGCAGTCATCACCAGGACACCTGTATGGATCAGGCTTCCAAACCTTCCTATCCACTTATGGCATGTTGCAGTATACAAAGCAATAGGCAACACCTTGGGCAGTTTCATTACAGGAGATTACAGGCGGGAAAATAAAGGTCTCTACACTTATGCCAGAATATGTGTGGAGTTAGACTTAAGCCAAGGTCCTCCAGACCAAATCATCCTCAAGATGAACGAATTTGTTTGGTCTCAGACTCTGGATTACGAAAATACTACCTTCCGCTGCCGTCATTGCCACCAAGCAGGGCATCTGCAGTCCACCTGCCCTTCTCTCCTGGCAAAAAAGAAAAAGGATAACCTCTCCAAGCACAAATCCAAATGATGGGCTCCTTGCTCTCCACCTCCAGTCGTGGATTTTGAATCCTCTAGCTCTGAATATGAAGCAAGCGACGCAGAACTAGATCAAGCCCCTCAATCTGTGGTTCCTTCCACCGATCGACCGGCACATTCCTCCGATATAGCCATCTCCCAGAAACGCGTCCATATGACGACCTCCTCGGATTCAGAAAAGGAGGGTCCCCCCTTGGAGAACCCCAGTCTTCAAATAGTTGTTGCTCATTCACCCCGGGATAGGTGGGTCAAAGTCAAAAAAAGGAAAGGGAAAAAGCTTCGTGTTGAGACTTCTACCCATGCTGGGTAGAGTTCAGTTTTTTAGCTTTCCAGTCTTTGGTTGTTACTCTTTGCTTGCTTCTCTTCTTCTCCGAAACCGAGGTTGATAGTCCTATCATTTCCGGCTGCCGGTTTTTTGTCTCTCTCGATTGTATCATCATCTTGTAACATATTTTTTCTTAATAGAATTAGTCCAATTCCAAAAAAAAAAAAGAGAGTATACCTTTAACAACTCATCAAGATTATTTCTAAAAGGTAATAGATGCTTCCAAAACTGAAGTAAAATGCATGCCTCGACCTCATAGAGGTTACAATACATGCCAAGGCCAAGAACGCTTATGGGGGGGTGCAGGTTGATAGATAAAAAATTCTTACGAGAGAGAGATTTTGCCTTTTCCCTCCCTTTCCCTTCACTTAAAAATTTGTTTTCCTTTAAATTCAGGTTGTTGCTTAAACAAAATGTACATACACAAGGGAAGAGTATGTGTAGAGAGACAAGAAGGAAACATTATATTCCTTAAATTTTCATTGACATAGAAAAGTGTTGTATGCCTCCCTTCTTCCTCTCTCTCCAACATTCCCTGAGAGGGATCAAAGGAAACAAAGAGTTAATTTTCTTGGTGCTTAGAACATCATTGGTTAAGATGGATCTGTGCTAGTTTTCTTTTCTTTTCTTTTTTGAAAAATATGTCTTATAATCTTGATAAGTATTTACAAATAGAAGAACCAAAATTGGAAGGGTATATACAATGGCGATCATATCTTATTCCATAGAGAAACTATAACAGAAATGAAATCAAAGTATGTTTTGGGCATAAAAGCCTTAGTTTCTTTGATCAACAAAGTGTGCTTATGCAAAATTTGATGGCATATCTCATCGCAACATGAGGGATGAAATTCAAACGATGAACTAACTTGATTCTCAAAAATATATTTACAATAGATCATCTAATGATAAAGAGTAAATTCTCAAGCAATTATAGATCCTTGAAAAGGAAGAATGGACAAGACACCAATAATCTTCAAATAAGGTATCCCTCTAATGAATGTGTCCCTGATGAAGCTCTCAATACATATTTTGCCAAAATTTTCAGCAATTGGGAAAACCAAGAGTCCTAGAAGACATGTTTCACAATCTCCAACCGAACACATACAAGGAAAATTCCATCCGAAAACCCACTTTTGATCAAACATGCCTTGAATGGAATCCTTGGGTACATCACTAGCTAGGCAAAAATTTATAGCTTATAATAAATCTGGATGGACCAAATACTGTAAAGTCTTTGTACCCGTTTGTCCTCTATATAATTAAACATTCATCTCACATTCAGTACGAGTGACAACAAATGATGATGGTGAAAGAGTGAGTACAATCTTTGAGTGTCATATTTCTCGAGAGGATGTTTAAAGCTCCATCTCTAGTTCTTCTATAATATACATGGCACCCCTAGATTCATCTTGAATAACTTGGCCTTCTGGATGAGCTTCGTAAACTACATAATTGACAGGGGATTTGAGGCCATCAAAACAAACTCCTATGAAAGAATACACTAGTTCCTTCAAGAGTGCAAAATGTAATTCCAAATGTCCTCGCAAAACAAAATGTCATTCCTACTCAATTTCTAATCTTGAAAATGGGGTATATTAGCATCACATTGACCCCGCACCCTCCAACTCAATTTTTGAGCTTGAAAATGAGGTATATCAACATCACATTGATCCTGCACCCTCCAACTCCAAATGAGGTGACAAGCTAAGTTCCATATTGCCTTGTTTCCATGCCAAGACCAATGAACCAAACCATTCATATCTTTCCAAGTTGCCCATATACTTTTGAAGATGAATGAGCTTGAAACTTGAAATAAGTGAGGCATAGAAATAATGTCACACGAGCCAAATGTGGTAGCAAAAGTATGTACAAACATCAGTCAAGCTAAGCCCATTGTCATCTTTAGGCTTGGTGTACACATCCCAAGGAGCCATAAAGATGCACCTCTCCCCACTATACTTAGATCATAGCCATAAGTATGATTGAAGAATTTTCTCCAAGCGTTGAAATTGAATTTTGCTACAAGACCAACAAGAGACATAATAGACATGTCAAACTATTACACATAGTTTATTGCTCCATGTGGTATGCATTCATCTTGATTCAAGCCTATTAGACTTCAAATTGTATTGGATGTTAAAATATCTAATCCACAAGGCACAACCCCATAAGGAGCTACTATGGCAATCACCATTGTCACTTAAGAAACATATCTTCACTAGCCAACTTTCATATGGCTCAATTACCTAATTTATGCTTATGATTTTGTTTTTAAAGTGAAATGCTTTCTTTTCAAAAATATATGATATTGTAATAATAAGTGTTATAATCATAATTATATAAAAAATCTAATTAGGTTAGGAAAGTGATTCATCATTTAAGCACATACATCATAATGGGTCATAATTGTATTGACTTTTAATCTAACTCTTCATGAGATGAGTACCTCAGTTTTTGGGGGGTGAATTTAATGAATTTAATTATATTAGGCTTCTTGAATTTCATTATCAATCTTTTAAATGCGGGCAAGGAACTTTATTACATTCAAATGTTTCTAATTGAATATACATAATGATTCAATCATAGTGCAAGTATGGTAGAGTATGGTAATTTGAGATTTTCAACATGCTTGAGTTCAAAAGATTCATATTTTGGCTTCAACTTGATCATCTTATAATTTATCCAAAGGCATTTTATGCAAGTCACTATGATCTGATCCACATACTGATAAAAAACAAAATGATACAAATGTTTGCTAGAGTTTGAATTAGGGGGACAATGTAAATGAATTTAAATGAAACCCATGAGAGTTATATCAATTGCAAGAAATCTTGAATCCCAAATAAATTTGGCATATACAAATAGGGTGTGGATAAGATGCAACCATTCAAGTAGGCTAATACTTCAAACATAACTGTTGCTAGTACAAATACATATGTATGTATAACCAAAAGACCAAATCAAAGTTTTATGGTAAATAATTGCTAAGGATAGAGATATTTTTTATCTCTATAGTGCATTCTTTGGAAACTACACTAAATAACCAAACAGAGAGAACTTGATACTAAGGATACTCCTGTCATATCAATGATGCAATTCCTAAGACCCCCCTCTTTAACTAAGTTCCAAAATTCCACTAAGACCCTTTGGCAACATCTGGTGACAATTTCATTGTCATCGTTGAAGAGTAACAATTTAATGCTACTCTTTCTTACACTACTGCCTTACAGCGTTTCCTTTGCAACATCTGGAACAATTGCTAGTATAAATCATTTTAGGCATATTATAACTTATAGACTAAATGACCAAATTCTAATAACTACAAACAAAAATAAAATAAATAAATAAATACTTAAACTTCTTTATTAAAAATAGTAAATGTTATAAATAATGTAAATATATTTTATAAAATAAAAAATAACTATACTTAATATAAATCATTTTAGGCGCAGTATAACTTATAGATGAAATGACCTTTATCATGGTGTTTTTTTCTGGTTAATTTTAACTAAAATCTGGCAAATATTTTTAAAAGCTTGAGTTTAAGTTGTTTAATCTATGTCCTAAGGGTTTTTCATGGTGTTGAATCCATTATGCATTCAAAAATGTATTTTAAACGACAAAAAATCACAATCTTGCTTGAAATTATATAGTTGAATTATGATTAAAAAAACTTATTCCATCTATAAGTTAGACTATGCCATTATTTATACTTGATATATGGTTATCCTTAACTATTTGCACTTTATTTAATTTCATTTAATATAGTAAATTATGATTATTAATGAAGGAGATAAAGCTTAACATTATTTTAAACACATTTCTTCCCAAAAATTGTTTAAAGTTGATTATTATTTATCATTTATTTTTATAAGTTTATTTAAAATAAACGTTATAACAATTTTATTATTATTATTAAAGAAATTAGCAATTGATTTGGTTTCTTATTCATCTAATTTCAAACACTATCATTATATAAGCCCCTTCCACATACATACTAGAGGATTTGAACCTCTAATTTTTAATACATAATAGTTCATTTTCAAGGTGTTTACCAATTAAGTTACCCAAAAACTTTAATTTAATAAATTATATTTAAAAAATATTATGTATAATTATTTTATTTTAAAAATTAATTTTTATTTTAATTAATATTAAATTATATTTAAAATTTGATATTCATTTTTAATTCAATTCCTTATATTTTAATAACACATTATAATTATCGTCACTTAATTTTATAATATATTCTAATTTGATTACTTTACTTTTTTATAAATCAAAGATTTCGAACATTTATAAAGCTATATTTGTTTTCATTTTTTTTTAATATATTTGAATTCAATAATATAGTTTAAAATTATTAGAGTTTCCATTTGAATTAATTATTTAAATTTTCTTATTCATTTAAATGAAACATTTTAATTTTCCAATAAATTTGATTTATACTAAAATATTGATGAGTCATGATAATACATATGGAATATTTTGCCAAGATTAAATCAAGGTATATACCTTAGTCCTTACCATAATGCAGGGACTATTGTAATTGATCTGTTTTAAAATATTAAAAAAAAACATAGGATTAAACCCAAATGTTTTTTTTCTCAAAAGGTTTGTTTTAGTGTACTTTTTGTTTACTCTCTTAAATATTTGACACTATTTTTTAATATAAAAAAACATTATTAAAACACATATGATTAAACTAAAAGTTTTTTCCTCATACCTAAAATTTGTTCACCTTATTAAATATTAACACTATTTTTTATTACTTTTTATTAACCAATAAAAAATTTGAGATCTTATTTGGCTCCTCTTAAATATTGACACTCCTTTTTATGAGCCAATGAAAATATTTAACACTATTTAACAAAAAAAACAAAGAAAAACATATGATTGTTTTACTCTATTTTTTTTCACCCTTTAAATATTGAAACTATTTTTTATTACTTTTTATTAGCCTATGAAAAGATTTGAGATTTTATTTGGTCAGTGTTAAATATTCACGCTACATTTTATTTGACACTATTTTTTATTTTTAAGTATGAGGGGTTTCAGCAGTGCATTATATTAGATATTATTTTTGGGATTTAAATGGATTAAGTAATTCATTCATTTATGACCATTTCCATGAGAGGTAGTCGTAACTGACTAATTTCTCATGATTTTTGAATATTCCACTTAGCACTCATTGCATCAGGTGATGCTCACAAGGATGAAGAAGTGGGATTGAAACTAGTGAAATCAATCACATAGCATCAATCATCACTTCCGGGGCTTACACCCGGTAACCAGGACTTCCCTAGAGGTCACCCATCCCATAACTCCTCTAGCTCAAGTGCGATTAACTGTGGAGTTTTTCCCAAAATCAAATCCACTATTTTTTATTACTTTTTATTAGCCAATGAAAATATTTGAGATATTATTTGGCCCGTGTTAAATATTGAGACTACTTTTCATTAGCCAATGAAAATATTTGACATGTTATCCGTGTTAAATATTAACACTACTTTTTATTACCTTTTATTAGCCAATGAAAAAGTTTGAGATCTTATTTAGCTTTGAAGAGAATTTATTATGTGGATACAATTCTTTAACTTGTTGTGTAATCCATGCGGACTAGATTCAAGGATAGTGTCAAAATTAGACACAACATAAGTAACATCAAGAATAATGCGTTATCACAAACATATTCACAATGTACCTAAGATTCCTTTATTCAATTTCGAGCGGATTGAGGACAAAATCACCACCAAAAAAATATAGTATTATTAAGTAGTAAGCATATTAGTGTTTCTTATTTATAACATCGTCGCTGAAACTTCTTAAACACAGAGTTTGAGAACTCCTTGGAGGAAAATTGTCTTAAGTGGTTTTTTGGAGAATAATTACGAGTATTGTGTTAAGGTCATTCGTTGGTTGGAACATGATGATCATATTCAGAAAGATTTCCGTCAAAATTTCTTGACATGGTTCAACTTGCGAGCAACATCTCAAGACCGTCATGGTTTTTGTTGACACCATGTTAGATGATTCTGCTAGCTTGGCTGGACTGTTGGATGATACTTTCTCAAACTGTATCTGCAGCAAGAGGGCACCAATCTTGCGAAAACAGTTTTGTAGCAAGCTCTGGCATTGAATGAGGAGCAAGCACATATTGCATTGGTTAAAATTCAGTTTATATAATTTTTTTGCATTTTATGTACTTGTTGGAAATTAATTCCAACTGTTGAAGTCAATCAGCAGTAATTGCAGAAGTGAAAGATCAGCGGCGCATTGAAGCCTAGGCAAAGGTGGTTGTTGTTGTCTTAATGTAATTGCAAAAGGATTGGAAAGCGTCACAGGTGCAGTACAGAATAAGCTTTAAAGCCTTACCAATATAATCGGCGGAGTAAATAGAAGAGGCGGTAATCACAAGTTTTTACTTGCAAGTGTCTTGTTGATGTGGCTAGTTCCGCAAGCGGAACGAACATACAATACCATAGCCCTTTTGTTTTGGACCGATGCGATGAATTAAATCGCATGTTCTATTACAAATCGCCCTCCACTTTGAGCGGAGGCCCGCAGGTGGTCCCACAGACCACGCGGCATTGTATAATTCAATCGCAAATTTTGAATCGGGGGAGTCTTTGTATTTGGCCCAATTGACATTTCAAATGGCAGACCCGACGCCATATTATATGGTGGGGTTAATATTGTTTCATCGCATCTATGGTTTAATCGCAATCGCAGATTTTATTTGGTCCTATATTTTGTTATAACACGGACCCGACGTGTTTTATATGGCGCAGTTTATTTGCCCATCGCATCCGTTTTAAATCGCAATCGGAAACTTTGTTGAGCGTAGCCCGATGGAAAGTGTTGAAGCCTGGACCCGATCCAGTTTATGTAGCGGTATTAAATGGAGCTTATCGCGTCCGGCTTGTAATTGCAATTGGAAGATTGGGTTGATCGCTTTGGTTTGTTTAAAATGCGGACCCGATGAATGTTTTAAATAGATTTAAAATGCGCGTTCAAAAGCGCTATAGTAATGGGCCCGATAGTCGGTTTAATGTTTTTTTATATATGAGCGCGGCATATAAAAGAAAGGGCCCGAGTGCCTGTAGAAGTAATTTTAAGTAATTGTTTTAGTTTGTATGCACAGCAGTGCAAGTCAAAAAAAAACACAACAGTGTTACTTTATGAAAGACAGAGTGTTTTGTTTGAGAGACAGTGAAGGTTTTGTGAACTGCGTTTGCAGCAGTCAACATCTTTGTAAATCCCTCTGTGTGAGGAAGAATTTGTAACAGTTTATTTTAAAGGAATAGAAGTTTTCTTTCTGAGTTGAAACTCTGTCTCCTGTCAAGAAATTTTATTAATTTCTCTGTGTGGAAGAGGGGAGTTTACTCTCTCCATTATTATTCTGGAATTTTTCAATATTCAACATGGTATCAGAGCTAGTCCAGGCTCTTTGAAGGTCAAATAAGCTGAAGGAAAGGAGTTCTTTGTTGCAGCAGCTTCTCCAGCAAAGTGAAGACTCAGCCAAAAAGAATCCAAAGGTATTTCTCTATACATTTTTTGTGTTACTGTTGCAAAACAGTCATTTAATTTTAGATACACAGTCAAGTGTTTTTTGAATCATAGTTAAGAGTGCAGAATGGCTAGAGCCAGCACTGGTATGGGTATGGGAAATATCCATCTCCCAATATTTAATGGGAAAAATTATGACTACTAGTCAATAACTATGAGAGCTTTATTTGTCTCCCAAGACTTATGGGAATTTGTTGAGGATGGCTTTGAAGAGCTAGCAAATGAAGAAGAGTTTGAAGATTTAACTCAAGCAGAGAAAGAGTTGTTGAAAAACATTAGGAAGAAAGACTCCAAGGCTCTCTTCTTATTGTATCAAGCAGTGCATGAGAGTGTGTTTATGAGGATAGCAGCAGCCAAGAAATCCAAAGAAGCATGGGAAATTCTCAAGACAGCCTATCAAGGCATGGAAAAAGTGAAGACAGCAAAACTTCAGTTGCTGAGGAGAGACTTTGAGACTCTCTGTATGAAAGAGTCAGATACTATTGACTCATTCTTCACTCATGTGATTGGAATGGTCACACAAATAAGATATCATGGAGAGACTCTTGAAGACAAGAGGATTGTGGAAAAACTCTTGAGAAGTTTACCCTCAAGGTTCGATGTGATTGTCACCACCATAGAGGAGACTAAGGATCTCACAAATTTTTCAGTGGATGAACTACATGCATCACTGATGACCCATGAACAGAGATTGGGTAGGAGTGAAAACTCATCTCTTGAGCATGCCTTTAAGACCCAGATGTCTTTCGGAAGAGAAAGAGGGCAAGGCAGAGGAAACAAAAGAGGAAGAGGCAGAAGCCAAAACAGAGGTGGAAGGAACAGCGCTTCACATTCACATGGAAGGTGCAACAGTCAAAATCATAGCCACGGCTAAGGCAGCAGCCAGCAGAGTGGTCAGCAAAATGCTCAAGGACAAAGGTATGATAAATCCAATGTCCAATGTCACTATTGTAAAAAATATGGTCATTATGCTAATGAATGTAGAAAGAAGCAGCAAGATATGGGAAGTAGAACTAGTGCAAATTTCACTAAGGAAAATATCTGCCAAAATAATTTGTTTTTAGCTTGTAATATGGCTGAAGAAAAAAGTGAGGATTTATGATTTCTAGACTCCGATTGCAGTAACCATATGACAGGAAACATAGCAATGTTTTCTATGTTAGATGAGAGTGTGAAGTCACAAGTCACACTAGGAACTGATAGCAAATTTTCTGTTATGGGAAAAGGAAATGTAAATGTTTTAACAAGGAGAGGTGTAAAGAAATCCATAGCAGGTGTTTATTATGTTCCAGGAATGAAGTGTAACCTCTTAAGTATTGGACAACTTGTCCATAAGGGGTATAATGTTTTCTTTGAGGATGATGTTTGTACCATCATGGATAAACCACCCAGCAAACAATGTATTGCTGAAGTGAAGATGACGAGGAACAGGATGTTCCCTCTCAGAATGAGAGCAGATTTGAAGAATGGTGAAGAGAAAGCAGTAGTGGCACAAGAGACTTTCCAAAGCGAACCAAAAGATGATAATTGGTTGTGGCACTTGAGATTTGGACATCTCAACTTTGGAGGTCTTAATCTGTTGAATAGAAAAGGAATGGTAAGAGGTCTACCATAGATAGAGAAACCAGACAGCCTTTGTGAAGGTTGTATCTTGGGAAAACAACACAAAGAAAGTTTTCCTTCCGGGAAAAGCATAAGGGCAAAGGCACCCTTAGAGATTGTCCACTCAGATGTGTGTGGACCTATGCAAACTCCGTCGCTTGCTAGCAGCCACTATGTGCTAACATTCATAGATGATTTTACAAGAAAAACTTGGGTTTACTTTTTGAAAAAGAAAAGTGAAGTGTTTGAAAGATTTTGCAATTTCAAAGCACTTGTTGAGAACCAAAGTGGGCTGCACATCAAAGTCCTAAGGACTGATAGAGGAGGTGAGTATATCTCTAAATATTTTCTACGTTTTTGTAGAGAAAATGGTATTCATAAGCAGTTTACAACTAGATATACTCCGCAGCAAAATGGAGTAGTCGAAAGGAAGAATAGAACCATAATGGACATGGCAAGGAGTATGTTAAAGGAAAAGCATTTGCCTAATGATTATTGGGCTGAAGCTGTACATTGTGCAGCGTACATTTTGAATAGGTGCCCTACAAAAGCAGTTATGAACAAAGTGCCGGAAGAGGCATGGAGAGGCACAAAGCAAAGTGTCACACATATGAAGGTTTTTGGATGTGTTGCTTATGCACACATTCCAGATCAGCTAAGGAAGAAGTTAGACAGCAAGGCGGAGAAATGTATTTTCATTAGATACAGTGAGGAATCCAAGGCTTATAGGTTGTATAACCCATCCACCAAGAAGTTTATTGTGAGCAGAGATGTTCAGTTCATTGAAGAGAAAGCTTGGGATGGAAGCATAGAGAAAACAGTGAATGTTAAACATTGTTTATCTCATGATGAAAATAATAATGAGTTGGCTGAAATACATCCCCAAACAGCAGCACCAACACAAGAGCAGTGACGCACACCCTTGAGGAGAAATGAAAGTGCTTCTCCAAGCACACCACAAGGAGGAAATTCAAGTGCTTCTTCAAGCACTTGTACATCTAATGAAAAAGGTAAGAAATTCAGAAGTCTGAAAGATATTTATGAACAAGATATAGCAAATGAAGGTATTAATTCTTTGTTTGTTTTATATTGTCATGTTGATGATCCTGTTCATTTCGAAAAAGCTATCAAAGATAAGAAATGGATAGAAGCTATGAATGAGGAGATAAATGCCATAGAAAGAAACAAGACATGGGATTTAGTTGAATTCCCAAAAGGTAAAGATGTCATTGGAGTTAAATGGGTCTACAAGACCAAGAGTAATGCTGAAGGAAAAATAGAGAGACACAAGGCCAGACTTGTTGTCAAAGGTTATAAGTAGAAGAATGGGACAGATTATGAAGAAATTTTCGCACCGGTTGCCAGAATGGAAACCATGAGAGCAGTGTTGTCCATAGCAGCACAAAACAAGTGGAAAGTTTACCAAATGGACGTGAAGTCAGCGTTCCTAAATGGAGTGTTAATGGAAGAGGTTTACATTGAACAACCTCTCGGCTATGAAAAGAAATGCTAAGAGCACAAAGTGTGCAAGTTGAAGAAAGCTCTTTATGGGCTAAAGCAAACGCCAAGAGCGTGGTACAGTAGGATAGATTCATATCTACTGGAAAATGGTTTTGAAAAGTGTGAGGGAGAACCCACCCTTTACATCAAAGAAAAATATGGTAAAGTATTGATTGTAGTTTTGTATGTAGATGATGTTATTTTCACAGATAATGATGATTACCTTATTGAAAACTTTAAAACAGACATGAAAGAAGAATTTGAAATGACTGACATGGGTTTGTTGAAATACTTCTTGGGAATAGAAGTAGAACAAGATGAAAATGGGATTTTTATCTCACAGGTAAAGTATGTTAATGAAGTGCTTGAAATATTTAACATGCAGGAAAGCAAAGCAGCGATCACTCCCACAGTGATGGGAATAAAACTCAGCAGAGAGGACAGCAGCAAGGATTTTGATCCTAGCTTATACAAGAGCATAGTTGGCAGCCTTATGTATTTGACTGCAACTAGGCCAGACATAATGCATGCTGTTAGTTTGATTTCCAAATTCATGGAAAATCCAAAGGATGCACATTGGCAGGCAGCAAAAATAATTTTGAGGTATGTTAAAGGTACTAAAAGATTTGGTATTTTATATACTGCTTCAGAATGTTCAGATTTAGTTGGATACACTGACAGTGATTGGGCTGGAAGTGTAGATGATCGGAAGAGCACTTCTGGTTATGTTTTTCACATGGGTTCAGGAGCCATTTCATGGGCTTCTAAGAAACAGCCCATTGTAGTGTTATCTACAGCAGAAGCAGAATATGTGGCAGCTACAGCAGCAGCGTGTCAAGCAATTTGGATGAGAAAAATGTTGAGAAGTTTATGCCAAGAATAGGTAAAAGGGACAGTGATCTTTTGTGACAATAACTCAACTATTGCATTGTCTAAAAATTCAGTTTTTCATAAAAGGACAAAGTACATTGACACCAAGTTTCACTTCATACGTGAATTGGTTAACAATGGTGAGATAGTTTTGCAACATTGCAGAACAGAGGCTCAATTTGCAGATATCCTCACAAAGCCACTTGCGCATAAAAGCTTTGAACATTTCAGGAAATGCCTGGGTATGCAGAAAAACCCAGCAGTTGAAATTAAGGGGGAGTGTTGGAAATTAATTCCAACCTCTGAAGTCAATCAACAGTAATTGCAGAAATGAAAGATCAATGGCACATTGAAGCCTAGGCAAAGGCGGTTGTTGTTGTCTTAATGTAATTGAAAAAGGATTGGAAAGCGTCACAGGTGCAATACAGAATAGGCTTTAAAGCCTTACCAATATAATCGGCGGAGTAAATGGAAGAGGCGGTAATCGCAAGTTTTTACTTGCAAGTGTCTTGTTGATGTGGCGAGTTCCGCAAGCGGAACGAACATACAATACCACAACCCTTTTGTTTTGGGCCGATGCGATGAATTAAATCGCATGTTCTATTACAAATCGCCCTCCACTTTGCGTCGAGGCCTACGGGTGGTCCCACAGACCACGCGGCATTGTATAATTCAATCGCAAAGTTTGAATCGGGGGAGTCTTTGTATTTGGCCCGATTGACATTTCAAATGGCGGACCCAACGCCATATTATATGGCGGGGTTAATATTGTTTCATCGCATCCATGGTTCAATCACAATCACAGATTTTATTTGGTCGTGTATTTTGTTATAACATGAACCCGACGTGTTTTATATGGGGCAGTTTATTTGCCCATCGCATCCGTTTTAAATCACAATCGGAAACTCTGTTGAGCGTAGCCCGATGGAAAGTGTTGAAGCCCAGACCCGATCCAGTTTATGCAGCGGTATTAAATGGAGCTTATCGCGTCCGGCTTGTAATCGGAATCGGAAGATTGGGTTGATCGCTTTGGTTTGTTTAAAATGCGGACCCGATGAATGTTTTAAATAGATTTAAAACGCGCGTTCAAAAACGCTATAGTAATGGGCCCGATAGTCGGTTTAATGTTTTTTGTTTAATGTTTTTTTATATATGAGCGCGGCATATAAAAGAAAGGGCCCGAGTGCCTGTAGAAGTAATTTTAAGTAATTGTTTTAGTTTGTATGCACAGCAGTGCGAGTCAAAAAAAAACACAGCAGTGTTATTTTATGAAAGACAGAGTGTTTTGTTTGAGAGACAGTGAAGGTTTTGTGAACTGCGTTTGCAGCAGTCAACATCTTTGTAAATTCCTTTGTGTGAGGAAGAATTTGTAACAGTTTATTTTAAAGAAATAGAAGTTTGTTTTCTGAGTTGAAACTCTGTCTCCTATCAAGAAATTTTATTAATTTCTCTGTGTGGAAGACGGATACTACTCTCTAATCGGTAAATTTTTTGAGAAACCATGCTTGAGTCCATTGCATCATTCAATAGCGATCAGTGTCATGCTCAAACCTCGCATTTGTTTTTTTGAGATATGTACTTACAGATCATGTTTATATAATGGAAAACTTGGCAATGCAAATATCATGTTTATATGTGGAAAACTTGGTTGCGCAAACTCTTTTTTTTTTTGCGTGTGTCGAGCTTGCGTGGAGGAAAAACTATGACATCGAAGGCCATCACAATAAAATTAGTTGTTGCATAAATATAATGGAAAACGCAACGATGTGTCGACTCCGCTGAATCGAATTGTCATGATCCCATGAAACTATGGGTGCCCAACTGTGCTTGTTTTTCCATGTCATATACCTGTGAAAACACTGATTATAAACGACGGATCTTCCAGATCAGATTAATGGATGAAATCCTGACTTTCAAAATGCTTTGGTAATTGATCCCATTTTGACTAATGTTTACGAGTCCCTGGAGGCAGTGTACGCTGGTGCAAGGTAGACGTGGAGCAGCTTCACTCTATCCAACTTCTAAGACGACATCAAGGAAATTTTGAATTGGTCGATGTTAATAATGGTTCTGCTAAAGAGTGTTAACGCCGCACCATTCATTTTTTCACTCATTTTACGTGTTTGTTGGCACTGTGTGTCAGCTTAATTGTGACCTGCATGGAAAATTAGGCATGTTTAAAAATCTGTTGCGTGGAGTTCTAAGGAAATCTGCTTTGCGTGAAGACCTGCGTTCACAAATCACATGGTGCTTAATCTTCATTAACGCATTTCATGACTAAATGAAAAGTTTAAAATAGGACAAATTATTTCACTTTTGATAAAGTGATCATAAAATTCATAAAATTATTTTTTCATGGCACTTTAAAAAAGGCACTAAAAATATTAAAGGTTTTTTTTGGAATTTCAAAGGGGAGACATGAGTGATGTAAATAAGGTATGGTTTTTAATTTGTAAAACTTTTTAAAGTGATATGTGGTGGATGATTTTGGAATTTATAAGGAGTGAATAGAATAACATTTTTTTATGAGAAGTTTATTTTTAATGTGATTATTAAGATAATGGAGAGATAAGGTGTAATAGTTTTTAACTAAAGGTTTTTTTTATGGAGGTGTGATAAGGTGTTTTATTTAAATATTTTTGGAGTAATAAGGTTGATGTTTTAAAGTTTTGTAATTTGGAGAGATAAGGTGTGGAGTGATATGATAAAAAAAATTTGTAATTTTGAAGTGATAGGTGTTTTGAAAATTTGGAGTGATAAGTGTTTTGAAATTTTGAAGTGATAAGGGAATATTTTTAAAGGAGAAAGTCATTATTCAAAGTAATGTTTTACTTTGAGAAAGATTGAATCAATTTTTAAGACAATTTTCCTCCAAGGAGTTCTCCAATTCTGTGTTTGAGAAATTTCAACAACGATGTTGTAAATATGAAACATTGATGTGCTCAATACTTAATAATACCATATTTTTTTTGTGGTGATTGTGTCCTAGATCCACCCAAAATTGAATAAGGAGATCTTAGGTACACCGTGAGTATGTCTGTGATGGTGCATGGTTCTTGATGTTGCTTATGTTTTGTGTCTAGTTTTGACACTATCCTTGAATCTAGTCCACATGGAGTGCACAACAAGTTAAATAATTGTACACACATAATAAATTATCTTCAAACTCATGTAATCAAGCTTCAATGCACAAACTACAAGCAATCAAGCAGTTGCAACACATAATCAATTTTGTCAACGTTAACATTCAAAAGTGATTCTACATGAACAAGCAAATTCACTCAAGGCAATCAAATTAATGAAGCTGCAAACTCAAGCATTTCAAGCAAAGTATACATCAACATTCAACAAAACTTAGTCATTTTGTTACTTGCAAATAAATTTATTTTTTGTAAGTCAGTTGGATTGTAAGGGTGCATTCTCGATTGAAACTGACACCCAAGTTTTGAATTGATAAAGAGAACAAGTGAGTCAATTCTCTTTAATTGAGTCACTTAAGCCAAGTGATTTCATTGGTTTAAGTGAGTCATTAAACTCATTAAGTGTTTCTCTTGAGTGCATTCTCGACACCCTTCTTCTGATCAATAAAGTTCGTGCAAAGTTCACAACATCAATTGAGCCAATGTGAAGTTAATTAATGCAACACTCAATCAAGAGAGCCAGTACAAGCAAGCGTGACAAAATGGGAAAAGGTGGTAAACGTCTTCAAAGTGCAGAGCTAGAAATTAAAGAGCTAAAAGAGTGCAATCATGAGTTACAAAATACAATTGAGTTGTTGGAATAGAAGTTGAAGCATAATCAAAACTTAATCGAGCAAATGAAAAACACATTAGAAGCAGCGAAAGACTTTCAAATTGAGCTTGAAATGAAAGAAAAACTCATTCATGCACTCCAAATTAAATTAAGTGACAAACAAAATCTGCTTGATGCACAGTATACAAAGAAGATAGATGTAAATTGCAAAATTGAAGCCCTCATCCAAACATCAGATAAAAGTTTTGATACAAGTGATCTTATTCAGCATAGTGATGAAGGTTGTGACATAGAGGATCTAATCAATCAAGTTGATGTCAGTTGCGACACAAGTGATCTTATCTAGCCAGTTTTACTACTTAATGCAACGAGTAGTACCAAAGATCAAATTGATCAGTTTGATGTCGCATGTCAAACCAATGACCTATTAATGATTGATGGTCAGTGTGATACAGAAGATTTAATAAATCAAGGACAGAATGTTAGCAGTAGCAATAGGTGTGAATAACAACAACACAATGATGTTTCCAAGAAATTGATCAGACCTTGGGAAGAAATCTCCTTCAACAAGGATCGACATGGCTTAGGTTACACTAAAGACAACAGTTTGTATATTCTAGATTACTCAAAACTAGAGTAGTTTGTAAGCACAATATTTCTAGACAATGCTTGTAATAAGTGTAACCATTGTAAGCGAAATGGCTATATGGGGAGTATAAGTTTTAACCTCCATCATTGTCACCATTGCGGCAAAAAAAATCATTCATAAAAAAAATGTAGTAAGTGAAATCAACCACCCAGAGTAAAGATCAATTATGCATGGATTGATCCTTGGAAGTGGTCATCTACAGTCAAACAATTGTCTATGTGTTATTGACGAATTCAGTATCACATGAAGACAACTTTTCCAGTACAATGAAGATGGTGAAACCCTCCTACACTTGAAGGGGGGGAAGGGGGGGAAATGATATTGAAATTGAAGGTGGTTGTTAGACTGAAAGTCTCGACAACATCAACAAAAGCAGCGAGTGGCCATCTTCATCAGCCAGTGGCCAGTCAACAACAAAAGTAGCAGTGAGAAATTTTTGACATCATCAACATTATCAGCCAGTGGGCGATCATCATCAGAAAATTCGCCAGTGGGCGTCATCAGCATTTTGTTAATGGAAAAGAAAATTTGCCAGTGGGTGTCATCAACATTTTATCAGTGGACAAAGGATGTTGATTGCAAGCAAAGGACAGATAGATCATTTTGCAGCTTGGCATGTGATGGAGTTGTCAAGAAAAATTCAAAGATGAATCAGACATGTAGCTAACTCATGTTCTCTTCAAATTGAAGTTTTTTCGGCATCCAGCTTTGGCAGTTTTTCAGGTAGTGTTTTTCTTTGAGGATCAACTCAGCAGTTTCAGCATGAGGACTTGAAGATGGTTCTAGGTTCTTACTTTGGACTTATCATTGGGGGGGGATGTTAGCCTCACTCTCGTGTGAGAAAAACAATTCAAAATCTAAAAATAATTAAATTAAATTAAATCATGAAAATTATGAATTTATTCCTAATTTTCTACTTTGAGATTTTTCCTCTCAATTAGGAGTCAATTTAGGCCTAGTTGGTTGAGATATTCTCTCCAACTAGTTAGGCTCCTAGATTAGTGTGTTGTTGATATGTTTCCTCAACCATAGAGTCCAAGATAGATGCACTATCTTGAGACACATTCTTCTCATGTATTTATATGTATCATAACCATTGTTTTAATAATGATAATGTGAGGAATACATTAAGGTTGTGGCCTTTTCTACCATGTCTGGTTATTTATGTCGCTGATAATTTAGTGTGCTTATTAATGTTTATTTAATCTCCTTCATTATCCTCATCTCTAGGCAGAGAGACGCATACCGTATGAAAATCTTGGGTTAAAAGAGCATGTTGTCGATTTGTTTTTCCATAATCAAGTAATGCTTGTTAGCATTAAGTGTTAAGCCACAAGATTTTTTGCATGAGCTTCCACGTAGTACAATCACATTAACGAGCATTAAGTGTTAAGACACAAGATTTTCCGCATGAGCTTCCACATAGTACAATCACATGCAAATGTACACGTATAACCACATGCAAAATAACATGTTGTCAATATGTTTTTCCATAATCAAGTAACGTTGGTTAGCATTAAGTGTTAAGACACAAGATTTTTCGCATGAGCTTCCACTTATTGCATGAGCCTCCATGTAGTACAATCACATACAAATGTACACGTATAACCACATGCAAAAGAGCATGTTGTCAATCTATTTTTCCAAAATAGCATGTTGTCAATTTGTTTTTCCATAATCAAGTAATGCTCGTTAGCATTAAGTGTTAAGACAAAATATATTTTGCATGAGCTTCCCAGTAGTACAATAACATGCAAATGTACACATATAACCACATACAAAAGAGTATGTTTTCAACTTATTTTTCCATAATCAAGTAATGCTGGTTAGAACTAAGTGTTAAGACACAATATTTTTCGCATGAGCTTCCACTTAGTGCATGAGCCTCCACGTAGTGACAATCACATGAATGAGCATTAAGTGTTAAGACACAAGATTTTCCGCATGAGATTCCACATAGTACAATCACATGCAAATTTACACGTATAACCACATGCAAAAGAGCATGTTGTCAATCTATTTTTCCATAATCAAGTAATGCTAGTTAGCATTAAGTGTTAAGACACAATATTTTTCGCATGAGCTTCCACTTAGTGCATGAGCCTCCATGTAGTACAATCACATGCAAATGTACACATATAACCACATGAAAAAAGAGCATGTTGTCAATCTATTTTTCCAAAATAGAATGTTGTCAAAAAAAATTTCCATAATCAAGTAATGATCATTAGCATTAAGTGTTAAGACAAAATATTTTTCGCATGAGCTTCCCAGTAGTACAATCACATGCAAATGTACATGTATAAGCACATACAAAAGAGCATGTTGTCAATATGTTTTTCCATAATCAATTAATGCTCGTTAGAATTAATTTTTAAGACAAAAAAATTTGCATGAGCTTCCACGTAGTACAATCACGTGCGAATGTACACGTATAACCACATGCAAACTTATGTGTTGGTGTTTTTCTTTGTCAATGGCCTTTGTTCTATTCTGTACAAGTACAACCACATGCAAACTTAAATGTTGATGTTTTGTTGTGTTCATGGTCTTTGTTATGGTCTCTTTGTGGTCTTTAAAGGCAAGCAACCCTAAACCCTATTTGAAATTATAGTTTAGCTAGTTTGGCCCTCGGCATTCAGAATCCAATTATGAAGCAATCTAATTCTGAAGCATTTACTGAAGGTATATTTTCATTTCCATTGTATGAATGAATGTATAATTATTATTGCTTTTTTTATTTTGAGAATTTTGGAATAAGCATATAACATTGTGGTCCCAGAGGCGGTATTACAAAGATGACCATAGTTGTTTCCCTCCAAAGGTCCATCTTATCTCGTCTCATTTTTCAACAGTTTGCTCTAACTCAGATGCTACATTTATTTCCTGTTGCCTTTAAATCCCTGCAAACTTAGAATGCAATAATGATTAAAGTAAGTGATTGAGCAAGCCAAGAACTAAAGGAGAGGCAAGAACCAATTTTTACATGTGTAATTTAGCAAGCAAGAAGTAAAGGTGAGGCCAAAACCATTTTTTACATGTGCAATTTAGCAAGCAGGAACTAAAGAAGAGGTCAAACTAGTTTATGCAGCAATTGCAAATCTCATATAAGTCTTTCTCTTGACAAATTTTCATAAACAAAATAAATAGCATATGGGTGCTTAATAAGTGTAATTATGAAAAAATATGGGAGAACTTTTAAAGCAAAGTGCCAACATAGGGAAACCTGGGTAACTTTGAAATAATAGTGAAGGTAAGCCAAGATTGTAAGAAGCTTTCAACAAAGTGCCAACATAGGGAGACATGGGTAACTTTGAAATAATAGTGAAGGTAAGCCAAGCTTGTAAGAAGCTTTCAATATTAGTTTTACTGATAAGAGTTGAATGTGGTATAAACATGAACAAAGTACTAAAGCTTGGGCCAAGTTCATAATTTTTGGAAAGTATATATGAGCCCCTTCCCATATGACTATTAGCTAATATACAAGAATATTTTCATGCATGTAAAATGTGAGAAAATTCATGTTGCATATATAAACACTCAGAATATTCTAGCTTTTCCATGATGCTAACATAGTAGTCAAAGAAATTTTGAAAAAAAAAAAGGATGGTCTAAGAAGGCAGGAAAAAGAGTTGCACCAAACATAAGGCCAAAGTCCAAAATATGGGAGATAAATATAGGAGATATATGTGAACTGTTAAAGAAAAGTGAGCACAGTGGAAACATAGGGAGACTTTGGTAACTTTTAAATAAAAGTAATCCAAGCTTGTAAGAAGCTTTCAATATTAGTTTTACTGAAAAGAGTTGAATATGGTATAAACATGAGAAAAGTATTTAAGCTTGGGCTAAGTACATAAATCTGGCAGAGTATATATGAGCCCCTTCCCATATGACTATTAGTTAATATATAGTAATATTTTCATACATATAAAATGTGAGCAAATTCATGTTGCATATATAAACACTCAGAATATTCTAGCTTTTCCATGATGCTAACGTAGTAGTCAATGAAATTTTGAAAAATAACAGATATGCCTTGTGTCTAAGAAGGCAGGAAAAAGAGTTGCACTAGAAATAAGGCCAAAGTCCAAACCTCAATCAGAAAAATGGAGCAGAAATAAGGCCAAAGTACATACCTCGATTAGAAAAATGGAGGGAGCAAGTGTTCAAAACTAGACCTCAGAGATAGTATAAGTCCCTCCTGCGTTGGCCTCTGTCCGAACACACAAAGAATCAGGGCCCAGACCAAACTGCATGAACGACATAAAAGCCCTGAAATGCCCCACCAATATCAATTTCTCCAAGTCATCTCTCTTTTTCTGAGTCAGAGCCATTGTTAGTATCAAGTTCTGGTTCAAAGGAGACGTTAGAATGAAATCCCTATTTAGCATTACATGAAGGGGAGACAATTGGGAGTTGGGTATATGGTGATCCCCTCCATAGGACCCTTCCCCCATCTCGGTCTCCAGGCTTAAACTTCGCCTTAGGAAAGAAACACCACTAGACCCTTTGGAGCACTTGTAATCATGACCTTCATATGAGTCAGAATAATCCAATGGCCTCTTCTTAGAAGCCCACTTTTTACATTCAAATGAATTACTAGTCTCCTCTACTATGTATTTTCCCTTCCTCTTGCGTATGATTGATATGGCTGAATTGAAAGAATTGCGTAGAGCAACACGATTAATGTAACTCTTATTTTTGTAATTTAGCTTTTGTGATCCATAATTTTGTAAAAAACTGCTTTCGGTAATAATCACATATGATCATGAATTGTCTACGCATTTCGAACCAACCATGGTTCATTTTCAGGACAAGATCATATGATCATGAATTGTGGTCTATGCGTTTCGAACCAACCATTGTGGTTTGGTTCTTTCGAAATGCTTCGACAGTTCATTCATGATCATATGTGACTCTTGTTGTTTGTCTGGACATGGGATTCGTCTACAGGCAGATCAGAATTAGGCTTATCCATTATGTGTATTTCAGATTTTAGAGCATCTCGTGCCTATAAAATTCGAACATGTGAGGCTTCCAAGCTCGAACTCACGAATTATAGCCATCTAGTTGAACATTTTGTGTGATTCTAGGCCTTCTCCTTCGTTGAGTAAATATGCAAAACACGTTTGATTTTCATGGGACCACAGATAGTTACGGGAATGCAACTTAGAGAGAAATTCTGACTGGCGGTCCCAATTGGTGCTTTCTAGTGGTACTTCCCCTATTTGACCAGCGATTATCCTGTTGAACGTCGTATTGGTTGGGCAAATTTGGTGGGCATATTTCTCTTTATATCTTGTATGACCAAAGGGGTAGAGTATGTCTGCCTTCGTAAACTTAGCAGTCAAATCGTTCGGCGAAGGTGGGACCCTTGTCCCACAAATAAGAAAGTCTCATACACCAATTTAATGTCTGGCTTGGTCGTGACCTTAAAATTAGTTAATAATAATATAATATATATATCCACAGAATTTATATGTCTATCGGTAAAATCTCAAAAACATAATAACATTGCAGGCACCTCTAAATCTCGCAACAAGGAACCATAGTTGATATCAAAGATCAAAATATGGGCCTTTGTAACTTCTTCGTCACCATGAATGAAGTAAAAAATGCAACTTCTTTGTAGCCATGAATGAAATAAAAAATTAACTCGCAGAAAAACCATACCGAATAACTCAATGCTTACTGGAAAGTGTGGAAAATTGTAAATTATTTTCATCCAGGATTTGATCCATGGGGTAGAATCGGAAGGTTGATGGATTGACCATTTTCAACTAGTCAAATTGAACATATAAATTAATAGATTTCGATTGATTAACTTACTCTTTAAAATGGAGAAGTATAAAAATAACTGAATTTATTAGCATTTTTATTTATTAGCATTTTTCGTCCAGAATTAATTTATTCGGCTACATTTGAAAAGTGGAAAAGTTGTTGAGATACTGAAAGCCATTCACATGAACTGAGCAGACTTAATTTTACCGATCCAGAAATTGCTATGTTTTTAATGCCATTACTTCGCATTATGATGACAACTCTGCGTACACTTTTTATCATGGCCGACAAATTATAAGCTGCCCATGCTCGTTTCTATAATAAATTATGAGTTTATGACTCTACCTATTTTTTTGATAAGGGCGTGAGGTTGCGAAAGGTCATCATGTGCCTCTGTCATTGACACAGTAAAATCGGAGGGTGTAGTTAATATTTTATCTTTATCAGCTCTAATTTTTTTGAGTAATCTTCATTTATAAATAATTAACTGGATTGATTTTCTAAAATTATAAAACATTTAATTGTCTCATAAATCAACATTTTTTAATAAAAACAATCAAAAAGATATAATTGTACAATTTATAATAAAGAATTACTATTTATATGGCAATAGAAATTTGTATTTCTTCTTTCGTTGATTCCTTTGATTATCTTTTTCAATAACTATAAATAGCTAACAATCAGCTGTGATGAAGAAGATGACTTGGAGATTCTCATTAAAGTCGGTAAATATGTGTTTAAAAGGTTATTTAGAGTATTTTTAACCAAAGTGTGGTAAAGCAGGATCATAGTTACTCTTATTCTAAAAGTAGTGAATGTTGTTTTATTTTGGAGTTTAATTATTCAATTTTTTTCGTTTTTTAAAATGCTAATATAGAATTTTCAAAGAAATAGGTGTTTTTTTCAATATATAAATAAATTCAATGAATTTAATGACATGAAAAAATGGATTTTACAAATTAAACCATTCAAATTATAATTTAAGAAGTCATTCATAACTTATAAAAAGTCATTCATAACTTATAAAAGCAAGTCTTACTGGAACGTTTAAAATTGACTAAATTAATGGACTCTAGTTGTGGATTAGTAGTGACTCTTTAGAATTTGGAGGAAATACACCAAGATTAAATAGGCATGGTTAAATATTAAATCTAATATTAATCATATATATCTATTATTGAATGATTAACTGCTATTGCCAAGAAAATTAAGTGTGGTCTTTTTCATTTTTGAGCCTCCTTTGCTTTACTTATATTATAAGCTAACATACTATAAAATCCTTTTACACTTGCAATAGACAAAGCTACAAACCATCTTCTATGTCAACTTCCAATCTTCAATAGTGAGGCATGAAATCATAAACTTCCATAATGATATTTTTCTATATGACATATTAAGTGATCAACAACATTGACGATAGCAGTGTTGGATTTAACCTTTTAAGTCCACAAACAAACACATAAAATGAGCTTAACAATTTAATTGACTTCACATGTATCTATTCCTTAAAGACCCATGTTACTTACAAATATTTTTTATTAATATTGCTCTAACAAAATTGTATATATATATATAGTTATCATCTTCATCACCACATACATGGTGTGATTGTTTATTGATTGTACTAGCTAGGGTACCTAATGTGTTTCTACCTACTTTTTATATAAGAGATAAATGACCTTGAGTTAGGTAAAATTAATTCAAATCCAGTCCAACTAGGTTTCTGTAGAAACAAGTCATCATAGGAATTAATATGTTGTTGAATATGAAAATGAAATTACTTGTCATTATTAGGTTGTCCTATACAATAAATAGCTAGCATGGAAAATAATATCCACAATTATTCTTTGCAATCCATATTGATCATGGTCAATGCACTATATGCATTCTTGCTAAGGACACTAGCAATTTTCTATCCATCTTTTTCATATCAGACCTTAAATTCAACCTACAAAATGCCTGAGCTTTCTTATTCATGGAAGCCTACAAAATTCTTGAGCTTTCTTATTCATTGCTAAGACTCACATGCTTTTGTCCAACTAATTATGCTTTGTGAGTTCTACAATCTCCCTGGTCACTCCACATTGACAAGAGTCTTGTCAAACCATCAAAGTGGCTCTACTATATTGATCACCTAAGACTACCATACAAAACTCAACACCTAATACTTGTGGAAAAATGGACCATCCCTTACCTACCTCGTAGTGAATCCACCAGTAGAGAAAATCGCAAATCACAACATTCATAAATCATTAGTTGAAGGGCACCCAAAAAAAAAGAAACATCCTAATAATCAACAAAGTTCAAGCAAGTAGAGGCAACATTAAAGAAAAGCTATAATTCGAGGCAAAATTTTGAAACAACTAGCCTCACAACATTGGCATTCACTAGCAAATAACTACCCTGAAAATACTAACATTCCCTAGAGCAAGGACTTGTTGCTCAGCAACCCCTCTTACTTACCTTAATAGAAAGATTGGATTTTTATTGATGTTCTAAGCTTTAAGTAAATTGCATTTATTTTTAATTTTCCATAAAACGCATTTGATTTGATATTGATTTTAACATATAAATTTAATCTACAACTTTTGGACTTTCTCTACCGCCTGGTTTATTGGGTGGCCTCCGATAATGAGAGTCCTAATAATTGTGGATATATATTTATTCGTGGGGATATATTATTATTATACGGTAGCAACAACGGCGAATAGAAAATGCGAGAGTTGTATTATTTCTAAAATTCCAGCAGCCTCAAATGACATAGGTTTAGATTACAGATATTTGGAGTTGGCCCAGATACACACATATTAGGAGGTGGCTTTATTTCCAGGCGATTCAAACTCTGGATCTATGAAATTCTTTATGTTTGAAAAATTACAATAATTATAGTGTTATTTTATCAGCATGAAGGTCGGTTTGATTATGCATTGGAATTATGTCGTTCGTTCTCTTGTGCAATTCGATTCCGCTTATCAAATGAATGATGTCGAGCATTGAATAGAATCCACCACAGAAGAAGATCGAGACCCCTTTCTAATATGTCAAGCTCCAGTAGTTCTAATTGAGGTTGCGGCATTCTGACAGGTCTCGCCTCATGATTTTACTCTATGGATTGGGTTATTGGATGGCCTTCGTTACATCTTGCCATTGATACAACTTTGGCATCAATATATCTGACAGGTCTCGACTGTCTTTGTGGCCTGGGTTATTGGGTGTCCGCCAATACATCTCGCCATTGATACAACTGCAGCATCAATATACCTCTGAGGCATCAATATACCTTTGCGGTTGTGAAGAGTCTGGCATAACCTCTGCGACTGTGAAGAGTCTCGCATATTCTCACATAATCACCTCTGTGGCTGTGAAGAGTCTCACATAATCTGTAACTTTTATATTTTCTCTGCAGCCTCATGATACATTTCGTCATTGAAGCATTCACAAACCTGCAGCTCATATACAGGTCTCACCTCATAATCTCTGTCTGTGGCCTTGGTTATTGGGTGGCCTCTGATACATCTCATCATTGACAATTGTGGCATCATTTGGCAGGTGTATACTTTCCCACTTACCTTTCTCTGGTTAATTTTTGTTTATTTATACTATGAGTACTTTATCTCACGTTTCTAAGTCTCCTTTTACCAAAGGGAGACTAAGTAAAATTACCCTATAGTGTCTATGAGTTGTTGGACATGACCCAACTTGGTACATTTTTTATCAAAAGACTCTGCAATTCAAAGAGCAGAATGCATGGTCTAGCGGGGATAAATCAATCGTGCCCAGTTTTTTTTAGTCCTCCCATGGTATGTAGACCATGTGATTTGATGTAAATGCTATATAAACAAATGTGGGATCGAGTTTTTTTTTTTTTTTTTTAAGTCCTCTCATGGTATGTGGACCATGGTTTTGATTTGATGTAAATGTTATATAAACAAATGTGGAATCGAGTTTATTTTGTTTTTTTTTTAGTCCTCTCATGGTATGTGGACCATGGTTTTGATTTGATGTAAATGCTATATAAACAAATGTAATATTGAGTTGAATTAGTAGTCAAGAGAGTCTTGTACTTGTGATGAGCACAACTTGTTGAATATCTTATCTTTCTGTGTTTTGGGTCTAAGGGAAGGCTCTGCAACTGTGTGTGTGAGGCCTTAAAGATTCTGCAACTGTGTTTGCGAAGGCCTTGAAGAGTCTACAGCTGTGTGCGTAGACCACCTGCAGTTGTATGCGCGGGTCAGAGAAGTATTGTACTGAAAGAATAAATATCATTAATAAAGGAAATGAAGTTTGAAGCATATATGTGAATATCTATGTACTATGCTTACTTTCTGCACTTGAAGATGTTTTTATGCATCACAAAGTCCTTTATGTTGTTTATATGTGTTATATTGTGTTGACTATTGCATAGGATTGATAAAGGCGTAGTGCACAATAGTATTAAGCGATAAATAGACCATAGACTGTGAAAGTAGATAATTTCCTCCACATAGTCCATAAAATAATAAGAGAGAAGCTCAGTAGTATATCCAAGTCCTATTATCCCTCTAGATGCAGAAACCTAGTTCTATCATCCCCCAATATTGCCTCGGGTGAGATTGCGACCTGCGCAACAATTCGTTGCCGAAAGGGCTGCTTATATAGGGTTTTGTTACTTGTGCAGAAAATCCAAACCTAAATCGAGACCCCTTTGAGCCAAAAAATGGTTTTGTTGCTGAGACTAGGATATGATTGAGGGATATGTGGATGTGGCATCCGACTAAGAAGGAAATACAAGACTCGATAGAATTGAAATAATGGGAGTTCGCAGCTCAAGAAAACAAAAATATGTGATTGTCAACTAAAGCTTGGTTGCAGAGGTATCTTTTCACAAAACAACACGAGATTTTCTTCGCGACGCTTGCTAAAGAACTGCATGAATGGTTATCAAGGTTGACTAAGAACAAGACATGTTTTAAGAATGACGAGCCTATGCGTGGAGCCCTGAATTGTTACAGCGACTCAAAGAGATCGATAATAAGATCTCAAGAGTTTTTTAATTCTGGATCGGCAGTATCCTGGGAGTATTTATCACTGAATTTACAATAAACACATTTTTATCTTACAGCGAAGCCAAGCAAATATTTTTCAAGGGTTCGCGAGGTAAGTATCTGAATTATTTGAAGTTGTGGATTAAAATTATTTTATGTGAAAAGGGTGTATTACGAATGTAGCCAGATTAATGTTTGGGCTTAAGTCTGGAGGCAGATCTATAAGAAGTAGAAAATGATACAGAGTATATCACGAAAACTACATTGAGACTGATTACAGTCCATTGTTAAGTGGCTCTAAGAGCAAAGAAGAAAGAAGTAACCCCATAACTCCTAGAGGTGTGTCATAGTCAGGAGTTGAGAATAATAAGGGCACCTATGGGATTCCCCATCTCGCAACACCCCACCCTCCATCCCACTCCCTACACTTTCCCTCCGCCTCCCCCACCCCTAGGAAACATGGGGAATGATATCAAGCTACCAATATTTAGAGGACTCGGATCAGAGGATCCTGAGAAATTCTGGTTTGTAATTGAAGTTGTATGGAAAGCAAGACAGAACACCGACAAAGACATAAAGAAGGCACAGATTGTCACTATGTTGCAGGACATAGCGTTGACATGATACATAAAGTGTTCTACAACAAATTAGGGTGCTTCACTGGATGATACGAAGAAAGCATTGACTGCAGAGTTTAAGAAGCCAAAATCACAGTTGCAGTGCATTACGGAACTAAAGGAGATTAAGAAACTAGTAACTGAATCTGTTTGGGAAATAGATCAAAGGCTCAAGATGTTAATGGGTCAATTAAGTTTTACGATCCCTGAAGAACAACATAAGAAGTGGTTTATATTTGCGCTATTGCCACATATCAGGCTACCTTTAACACAACATAAGATATCAACACAGGTTGAAGCTCTGGAAATTGCAATGAAGTTAGAAGCTTCGCTGGTGAGAGATACTCATTCAGGAGTACAGTAGATTCAAAGCCAACTAGCAGCAATGCATTTGGAGTTAAAGATGTGAAGAAGGGTAAGTAAGTCAGGTCATAATTTGATCAAAAGTATGGTGCATAAAATGTAAGGCAAGAGGCCACTATAAGGATCAATGCCCTATGTTCAGAGATTACATCAATAATGGAGGTCCTAATACATTGCACCCAGGATCAAGTGCATGGTGTGACTTATGTAAAGTTGCAAGTCGAAATCACACGAAAGAATTCTATTTGTTGTAGAAGTATGTACAGACCCCAAAACAGTTGTTTTGTAACTTCTGTAGCTCAGTGGGGCATGATGAAAATAATTTTCGCAATTACGATTTGATGATAAAACAAAGTGAAGGCGCTTATAGAATGCAAGCTAAGGGACATGCACAGGAGGATCAAGGTCAGCACGTCGATCGAGGAGGATTCCAAGGACAAGGATGAGGACGACGAGGAGGATTTGGTAGAGGACATGACCAGCTCATCTATTACAACTGCGGCGAAGCAGGCACTTCGCACGGGATTATCAGAATCATACCCCCACTTGTAAGTACTGTAGAGATTTTGACCATGTGATAAAATAATGTCTAGTCCTTATGACAAATATGTAGGAGAAAAGAAACCAACAGCCTATGAAGAATTTGCAAATGATGACCTATGAACCAAGGGAAGATGATCCATGCATTAATATAGTCACGCGAAGTGGCGCAGCGACAAGAGATGATATAGCCGAAGGTAAGAAGCCGATGGAAGACACATGGGTTAGGAAGACTATAGAAAGAGCCCCTGGGTTCAATATTCAAGTAGAAAAAGAACCATTCTTGGAGGCGAAGAAAAGTTTCATGGATCCCAGAGCTTCGACATCTAGCGCGCAGCCACAACATAAGTTGATACTGAAGAAGGACAACACTGAAGTAACTACTCAGCTAAATAATTTGATCCAGCCAAAATAATTTTTGCATACCTACATGAAGTTGTTGTGAGATCAAAAGGTTGTTCAAGGACTTCAGGAGTTCATAGACTCTTATGCTAGTAAAGAAGAACCGTGAAATTAGTTGCGCACAGTCAACAAGTTGAATCAACATAAGAAGAGAAAAAGAAGGGAGGTGAGACTAACTACACAGATAAAAGAATATGAAATGGATCAGGTAATCTTGAATTTAGGATCTGATGCCAATGTATTTCCTAAGAAAACTTGGGAGCGAATGGGAAAGTCGAGAATGCAATGGTCGTTGATCCAGTTGAGAATGGCCAACTAGCAAAATATCATCCCTATGGGAAGGTTATCTGGAGTTGTAGTAGATATTGAAGGAGTGCGCATTTTAGTATATTTCGAAGTAATTGAGATTGTAGATGATAGCAATCCATATCTGACGTTGCTTGGATTGGATTGGGATTTCTATACTGATGCGATAATCAATCTGAAAAGGAGACAGATAGAGTTTGAAAAGGGCGATCTACGAGTCATTGTTCCTCTAGACCCATCAGAAGGAGTGTGGTATAAAAATCCTATCCATGATGAGTACTGTGCTGCATACATTGACAATATCTACAAGATAACAGCTAAGGATGAAGATTGGATTAATCCCATTGCATATGGAAGGCTAAGCTGGGAGCAGAACAGTTCTCGTATTTCAAACTCTAACGAAGAACTGGAAAATTGGCAGAACATATTCCATGAAGTCTCTACAAGACGATGTGACAGAATTACAAGATCACTCTGCTGCATAACTTGAGAGGTCTATAATTTACCTTATTATGATGGGATATGATTTGTTAATGTTTTTCTTAATGAATTTGAAAAAGAGGTTCGGAAAGAACAAAGGTTCCAAGCATTGGATGTAGCCCTCAAATCTACACCTGCTAGATGGTGGGGTACTCATAAAGCAAATATCAAAGGTTGGAAAGAGTATCACAGATTGATGGAGATCATATTTGGCTACGTAAAAACTAGAATCAAAGTAAAATATGATGGAAAAGAGGATCCCCAGGAGCATATGTCTCGTTGGACTAAGGCTTGGGACAAAGATCCAGAGCTAGAATCGGTACATATATTTTTTTCACACATTGGACCTGATACCTATGAACTAGTATCTTGAGACAAAGCTGCAACATTGAACAATGAGCTGGAAATATTTTGTTGAAGGCTTCCTCCTGAAATTTAATTTTGAGGATGATTTTCAATGCATTGATGAAGCCCTTCGGGAAGTAAGAGAAGGGATTTTTAAGACTACCACTGCGCCAACTTGGACGCAACCCGATTGGGCCGCGCAGTTGGAGCACATATTGGAATGTTATAATGTGACAGTGGAAGAGGAGGATGAGGATCCACACAATATTGATATCCCAGAGTTACAAGGACATCACAAAGTTTTTGGACTAGAGCCTAAAATCCCTAACATAACATAGCTCGTGAAGACAAAGAAGGTGAATATTGGTTCAGAAGAAGAGCTGAAATTTGTACTGATTGGAGATTATTGGGACGAAGACACAGTTAGCAAATTTGCAGAGCTTCTACATGAGTATCAAGAGCTCTTCCCTATGAAGTTTTCTAAACTGAAGGGGATAGGAGGAGACCTCAGAGTTATGAGGATTACTCTTAAACCATATGCAAAGCCGGTAAAACAATGACCATATGGATTGAACCCGAAATATAAGGAGAAAGTAAAGGTGGAGCTAGAAACGATGATCAAGGTCAGGATCATTGAACTGGTCGAAGAATTTGAATGGGTAAGTCTTATGGCAGTTCAGGAAAAGAAGACAAAGGGTGAAATTAGAATATGTGTGGACTTGAGGAAATTGAATGATGCATGTGTACATGACCCTTTTCCCACACCATTCACCGATGAAGTGTTGGACAAAGTAGGAGGACAAGAGGCTTACTCTTACACAGATGGTTTTTCAGGTTACCATCAAATCAGGATTGCACCGGAAGATCGACATAAGACAACTTTCGCTACTGAGTGGGGTTGTTACCAGTATACTATGATGCCTTTTGGATTGGAGAACGCTCTTGCTATATTTTCTAGAGTTGTAGTCGCAGCTTTCAAGGAGTATAAACACAAATTTTTGGAGGTTTACGTTCATTATTGGACTATTTTTAGGTTGTTGAAAACACATGTATCAAACTTGAGATTGATGTTGGATACCTATAGATAGTATCAGATATCACTGAATTTTAAGAAGTGCATATTTTGTGTACCTTTTGGTATACTATTGGGGCATGTTGTTTATAGGCAGGGATTGGTGGTAGACCCCACGAAGATAGCTGTTATTGTGAACCTGGAGCCGCCTAAGACAGTGAAGCAATTACGCACAACACTTGGACACATTGGCTACTATAGGAATTTTATAAAATCATATGCGCAAATAATTGTGCTGATGGAGAAGCTATTGAAGAAGGACGTTACTTTTTGGTGGGATGAAGAATGCCAAAGAGCCTCAGCATACTAAAGGAAAATACGGTAACTGCGTCAATTCTCGTTTTCCTGGATTGGAATAACGAATTTCATGTACATGTCGATGCCTCTTGCATAACATTGGGTGCAGTATTGATGCAACCAAGAGATGGAGATATTGATCAGCCCATAGCTTTTGCAAGCAGAAAATTGTCCAAGGAGGAGAAGAACTATTCTACGACAATAAGCAAGGGATTGGCTATGGTATATGCATTACAAAAGTTTAAGCACTATTTGTTGGGAGTGCACTTCAAGATGTTCACTGATCACTCCACACTGAATTATTTAGTGAATAAGCCTATTTTCGAGGAAATATTTGTTGGTGGTTGTTATTGTTTCAGGAGTATGGCTTTGAAGTTATAGTCAAGCCAGGGATATTGAACATTGAACCTGATCATCTCCTAAGGATAGAAATAGGCGAAGAACCCAAGAGCATTGAGGAGAACCTGCCTGATGTGCAGTTGTTCGCAATCAAGGTTGGAGATTATCACTTCATGGATATTATTTAGATTTTAGCTACAGGAATGACACTCGCAGAGTACACTACGCAGCAAAAGAAGGAATTGGCAATCAAGGCAGTTTATTTTTCATTGATTGCGGGATAGTTGTATAAAATGATACCTAATAAAATACTACACAGATATGTCTCTGAGCATGAAAGGCAACATATATTGGAAGAAGCTCATGGAGGAGTTGCAGGAGGCCATTATGTAGGGAAGGCCACTGTGCTGAAGATTTTGAGAGTTGGACTATGGTGGCCCACAGTGCATAAGGATGCAAAGGAGTATTCTAGATCTTGTGATGTGTGCCAAATAACAAGAAGATCGTCTAGAAGGGATGAAATTCCCTTGAATCCACAAGTACGCAGCTATTTGATAAGTGGGCGATTAACTTTGTTGGACCTATCAATCCCCGGGAAGAAGACTAAATGTATATCATCACACCAACAAATTATTTTATAAAGTGCAAAGTTAGAGACAATGATAGTGAAAGGACCTGTGTGATACTTCCATGAAGTTCATATTTGATTATATTTTGTCTGTATTTGGTTGTCTGAAGATCTTGATGCTATTGGTTCACATTAGCCATAAGAAGGTGAGGCCCGGCGAAAGAATTTCAAGTGTACCATGAAGATTAGTCATTCAAATGAGGATATTGAGTTTGGATCAAGTCGAGTTAAGGGTAGTTTTATTATACAAATTTAAATTTAAATATTTTTATTTTTTACTTTTTGTACCTTTATACTAATTTTCTTACTTATTTCTTTGTACTTGATGATTAGGTACAACATTAGCATGTTTCCTGCCAAAAGGAAGAAATTTCATTGCCATTGAGAAAGACCCAGTGCAATGCAAATTTATTCCACAAATAATTAACGCTCTTGAATTCCTTCTAGATGCGAAGCAAGAAGTTGGTTTGAGGAAAGGGGATTTTAATGAATCACATGTGGCAAAAAAAGAAAAGGAACCTCAACCACCATTATATGGAATGATTGGAAAGGGACACTTTGGAAGATTTGCAGACATGAAAGATCCATTAGAAGATGAAAATGACCAAAATGAAGTAGAAAATGTTGCGGAAGAAGCCATCAATGATGTTCTAGATGATGTTGAACATGCATTAGTTAATATTGTTGAGGATCTTTAAGTTATGCTTGCAAACAAAGCTCATTTTTTAGATCTATTAATCAGTTTTACTTGTAATGTTTAGACTTTGATATTTTATGAGAAGAATCCTTATTTTTTGCAAAAAACATGTGATTACTATTATTTTTTGACATAAAATTCAATAAAAATGCTATTTTCTTAAGTTTTTTTGTTAAGATTTCCCCAAAAATTAGTTTATTTAACATGTTTTTTTAACAAAAAGTCTCTAAAAGTGTATTTTTTGCATTCTATTTGTATTAAAAATTTGTATTTTTTTGTCATATCGTTCAAAATATTGGTTTTTTAGCGACAATTATTTGATGTGCATTGAAAAATTAATTAGCAATACATAAACTTCTGAAAAATATAAACTTTATAATATTGACCCTTTTTTCATTTTTTATCTATGTGAAAAAGTGAAGATATCATTACAATTTTTTATTTTTAAAAAAATCATTTTTTATTTTTAAAACACAAGTACATAAATGCACTTAAAAATAAACATCTCATGGAAGAAGAAGACATTAGAAAATGTATAGTGTCAATCCTCTAAAAAAACGTTGGTGATGATACGCCACCACTATTCAAAATCGACATAAAAAGCATTAAAAAAAAACAAAAAAAATTAAAGTGCCAAAAACATGCTTAAAAAAAAATGATTCTGCATCACCACTTTTCAAAATCGAGTGTTTTTCTTGCTACGTCAAAAAGTAGGTACCAATGCAGTTACCTATTTCATCAGTAACAGTGTTTAGACCCTTTGGAGCACTTGTAATCATGACCTTCATATGAGTCAAAATAATCCAATGGCCTCTTCTTAGAAGCCCACTTTTTAGATTCAAATGAATTACTAGTCTCCTCTACTATGTATTTTCCCTTCCTTTGCGTATGAATGATATGGCTGAATTGAAAGAATTGCAGAGAGCAACATGATTAATGTAACTCTTATTTTTGTAATTTAGCTTTTGTGATCCATAATTTTGTAAAAAACTATTTTTGGTAATAATCACATATGATCATGAATTGTTTATGCGTTTCGAACCAACCATGGTTCATTTTCAGGACAAGATCATATGATCATGAATTGTGGTCGATGCGTTTCGAACCAACTAGTGTGGTTTGGTTCTTTCGAAATGCTTCGACAGTTCATTCATGATCATATATGACTCTTATTGTTTGTGTGGACATGGGATTCGTCTACAGCCACATCAGAATTAGGCTTGTCCATTGTGTGTTTTTCAGATTTTAGAGCATCTCGTGCCTATAAAATTCGAACATGCGACGCTTCCAAGCTCGAACTCACGAATTATAGCCATCTAGTTGAACATTTTGTGTGATTCTAAGCCTTCACCTTTGTTGAATAAATATGCAAAACACGTTTGATTTTCATGGGACCACAGATAGTTACAAGAATGCAGCTTAGAGAGAAATTCTGATTGTCGGTCCCAGTTGGTGCTTTCTAGTGGTACTTCCCCTATTTGACCAGTGATTATCCTGTTGAACGTCGTATTGGTTGGGCAAATTTGGTGGGCATATTTCTCTTTATATCTCGTATGACCAGAGGAGTAGAGTATGTCTGCGTTCGTAGACTTAGCAGTCAAATCGTTGACGGAGGTGGGACTCTTGTCCCACAAACAAAAAAGTCTCATACACCAATTTGGTGTCTGACTTGGTTGTGACCTTAAAATTGGATAATAATAATATAATATATGTATCCACAAAATTTATATATCTAAACATAATAACATTGCAGGCACCTCTAGATCTCGCAACAAAGAACCATAGTTGATATCAAAGAACAAAATATGGGCCTTTGTAACTTCTTCGTCGCCTTGAATGAAGTAAAAAATGCAACTTCAACTTCTTTGTAGCCATGAATGAAATAAAAAATTAACTTGCAGAAAAACCATACCCAATAACTCGCTTACTGGAAAGTGTGGAAAATTGTAAATTGTTTTCCTCCGGGGTTTGATCCATGGGGTAGAATTGGAAGGTTGATGGGTTGACCATTTTCAACTAGTCAAATTGAAAACATAAATTAATAGATTTAGATTGATTAACTTACTCTTAAAAATGGAAAAGTATAAAAATAACTGAATTTATTAGCATTTTTCGTCCTGAATTAATTTATTCGGCTACATTGGAAAGGTGGAAAAGTTGTTGAGACACTGAAAGCCATTCACATGAATTGGGCAGCCTTAATTTTACCAATCCAGAAATTGCTATGTGTTTAATGCCATTACTTCGCATTATGATGACAACTCTGCGTACACTTTTTATCATGGCCGACAAATTATAAGCTGCCCATGCTCGTTTCTATAATAAATTATGAGTTTATGACTCTGCCTATTTTTGATAAGGGCGGGAGGTTGCGAAAGGTCCTCATGTGTCTGTCATTGACAGAGTAAAATCGGAGGTGTAGTTGTTAATATTTTATCTTTACAAGCTCTAATTTTTTTTTGAGTAATCTTCATTTATAAATAATTAACTGGATTGATTTTGTAAAATTATAAAACATTTAAATGTCTCATAAATTAATATTTTTTTAATAAAAACAATCAAAAAGATATAATTGTACGATTTATAATAAAGAATTACCATTTATATGAAAATAGAAATTTATATTTCTTCTTTCATCGATTCCTTTGATTATCTTTTTTAATAACTATAAATAGCAAACAATCAGCGGTGATGAAGAAGATGACTTGGAGTCTGGAGATTCTCATAAAAGTCGGTAAATAGGTGTTCAAAATGTTATCGAGAGTATTTTTAACCAAAGTGTGGTAACGCAGGATCATAGTTACTCTTATTATAAAAGTAGTTAATGTTGTTTTATTTTGGAGTTCAATTATTATTGACTGTTTTTCGTTTTTTTAAATGCTAAAGAAATGGTGTTTTTTTTCAATATATAAATAAATTCAATGATATGAAAAAATGAATTTTACAAATTAAACCATTCAAATTATAATATAAGAAGTCATTCATAATCTATAAAAGCAAGTCTTACTGGAATGTTCAGAATTGACTAAATTAATGGACTCTAGTTGTGGATTAGCTGTGACTCTTTAGAATTGGAAGGAAATACACCAAGATTAAATAGACATGGTTAAATACTAAACCACATATTAGCTGTGACTCTTTAGAATTGGAAGGAAATACACCAAGATTAAATAGACATGGTTAAATACTAAACCACATATTAATCAATAGGTGATTGTTTTTTTAATGAAATATATGTTTATTATTGATGATTGACCACTATTGCCAAGAAATTAAGTATTGCTTTTACATTTCTAAGCCTTCTTGACTACTACTTGCCAAAAAATTTAAGTGTGGTTTTTTTCATTTTTGAGCCTCTTTTGCTTTACTTATATTATATGCTAACATACTATAAAATCCTTTTACACATGCAATAGACAAAACTACAAACCAACTTATATGTCAACTTGCAATCTTCAACAGTGAGGTAATGAAATCATAAACTTCCATAATGATATTTTTCTATATGACATATTAACTAATCAACAACATGACCATTGCAGTGTTGGATTTAACCTTTACGTCCACAAACAAACGCATAAAATGAGCTTAACAATTTAATTGACTTCACATGTGTCTATTCCTTAAAGACCCATGTCACTAATGTTTTTTATTAATATTGCTCCAACAAAATTGTATATATATATATATATATATATATATATATATATATATATATATATATATATATATATATATATATATATAGTTATACACCTATCTCCTTACCACACTGTGCACTTATTGTTTATTGATGGTACTAGCTAGGGTACTTGATGTGTTTCTACTTACTTTTTATTTAAGAGATAAATGACCTTGAGTCAGGGATAATTTAGTCAAATTCAATCCAACCTGGTTCCTGTAGAAACAAGTCATTATGAGAATTAATATATTGTTGGATATGAAAATGAAATTACTTGTCATTATTACATTGTTCTATACAATAAATAGCTAGCATAGAAAATAACACCCACAACTATTCTCTGCAATCCATATTGCACATGATATTGATCATGGTCAATGTACTGTATGCATTCTTGCTAAGGACATTAGCAATTTTCCATCGTCTTTTTCCTGTTAGACCTTAAATTCAACTTACAAAATGCCTGAGCTTTCTTATTGATGGAAACCCACAAAATTCTTGAGATTTCTTATTCATTGCTAAGACTCACATGCTTTTGTCCAACTAATTATTCTTTGTGAGTTCTACACTCCACATTGACAAGAGCCTTGTCAAACCATCAAAATGGCTCTGCTATATTGATCACCTAAAATTACCATACAAAACTCAACACCTAATACTTGTGGAAAAATGAATCATCCCTTACCTACCTAGTAGTGAATCCACCAGTAGAGAAAATCACAAATCACAACATGCATAAATCATTAGTTAAAAGACAACATAAAAGAAAAACATCCTAATAATCAATAAAGTTCAAGCAAGTGGAAGCAACATTAAAAAAAAGCTATAATTCGGGACAAAATTTTGAAACAACTAGCCTCACAACATTAACATTCACTACCGAATAACTACCCTGAAAGTAATGACATTCCCTAGAGCAGGAACTTGTTGCTCAGCAACCTCTCTTGCTTACCTTAATAGAAAGGTTAGAAAGGTTGGATTTTTATTGATGTTGTAATCTTTAATATTTTTTAATTTTCCATAAAACGCAGATTTTGTATTGATTTTAACATATAAATTTAATCTACAACTTTTGGATTTTCTGTGCGCCTTGGTTTATTGGGTGACCTCCGATAATGAGAGTGCTAATAATTGTGGATATTTTTTTATTCGTGGAGACATATTATTATTATACGGTAGCAACAACGGGAATAGAAAATGTGAGAGTTGTATTATATCTAAAATTCCAGGAGCCTCAAATGACATAGGTTTAGCTTACAGATATTTGGAGTTGGCCCAGCTACACACATATTAGGTGGTGGCTTTATTTCCAGGCGATTCAAACTCTGGATGTATTAAAATCTTTATATTTGAAAAATTACAATAATTATAGTGTTATTTTATCAGCATGAAGGTCGGTTTGATTATGCATGGGAATTATGTCGTTCGTTCTCTTGTGCAATTCGATTCCGCTTATCAAATGCATGATGTCGAGCATTGAATAGAATCCCCCACAGAAGAAGATCGAGACCCCTTTCTAATATGTCAAGCTCCAGTAGTTCTAATTGAGGTTGCGGCATTCTGACAGGTCTCACCTCATGATTTTACTCTATGGATTGGGTTATTGGATGGCCTTCGTTACATCTTGCCATTGATACAACTTTGGCATCAATATATCTGACAGGTCTCGACTCTCTTTGTGGCCTGGGTTATTGGGTGTACGCCAATACATCTCGCCATTGATACAACTGCAGCATCAATATACCTCTGGGGCATCAATATACCTTTGCGGTTGTGAAGAGTCTGGCATAACCTCTGCGACTGTGAAGAGTCTCGCATATTCTCACATAATCACCTCTGTGGCTGTGAAGAGTCTCACATAATCTGTAACTTTTATATTTTCTCTGCAGCCTCATGATACATCTCGTCATTGAAGCAGTCATAAACCTGCAGCTCGTATACAGGTCTCACCTCATAATCTCTGTCTGTGGCCTCGGTCATTGGGTGGCCTCTAATACATCTCATCATTGACAATTGTGGCATCAATATATTTGGCAGGTGTATACTTTCCCACTTACTTTTCTCTAGTTAATTTACACTATGAGTACTTTATCTCACATTTCTAAGCCTCCTTTTACCAAAGGGAGACTAAGTAAAATTACCCTATAGTGTCTATGAGTTGTTGGACATGACCCAACTTGGTACATTTTTTATCAAAAGACTCTGCAATTCAAGGAAGGAGCAGAATGCACGGTCTAGCGAGGATAAATCAATCGTGCCCAGTTTAGGGGCTTTGAGGTGGGTCACAGCCCTTCTTTTTGTAAAGGGATCGAGTTTATTTTGTTTTTTTTTTAGTCCCCCCATGGTATGTGGACCATGGTTTTGATTTGATGTAAATGCTATATAAAAAAATGTGGGATTGAGTTTATTTTTTTTTTTTTTTAGTCCTCTCATGGTATGTGTACCATGGTTTTGATTTGATGTAAATGCTATATAAACAAATGTGGAATCGAGTTTATTTTGTTTTTTTTTTTTCCTCTCATGGTATGTGGACCATGGTTTTGATTTGATGTAAATGCTATATAAACAAATGTAATATTGAGTTGAATTAGTAGTCAAGAGAGTCTTGTACTTGTGATGAGCACAACTTGTTGAATATCTTATCTTTCTGTGTTCTGGGTCTAAGGGAAGGCTTTGTAGCTGTGTGTGTGAGGCCTTAAAGATTTTGCGACTGTGTGTGCGAAGGCCTTGAAGAGTCTACAGCTGTGTGCGTAGACCACCTGCAGTTGTATGCGCGGGTCAGAGAAGTATTGTACTGAAAGAATAAATATCATTAATAAAGGAAATGAAGTTTGAAGCATATATGTGAATATCTATGTACTATGCTTACTATCTGCACTTGAAGATGTTTTTATGCATCACAAATTCCTTTATGTTGTTTATATGTGTTATATTGTGTTGAATATTGCATAGGATTGATAAAGGCGCAGTGTGCAATAGTATTAAGCGATAAATAGAGCATAGAATGTGAAAGTAGATAATTTCCTCCACATAGTCCATAAAATAATAAGAGAGAAGCTCAGTAGTATATCCAAGTCCTATTATCCCTCTAGATGCAGAAACCTAGTTCTATCATCCCCCAATATTGCCTCGGGTGAGATTGCGACCTACGCAACAAGTCATTGCCGAAAGGGCTGCTTATATAGGGTTTTGTTAGTTGCGCAGAAAATCCAAACCTAAATCGAGACCCCTTTGAGCCAAAAAATGGTTTCGTTGCTGAAACTGGGATATGATTGAGGGATATGTGGATGTGGCATCCGACTAAGAAGGAAATACAAGACTCGATAGAATTGAAATAACGGGAGTTCGCAGCTCAAGAAAACAGAAATATGTGATTGTCAACTAAAGCTTGGTTGCAGAGGTATCTTTTCACAGAACAACACGAGATTTTCTTCGCGACGCTTGCTAAAGAAATGCATGAATGGTTATCAAGGTTGACTGAGAACAAGACATGTTTTAAGAATGACGAGCCTACGCGTGGAGCCCTGAATTGTTACAGCGACTCAAGGAGACCGATAATAAGATCTCAAGAGTTTTTTAATTCTGGATCGGCAATATCCTAGGAGTATTTATTACTGAATTCGCAATAAACACATTTTTATCTTACAGCGAAGCCAAGCGAATATTTTTCAAGGGTTCGCGAGGTAAGTATCTGAATTCTTTGAAGTTGTGGATTAAAATGCTTTTATGTGAAAAGGGTGTATTACGAATGTAGCCAAATTAATGTTTGGGCTTAAGTCTGGAGGCAGATCTATGCGAAGTAGAAAATGATACAAAGTATATCACGAAAACTACATTGAGACTGATTGCAGTCCATTGTTAAGTGGCTCTGAGAGAAAAGAAGAAATAAGTAACCCCATAACCCCTAGAGGTGTGTCATAGTCAAGAGTTGAGAATAATAAGGGCACCTATGGGATTCCCCATCCCGCAACACCCCACCCTCCATCCCACTCCCTACACTTTCCCTCCACCTCCCCTACCCCTAGGAAACATGGGGAATGATATCAAGCTACCGATCTTTAGAGGACTCAGATCAGAGGATCCTGAGAAATTCCGGTTTGTAGTTGAAGTTGTATGGAAAGCAAGACAGATCACCGACAAAGACATAAAGAAGGTGCAGATTGTCACTATGTTGCAGGACATAGCGCTGACATGATACATAAAGTGTTCTACAACAAATTAGGGTGCTTCACTGGATGATACGAAGAAAGCATTGACTGCAGAGTTTAAGAAGCCAAAATCACAGTTGCAGTGCATTACGGAACTAAAGGAGATTAAGAAACTAGTAACTGAATATATTTGGGAAATAGATCAAAGGTTCAAGATGTTAATGGGTCAATTAATTTTTACGATCCCTGAAGAACAACATAAGGAGTGGTTTATAGTTGCATTATTTCCATATATCAGGCTACCTTTAACACAACATAAGATATCAACACAGGTTGAAGCTCTGGAAATTGCGATGAAGCTAGAAGCTTCGCTGGCAAGAGATACTCATTCAGGAGTACAGTAGATTCAAAGCCAACTAGCAGCAATGCATTTGGAGTTAAAGATGTGAAGAAGGGTAAGTAAGTCAGGTCATAATTCGATCAGAAGTATGGTGCATAAAATGTAAGGCAGAAGGCCACTATAAGGATCAATGCCCTGTGTTCAGAGATTACATCAATAATGGAGGTCCTAATACATTGCACCCAGGATCAAGTGCATGGTGTGACTTATGTAAAGTTGCAAGTCGAAATCACACGAAAGAATTCTATTTGTTGTAGAAGTATGTGCAGACCCCAAAACAGTTGTTTTGTAACTTCTGTAGCTCGGTGGGGCATGATGAAAAGAATTTTCGCAATTACGATTTGATGATAAAACAAAGTGAAGACACTTATAGAATGCAAGCTGAGGGATGTGCACAGGAGAATCAAGGTCAGCATGTCGATCGAGGAGGATTCCAAGGATGAGGATGAGGACGAGGAGGAGAATATGGTCGAGGACATGACCAACTCATCTATTACAACTGCGGCGAAGCAGGCACTTCGCGCGGGATTATCAGAATCATACCCCCACCTGTAAGTACTGTAGAGATTTTGACCATGTGATAAAAGAATGTCTAGTCCCTATCACAAATATGTAGGAGAAAAGAAACCAACAACCTATGCAGAATTTGCAAATGATGACCTATAAACCAAGGGAAGATGATCCATGCATTAATATAGTCACGCGAAGTGGCGCAGTGACAACAGATGATATAGCCGAAGGTAAGAAGCCGATGGAAGACACATGGGTTAGGAAGACTGTAGAAAGAGCCCCTGGGTTCAATATTCAAGTAGAAAAAGAACCATTCTTGGAGGCGAAGAAAATTTTCATGGATCCCAGAGCTTCGACATCTAGTGCGCAGCCACAACATAAGTTGATACTGAAGAAGGACAACACTGAAGTAACTACTCAGCTAAATAATTTGATCCAGCTATAATAAAATAATTTTTGCATACCTACATAAAGTTGTTGTGAGATCAGAAGGTTGTTCAAGGACTTCAGGAGTTGATAGACTCTTTTGCTAGTAAAGAAGAATCGCGAAATTAGTTGCGCACAGTCAACAAGTTGAATCAACATAAGAAGAGAACAAGAAGGGAGGTGAGACTAACTACACAGATAAACGAATATGAAATGGATCAGGTAATCTTGAATTTAGGATCTGATGCCAATGTATTTCCTAAGAAAACTTGGGAGCAAATGGGAAATCCGAGAATGCAATGGTCGTCGATCCAGTTGAGAATGGCCAACCAGCAAAAGATCATCCCTATGGGAAGGTTATCTGGAGTTGTAGTAGATATTGAAGGAGTGTGCATTTTAGTATATTTCGAAGTAATTGAGATTGTAGATGATAGCAATCCATATCTGACGTTGCTTGGATTGGATTGGGATTTCTATACTGATGCGATAATCAATCTGAAAAGGAGACAGATAGAGTTTGAAAAGGGTGATCTACGAGTCATTGTTCCTCTAGACCCATCAGAAGGAGTGTGGTATAAAAAGCCTATCCATGATGAGCATTGTGATGCAGACATTGACAATATCTACAAGATAACAGCTAAGGAGGAAGATTGGATTAATCCCATTGCATATGGAAGGCTAAGCTGGGAGCAGAACAGTTCTTGTATTTCAAAATCTAACGAAGAACTGGAAAATTGGCAGAACATATTGCATGAAGTCTCTACAAGACGATGTGACAGAATTACAAGATCGCTTTGCTGCATAACTTGAGAGGTCTATAATTTACCTTATTATGATGGGATATGATATGTTAATTTTTTTCTTGATGAATTTGAAAAAGAGGTTCCGGAAGAACAAAGGTTCCAAGCATTGGATGTAGCCCTCAAATCTACACCTGCTAGATGGTGGGGTACTCATAAAGCAAATATCAAAGTTTGGAAAGAGTATCACAGATTGATGGAGATCATATTTGGCTACGTAAAAACCAGAATCAAAGTAAAATATGATGGAAAAGAGGATCCCCGGGAGCATATGTCTCGTTGGACTAAGGCTTGGGACGAAGATCCAGAGCTAGAATCGGTACATATATTTTTTTCACACATTGGACCTGATACCTATGAACTAGTATCTTAAGACAAAGCTGCGACATTGAACATTGAGTTGAAAAGATTTGGTTGAAGGGTTCCTCCTAAAATTTAATTTTGAGGATGATTTTCAATGCATTGATGAAGCCCTTCGGGAAGTAAGAGAAAGGATTTTTAAGACTACCACTGCGCCAACTTGGACGCAACCCAATTGGGCCGCGCAGTTGGAGCACATACTAGAATGTTATAATGTGACAGTGGAAGAGGAGGATGAGGATCCACACAATATTTATATCCCAGAGTTACAAGGACATCGTGAAGTTTTTGGACTAAAGCCTAAAATCCCTAACATAACATAGCTCGTGAAGACAAAGAAGGCGAATATTGGTTCAGAAGAAGAGCCAAAATTTGTATTGATTGGAGATTATTGGGACGAAGACACAATTAGCAAAGTTGCAGAGCTTCTACATGAGTATCAAGAGCTCTTCCCTATGAAGTTTTCTAAACGCAAGGGGATAGGAGGAGACCTCAGAGTTATGAGGATTACTCTTAAACCATATGCGAAGTCGGTAAAACAATGACCATATGGATTGAACCCGAAATATAAGGAGAAAGTAAAGGCGGAACTAGAAAAGATGATCAAGGTCAGGATCATTGAACTAGTCGAAGAATTTGAATGGGTAAGTCTTATGGAAGTTCAGGAAAAGAAGACAAAGGGTGAAATCAGAATATGTGTGGACTTGAGGAAATTGAATGATGCATGTGTACATGACCCTTTTCCCACACCATTCGCCGATGAAGTGTTGGACAATGTAGGAGGACAAGAGGCTTACTCTTTCATAGATGGTTTTTCGGGTTACCATCAAATCAGGATTGCACCGGAAGATCGACATAAGACAACTTTCGCTACTGAGTGGGGTTGTTACCAGTATACTATGATGCCTTTTGGATTGGAGAACGCTCTTGCTATATTTTCTAGAGTTGTAGTCGCAGCTTTCAAGGAGTATAAACACAAATTTTTGGAGGTTTACTTTGATTATTGGACTATTTTTGGGTCATTGAAAACACATGTATCAAACTTGAGATTGATGTTGGATACCTGTAGACAGTATCAAATATCGCTGAATTTTAAGAAGTGCATATGTTGTGTACCTTTTGGTATACTATTGGGGCATGTTGTTTATAGGCAGGGATTGGTGGTAGACCCCGTGAAGATAGCTGCTATTGTGAACCTGGAGCCGCCTAAGACATTGAAGCAATTGTGCACAACACTTGGACACATTGGCTACTATAGGAATTTTATAAAATCATATGCGCAAATAATTGTGCTGATGGAGAAGCTATTGAAGAAGGACTTTACTTTTTGGTGGGATGAAGAATGCCAAAGAGCCTCAGCATACTAAAGGAAAAGACGATAACTGCGTCAATTCTCGTTTTCCCGGATTGGAATAAGGAATTTCATCTACATGTTGATGCCTCTTGCATAACATTGGGTGCAGTATTGACGCAACCAAGAGATGGAGATATTGATCACCCCATAGCTTTTGCAAGCAGAAAATTGTCTAAGGAGGAGAAGAACTATTCTACGACAATAAGCAAGGGATTGGCTATGGTATATGCATTACAGAAGTGCAGGCACTATTTGTTGGGAGCGCACTTCAAGATGTTCACTGATCACTCCGCACTGAATTATTTGGTGAATAAGCCTATTTTAGGAGGAAATATTTGTTGGTGGTTGTTATTGTTTCAGGAGTATGACTTTGAAGTTATAGTCAAGCCAGGGATATTGAACGTTGAACCTGATCATCTCCTAAGGATAGAAATAGGCGAAGAACCCAATAGCATTGAGGAGAACCTGCCTTATGCGCAGTTGTTCACAATCAAGGTTGGAGATTATCACTTCGTGGATATTATTTAGATTTTAGCTACAGGAATGACACTCGCAGAGTACACTACGTAGCAAAAGAAGGAACTGGCATTCAAGGCAGTTGATTTTTCATTGATTGCGAGAAATTTGTATAAAATGATACCTAATAAAATACTACACAGATATGTATCTGAGCATGAAAGGCAACATATATTGGAAGAAGCTCATGGAGGAGTTGCAGGAGGCCATTATGTAGGGAAGGCCACTGTGCTGAAGATTTTGAGAGTTGGACTATGGTGCCCACAGTGCATAAGGATGCAAAGGAGTATTCTAGATCTTGTGATGTGTGCCAAATAACAAGAAGATTGTCTAGAAGGGATGAAATTCCCTTGAATTCACAAGTACGTGGCTATTTGATAAGTGGGCGATTAACTTTGTTGGACCTATCAATCCACCAGGAAAGAAGACTAGAGAAACGTATATCATCACCGCAGCAAATTATTTTATGAGCTGGGTCGAGGCAAATCTGGTGAAGGATTGCAGCGCAAATACTAATGCGAAGTTCATATTGGAGTATATTCTTTCCAGATTTGGGTGTCTGAAGATCTTGATGAGTGACAGGGGTTCACATTTCTTGCATAAGACTATTGAGGCACTGACTGAAGAATTTCAAGTGTACCATCAGAATAGTACGCCATATCATCCTCAAGTGAATGGGATGGTCGAAGCTTTCAATAAAATTCTAGAGAATGCATTCACCAAAGTATGAAATGTGAAAATAAATGATTGGGATCTAAGAATTCTAGTGGTGTTATGGGCATACAATACAACATGAAAGAAGCTGGCAGGATAGACACCTTTTAGGTTGGTCTATGGAAAATAAGTAGTCATGCCCATGAAGTATATTGTGCCCAATTTAAGAATTGCAGCATTTGCATACATGGAGGACCGCAACATAATGGAAGAAAGGATGGAGAAATTTCTCCCTTTGGAGGAAGATAGATTTATTGCAGGTTATTAACAGCAAGGGAAAAATCCTGGCATGACAATCATATCAAGTAGAAAACATTCAAGGAGGGAGACCTTATACTATTGTATGATAGCAAGTTCGTGAAGTTCCCATGAAATTTACAAACACATTGGTTGGGGGCATATATCATCAAGCATGTCTCTAAGGGAGGCGCAATTTAGCTCAGAAATTTGGATGGTCAATTGATGCCAGGACAAGTGAATGGGAGAAGATATAAAATATACAGGGATGACTCTGTCCTTGGAACTTCGCAGTGACTAGATGAACGGAGGAAAGTATTAGTGTCACACGCAGTTGAAAGTGGGCACGGGACTATAAACTACTATGTCAAAGATGGACTTCACCGAAGATGGATTACTGCGCGAAACTTAGGAGGATGTCAAAGTTTGAAGGAACTACGACGAGGAAGGAATTGTTGCGACAAAAGAGAGGATCCGTCGAAGTCCACCAAAAATATGCCCGTTGGAAGTGAAAAAGTTGATTTGACAAGGATGTTTCCATTAAAGGAAGTGGGGGAAACACATTTATTGGGCATAGCTGGGAAAATCTTCAGCCAAATTTGCATTAATGACTTGAATTTGAAGACAATCATGGGGTATGGAATTCAAATTTGTTATAAATATCATATCCTACTACACATTTGGCCATTTTTCTTCCTAAGAATTAGAAGTGTGAAATTGCACCTACGTATGACTAGAGTGATTCATTGTATGTCTATGAAGAGCTGGGAATAAATTGCTAGAGAATTGATCAGAAGAGGACTAGCAAGAACAATGACAGCCACATCACGAATCATCATAGGTCCGAGATCACCAAGGAAACAATCAACTACAGGAGAAGCAACGCAACCAAATAAAAAGAAGGACAAAAAACTAGCTATGTCCCCTAGTGTCAGACAGTACCCAAGGAAGAAATTCACTAAGGAATAGAGGTCCAAGCAGTGGTTTGACAAGTAGAAGAAACCTATGGAGGTCCTGGAGAGAGACGAAGAGGAGATTGTAGCATACATTCAAGAGGATGTGGTAGCAAAATAAGTGGATCATATTTCTAAGTTTTTGCCATATGTAGCACCCAGGAAGTCAGGTGCAAAGTCAGTGAAGTATCTGATTGCTACGAAGTTCGTTGTATTCACACCGTTTTTGCTTGATGCTATGTCATTTGAGGGTGAACCATTGGAAAAAGTACAACATATAAGGATGGAGAACTGGGACTTCAACAATAGGAGAAAATATTCCCAATTTGAGCCTACTAGGTGTTGTGCAGGAAAATCCCCTCTACGGACAGAGGCGATCCCTCTAGCCCTAGGGTGGGTCTAGCAACAAGGGAACATGTTGGTTTCTAAATTCCTAGTTCATAAACGAAATGCGGATTGGAATAGATGTCATGCCTCAATCCAACGCTCTTGACGTAGTATGTTGCAGTGATTCCTCAATCTTTGTTCTTCAAGCCTTGTGCTTTGTTGGTAGAAATATTCACACACCTACACAAAAATCAAGCAAACACTAAAAGCATACGAGCATACATATTCATCTACGACTATCTAGCTAGTCAAGGAGAGTTAGAAACTTTCAATACTAACATAGACAAAGATGGAACTAGAAATTAGTCGTGTCATATTAATATATAAAAGGGAGTTTACAACTTGCGCCTTAACATCGTAGACCTCCTGTTTGGTCTAAAATGCGGATGCAAATTAGAGTTTCATTTACTATCAATCTGGGTAAGTAAACTTCGAGGATCATCCAAAATATATGGACTTAGAGACAAACTAAACTAAGCTAGGTGAAGAAATGCCAAAGCTCCCTTACAGGAAGTCTTTCATTGGGATCTCCAACACTTATTTAGTCATTTAACAAAATTAAATCTAAAGACATTGTGATAAGTGTAAGAAATATTAAGGCTCCCTTACAGGAGACTATTCATTAATATTTCTAATCATCTTAATCAAAAAACTATTTAAACTAATGAAATTAAAGCACTTAAGCCTAATTCTGATTGATTGCATGAAATTTTAAAGCTCTCTTACAAGAGACTATTCATTTATATCTCAAGCATATAAATCAAAAACTTACACTAATGAAATCAAACATTAAATAACAAATCAGATTCATTGAGGGAAACATTAATACTTTCTTACGAAAAGTCATTCATTAATATTCCAAACATATGAACCTAATAATTTAATCTAATGAAATTCATAAACAAACATAAAATAAAAGCCTACTAAAATAAAAGTGAAGTGTACTTGCTAGGCAATGGGGATCCTTCCAAGGATTCACAAGCACACAAAAAGAAAAGTCAAATGTAAGGATCAAAGAAGCTCTGTCTTATTCATCATCAATTGCAAATTGCAATTGCAACCATTACATTGATTCTCCAATCTAACTTCTCACTACCAACCTAAAAGATACTAAGATTACAAATCAAGATTAAGATTAAGACTAAGACTACTAATGAAGATTACAAAATCAATATTACAAATGAAGGAGATAACACTCCTATTTATACAAAAGCTATGATAACAAACTCATAAATGTAAATCCACTATTTCCTCCTTTGACCCACATATTTCTCAACTAATGATGACACATAACCCTATCCTCCATGATCTCCTCCATGAGGTCCATGATCTCCTTAAATTCGAATTTGAACATAGAGTGTCACATAAGGGTGCCTAGGAAGCTTCTTTTGTACATACACATGTCAACAAACTCATTCTAATTGTTAGGTATAAGTATAAGCATATTATTTTCCAAAGTTTAACCACAAATCCACTTAAAAATGTTAAGAATTAATAAACTTTGGAAAAGCATAGTTATAACCCAATGATGAGGTAAATATAATGATGTGGAGGTGGAATGAAGGCGACATGAAGGTAATATGGAAGTAATTATGAAGGTATTGGTGAATAATGGAGTGAGAATAGGGACTATTTTGAGACCCAACATACCCCCAAACTGAAGGTATTGCATGTCCTCATGCAATCATATTACATTACTTTTTGATACTTGAGATTTGGCTTAAAATCTGCATGATATCATTTACTTAACTTTTGCAAAGTGTTTTTGATGAACTGCGACTTGGTTGGTTCTTGTGTTTCGACCATATTTTGTTTGTTGCATTCAATTTTAATGTATGATCTTTTCATATTGATAATGTGATTTTCATTGCAGAGTATTTTTGTTGGAATGCATCATGGTTGGTTCTTGTGTAACAACCATGATTGTGTTGGCATCCAATTATCTTTTAAGTACTTTTTGAAAAGCCATTTATATGCTCATGATGATGGAATAGTAAATATATTTTGAAAGTATGTGGGCTTTGAATGTGATATGAATGTTTTGAATGTTATATGAATGTTGCAACATGTGAATGTATTTCCCCCTCAACTGATGGTTTTGGCAATTTGACAAAATGACGAAAGGAAGTGAAGTTTTTTCCAAAAATTATCATTCTAAATTTTCAAGGAATTAAATGGTTAAATAAGTTAGAAAACTCATACCTTAAATTACCCTTTCAAAAATGGATGAGAGTTGTGCATGTGTGGCTGCAAAATTCTGTTCATAGACTTCTTTACTTGGTTGTGAAAATGGTGGATGAAATCAAAAAAGTGAATATTTTATTGTTATTGCATCTGCTACTAAATCTGTTGTTGGATCTTCTGCTGAATGTTCAGAATCTGCTGTTGAATGCGGCTGAAAATGTATAAGGCTTGGAAGGTATACAAAATTCAGAATTTACACTTTCCCCCCAGCCTTATTTATTGACTTGTCCTCAAGTCATTTATATCAAAAACTGAAAAGTAATGAAATTAATTCTGCATCCTCTGCTACAAAATGATTGGTCTTCAAGTCTTCATTGCTCATTGGCACAATTCTTGTCATGCGAATAATTTTTTTGGTGTAGAACATAACAAGAAATCGTTAACTTAGTGGCCATTGATGGATGCCACTAGTCAACACGAGAGCTCCTATCTTTAATGAGGATGAGAGTCAAGATGCCCCAAACACATCTTTCTAAGTATGAATGAATTTGTTGTTGTCGAATACTTAGAAGATCCGATGAACAAGGGACATTAATGTATTCCCTTTGTTTATCGGCATGATAGCTTGACCTTAAGGCATGCAAGCTTCAAGGTGTTTTCAGAAAAATATTTAGACTCAAGGACTATGGACTCAATGGTGTATGGAAGCAAGCTTTTATTTGCAAGTGTAGGAAAAAAAGAAACTGACAATGAATATGTAAAGTGGACCAAAAAGCTTGTAGATGACCAAAAAGGTGTTTTATTGGTGGGTTAGGATTGAAGAAAAATGTAATGAAGTGTATGTGGTAATGGAAAATGGATAATGACTCTTGTTGGAAAAGAAAAAAATGAATTATTGCATGCAAACTCTCAAATATAGCAAATATGCTGCTTAATTCTGGATTTCCTACTAAAATAGCGAAGTTTGACCAGCGTTGACCAGCCACCTCTAGACGTCGAATTCAAGTGTGGATAGGTATTTCACCATCCTTGTACATTTAGGAACAAAACTAGCTCTTTGAATTTTGCTAATCTGTCATGCAACATATCAAACCATTAAGCTATTACAGGAAGTTGCAAGAACTTGTAATTTGGTGGAAATTTCGATTATGATCATGGACTGGTTCTTTAAAGTTTCTCATGAAATTTGACTTTGGAAGACCAATTTTCGTCACAATGTAATCTCCTTAATGATTACTTGATTATCCTGTAACTTCCGAAAAAAAACTTGGAAGAAAGAAAACATAAGTGTGTTCAATAAGAAATGGCCAGTTCCTTCATGATTCTTATGCAAAAATTTCATACCAAATAAAACAGATTAAGAAAAATCAAAGTGTTGAAATTAACTCAATTCATGAAATTAGTATCAATCCATTCTTAAATATAACCATGAAAAGTAATACTCCTTGTTTGAGTCAGATAACTCATGAAATGTGCTCGGCAAAAAGATTGGCATTAGAAAGATTTGTTGTGTTTTGCATATTAGTATGTCACATAAAATCATTCAACAGAAATATGTTATGAGTTTAATTCCAACTTGAAGCTATCGAAACAAGATAATCATCATCTATTGAATCCTCCAAATGTTTGATAAATCGATCCTCGAAATTTGTTTCCCAAGTGTTCCATTTTTTATTTTCAAACCTGTGTGAATTTTGTGCAAAGTGTTTTTTTTTTTTTTAGTGAATTGTACTTATTGCATTTATAACTAATATAAATATAAAATACATCGTACCTTATAATCAAATAGAGTGACCTATTCAATTATGTATATGTTGAGGAGTCCCTCCAACTGCAATTGATCACAAAAGCATAAATCCAGAGAATTAAATCCAGTCACAAAAGCATAAAAGCTAAAACTACTTGCGCAGAGAGTGTTGCAGAATCCCAAGATCTGGAGGGCTTTTTTTCTTCTCATGGCCGGAAGATCTTCCAGGAATACTAGGTCCTTGTGCTTCACCATAAATCCCACTTGGTACTTCTGGAAGTTTTGGGTGATTTGCTTTAGGGCTTCATCCTCTGGCTTGTATTTTTCTGCAACTTTAACCAGTGCAACCATTTTCTAGAGCAGGGCTATAGTTTTTTTCTTCAATTTTGCTTGTCTATTTGCATTCATTTCATCCCATCTCAGAGCCTCCTCCCAAATCTCCATAAAGCATTGTATTGCATGTCCGTAGTGTTATCACTTGAAACCGTAAGTGATGGAAATTTAGGGAAAGTGCCAATGTAACGTTCTTAATATGCTTGTCTTTGAATGCCTCAGAAAGGCCTTCGAAGGCTGGGGCATATTGTGAAGTCTATTATAATATTTTGGGACACAGAACTACAGCACAGCGCAGAGCAATCAGCAAATTTGTCTTCCGGAATTAGCCTTAATAAAATAGGTGTAAATGGCAGAAATTGTTGACTTAAGAGCGAATTCGCGTAAAACTGCCCAATTCGCGTCTTTCCAAGCGAATGATTCAACTTTGGATTTCTATCCGCTTCTGAAATTTGAGGATAACATGACTATAGGCTGGTGAGGCGAGAAAGCAGGCAGATGGCTGAAGGCAGAATAAAGGGATAGCGGGATATGAGATAAAACCATATGAATGTTCATATTAGATTCTTCTTCGAAACCCTCTGAGCTTCAGTCCTTTCAAAGTTTGCCATGCCATTTTCTGTCATATATCTAATGTAGACAAGAAAAATGGGATACTAGATCTTACCCTGGGCAGATTATCTTCATGTAATGAGGTAAATCATGTTGAATCGAAAACTGAAGTAAATACTAAACAACGCTTTATCCCTAGAAAAAGAAACCCTATTTTTCGAACTGTCATTCTACCACCAATTCCATTAAATAAATAAACAAATATTCGAATGAGGTCTAAGGATTCTGTTGACTTGCACCAATGGGTATGCGCAATCACAATTCTAATAATCAGCTTCAACATTCGGCTAAAAACAAAATTCACTGTCTAAATTGTGAAGATCAGTTTTCAGCACTGCATATTTCAACATGTGTGAAAGCAAGCCACGGTTTCATCTCATATATTTTGTTTTTGCGCTTCTTGCAGAATTCCAAAATCCTCTCGGGCTCATCGGAACAAAAGTGGAGGAACGATTCGAAAATATACATTACAATGCACTGCAGGAGCAAAATGCAAAGCCTGAAGCGGATAAAGTGACCAAAATAGTAGCAACATATAGGCCACTTCCAACCCCAGCTATGGTTCGAAGATCCCAGCAACAAACAAAATTTTCGACATTCGTTGAGAAAAATCAGGGTTCTGTTTCAAAGAGATAACACCAACTTTATTTTGTAAAGGAGACAGTTTTGTAGTGATATCTCATAAATTTTCCACCACCACGTGCCTAGATTTTTTTCAATATTTCCGCTAATATTGCTGGGATCCTTTGCATATTTTGCGCGAGAAGTTTCGTGAACTTTGGGTTGATAGGAACGAACCCCAAAATCATGGGTTGATCCAGAACAATTCGTGCCGAAGATATTCATACAAATCAGTTGGCAACGATGGATGTATGGAGGGATCGACAGAAATGGTTGCAGGGGATTCATACCACATCGGATTTTGTATAAGAACAAATATCATCTCGACTATTTTGAACTACAACGTACCCAATATACAAAAGTTGGTGAACCCTGGTCTCTTCATGGCCAAACACCTCGAGGAAGCTACAGGAAGCCACATGAGCTAAGTGAAGCAGGATTGACAACGTAGAAAATTTGTGGCACGCCCGGTTCATAATATCACACGAAAAAAAATAATAATATTAATAAAATAAATAAATAAACAAATTCAATGGAAGTGGCACGCCTGGTTCTGCAAAAAATGTTATGCCTTCATGCCTTGTAGCTTTTAAAAGCATTGTAATTCAATAAAATAAAGAGCCAAGTGTTTCTTAAATGTTGGTAGTAAAAAAAATGTCTCATTAATAGTTTGAAGTCGTAGTTCTTCTTGCTGGAAATCCCTTCATTTATCCCTTGCTCCTGAAACTGACATGATTGTTACTTTTTTTCCTTTGCATCACACATGCTAGTTTAAGTCGTCTATTTTCTTATTCGCATCACATGCCATGCCAATTGCTAGTTCGCAATCACATTTCAAGTCATCCTACATTATGCATTAGTCTAAGGTTCAAGGCTTGACCACAGAGAGACAATGGAAAAGCAATGTTTCCTCTTTTTGAGCCAGACTATTTTTTTTACTTCATTTTCTAGCTTTCTACCCTATTCCAGTGCCTTTGCTTTTCCTTCCTTTTCAAAGAATTGAATATTTTCATTCAATCACTAAACTATCCAAGCCTTAATACAACTTTTCAAGTAGATTGAAGTGAAGTTCTGAATCAAATCACTCATTGGGAAGGAGCTTTGATTTCAAAATTGAACACACTTCAAGCCAATGCACCAGTGTTCATGTTTTGATAGATTATTGTAGAAAAATATGCAATGAACCCAATGTTCAAAACTTATGATCTTAAGACCCTGATGATGCTTGTTCAAGCAAAACTTCTGCAAAATTTCAAAGTTCAAGTTTTGGAATTTTAGACATTCCTATGCTGAAAGAATTTAGATCTTTGTTGGAATAACAAGTTTACAAAGGATCGACCTTCCATATGGCATCCAAAAGTCCCCTGCATTGTTAATCTGCCAGAATGCAAGAAAATATCCATGAAAACCGAAAAATTGGTTCCTGGAATTCAAGTTGATAGCTTAATATAGTCACGTGCTTGCAATTTCTTATAATCGATAGAATGCGCAGATCAATTTTCCAGCGAGAGTATTTTTATTTGAAATAAATCGATAGATTTTCTTATCATCCTCATCGCACGAAGCGTAGGAAGAGAGCATACTAATCTTTTGATTTGTTTTATTTATGTAGGTTAGTGTGGATGGATAATAAACACAATCAAGATTTGCGACAAAACCTCGCATTGTCTATACTCTTTCTGCAATGTGTGGGGGTGTTTAGACTCTCAGAAGACAATGCTTTCTAATAATCAAGCTCCTGGCTTACCCGTGATACAGAAACAAGATATAGAAATGCGATGATGAAGCAGCACTTTTAAGTTATTCATGATGATTTTTTTTTTATATTTAAAAAAAAATAAGACTAAAAGAAAATTCTACGAGATCTCGTTTTATTTATTTATTTTTTATGTTTTAAACAATTCTACATTAACTTGAAATTTTTTTATTTTCTAAGTAAAAGAATGCTTCTAGTGAATCCATCTACCGACTAAGAATTTGAAAATTCTCACATCAAGGTTTAAAATTTTTACCTTATGATTTGCAAGAATGTGAGTAACCTGTCTTATTTTTCGAGTTTGTGCAAGGTTCTTTTGGAACCAATCTTCAAGATTATCCTTGCTCTCCAAGAAGTACCTGTTTAACATATTCAAATTTCTCATCCGTAAATGAATTAGTAAGAAATGGGGGGTTTTAAAAAAATGAATTTGAAACTAACTAAGTGAAAAGAAAAATCAAAAAGCTCAACTTGAAATCATTTATGAAGATCCTGCTGTCACCAAGTTTCACAAGTTAGTCCATAAAAATAAATTGCAATAAAAATGACTTCCTAAGTCTATCTCTAAATCATCCTCCCCGGCAAAGGTGCCAAAATGTTTGGTCTAAAATGTGGATGCAAATTAGAGTTTCATTTACTATCAATCTGGGTAAGTAAACTTCGAGGATCATCCAAAATATATGGACTTAGAGACAAACTAAACTAAGCTAGGTGAAGAAATTCCAAAGCTCCCTTACAAGAAGTCTTTCATTGGGATCTCCAACATTTATTTAGTCATTTAACAAAATTAAATCTAAAGTCATTATGATAAGTGTAAGAAATATTAAGGCTCCCTTACAAGAGATTGTTCATTAATATTTCTAATCATCTTAATCAACAAACTATTTAAACTAATGAAATTAAAGCACTTAAGCCTAATTCTGATTGATTGCATGAAATGTTAAAGCTCTCTTACAAGAGACTATTCATTTATATCTCAAGCATATAAATCAAAAACTTACACTAATGAAATCAAACATTAAATAACAAATCAGATTCATTGAAGGAAACATTAATACTTTCTTACGAAAGGTCATTCATTAATATTCCAAAACATATGAACCTAATAATTTAATATAATGAAATTCACAAACAAACATAAAATAAAAGCTTGCTAAAATAAAAGTGAAGTGTACTTGCTAGGCAATGGGGATCCTTCCAAGGATTCACAAGCACACAAAAAGAAAAGTCAAATGTAGAGGATCAAAGAAGCTTCGTCTTATTCATCATCAATTGCAAATTGCAATTGCAACCATTAGATTGATTCTCCAATCTAACTTCTCACTACCAACTTATAAGATACTAAGATTACAAATCAAGATTAAGACTAAGACTAAGACTACTAATGAAGATTACAAAATCAAGATTACAAATGAAGGAGATAACACTCCTATTTATACAAAAGCTATGATAACAAACTCATAAATGTAAATCCACTATTTCCTCCTTTGACCCACATATTTCTTAACTAATGGTGACACATAACCCTATCCTCCATGATCTCCTCCATGAGGTCCATGATCTCCTTAAATTCGAATTTGAACATAGAGTGCCACATAAGGGTGCCTAGGAAGCTTCTTTTGTACCTACACGTGTCAACAAACTCATTCTAATTGTTAGGTATAAGTATAAGCATATTATTTTCTAAAGCTTAACCACAAATCCATTTAAAAATGTTAAGAATTAATAAACTTTGGAAAAGCATAGTTATAACCCAATGATGAGGTAAATGTAATGATGTGGAGGTGGAATGAAGGTGACATGAAGGCAATATGGAAGTAATTGTGAAGGTATTGGTGAATAATGGAGTGAGAATAGGGACTATTTTGAGACCCAACACCTCCTTTGACGGGTTCAGTCGGGCACGTGTCAAAGCATTCATTCATCGATTCAGCTCAAAGAGGCAAAAGGCTCAAACTCTCTCTCACAACTATGGACTATTCTCTGTTATCAACTCTTGGTCTATTCTAAATAACATAATCAATGGGATGAAGGGGAATTTATAGGAGTGGAGGAAGAGGTTTGGGATCCACTTATGGTGGAAGAAAGGTCTATCCCTCTGGGAAGTTGAATTTTTGTAGGAACTAGAAGGTCAAAGGGAGAAACTCGACCACATCCAGTTGAATAAACATCCAAGATTCCTCTCACGAAGCTGTTAGATCTTAGAAGCTTCGTTTCCATATTAGAAAACGTTCCAAAAGTAGCCTGGCACGGGCGATCCTCAGAGACAGAGAAATTATGGCGTGGGGCCTTGTGAAAATCTGGCCATTAACGCGAGGACATAACCACACAATAGCGCTGACCCAAAATTACATGTTTTTAAGGGTCTACTTCAGGAATGGTCCACAGAGATTTTTTTCCTGGCATGTTAAGGGATGCAATTACATTCATCATGATGTGTGACAGTACACAGGGGTCACTCTGATATTCCTCCAGTATTCGGAATAAGGAATGCGGGGACAGTGACAAAATATTGTGTAATAGATGCCCCCTAAAGCATGAAGTCCGGGAGAGAGGGAGGGGTGAAATTCTTTATGAGAACATACCCAAACCAAAACTTCATTGTCAGAGGACCTGCAAGATAAAGTACGACTGATATCTCTGATACATGAGTATGAGGTATGGGTGCAGCCATCCATAATAGAGAACATGTAATAAGATCCATGGTATGGACACATCCATCCAGTGAAAAGGATCATAAAATAGACTCAAGTATGGTCGCATCCATCCAATCAAAAGAGTCATGCATACAATTATGATAAACCAAATCATCCCGCAGCCTAGATTTCATCAGACAAAACCCAAAGTCTTGCGCTCCGTCCGGACCCGAACAAGTACAAATTCAGGCATGTGAATGAATGAGCTAAAGTCGAACATGCAAGAAAGTCGCTTGATTACCAGCTGATGATGGAAGCTATTAACAAGTGCGAGAGAAACCACCAATAATGATAATGGTTCTCAAGGTACTACTAGTACAATCCACAGAATGTGAACACTAAACTAGAGTCTAACATCCGTGAAATCAACCGATCGAAGGCCAATGATGAGAACTTGTCATTGAATGCGAAGAAATTTCCATTGAGGCCTGAAAGCTCTAAGGTACCAGAAGGGAGTCTCTAGATCATCTTCTTGGATAATGAGCTAAAGTCGATATGAAGTGATTGGTAGAAGGAGGGCCATAATGTTTCCCACATCATTGACATGAGACAGAAGAATAAGATGATAGTGAATCAATATTGAACAGAGGATTAGGGGTTGCAAACTGCAGAAGGGACTTCTCTTGAACATACTGGCGACATGACTCTATAATTTGGCAGTATTTGACATCAAGGGATCTAAGGTCATGGTGACGAGGAAAAGAGAAGATGAGAGGTGAAAATAGATAACCCAAACCCATGGAGGAAAAATGATGAATGTGGGATGTCCCCAACCCGACACAAAATGTAGACAAGTGTCATGTTCAAGAGTGACATACTGTTGACACAAATGACAACTAGCTCATTTTCCCCCACCATTTCTGGCAAGTACCCCAATTATTTTTGGAAACAATCTTTAAGCGGATAGCATATGCTTGTCGTGTAATTTTTTCCTTTGGACAAATCCATCCTAGTACTTTTTACGAGCCCTAGGAAGAAGGAAATCAGTAATTTCATGGCGACGGCTTTCAATGTCATTTAGATTTAACGAGTCTGACAAAGGGAGAACTTGGTGTCTTTTCATGTTTAGAGAGCTTGAAAAGAGGCAGCAAAGAAAACTCCAGAAGGTCCCTTTTCGTAGGTCGTCTCTCAGATCCAAAAAGGTAGAAAACAATATCTGAGAGAACCTCTTAGCCATGTTTGACTAAGGTATTCTTTTTTCATAAATAATTTGTCCCAACCTGAAAAAGGGTGAAGCAGTAAAACTGCACTTTTCTTAATTTGTGGATCTGTGGGTTATGGGCCCACGATCTTAACCAAATAGTTCATTACCCAGCAATAAAACTTCTAAGATATTCCTGATTGCGCCTATGTATCATTTCAAATCCCTTTGCCGAAACAGGTTCAGGAATAGAAACCTGGAACATGAACTATATGTTTTCTCTAACACAAGGCTACGCAGGATTACTGCCTCCAAACAAGACCTCCACAATGATTTAAAACTTAGAATGGATGTGAGCCATCCATCTCACCTCTGTACAGTACGTGCTTCTTTTAATGGATCACCGTTCCCTCCTCAACGCAGCTCCTCCGCACACTTGGCTGAAACGCTCAAGCAATCCATCAATTGTTATCTCCTTAGTGTCCATGACCTATGCTTCTGTTTCAACTTGATTCACACTGTCATCACTGTCCACTTTTCTCTCATACATTTTTTCAAACACATGGCGTGCATCCTTCAAACTCGCACATTTTGTGTACATGATAATGAGTTTGTTATACATGAGTATATTGCATTCTATTGCAACTTTAAGGATGCGAGCATGGATTTTCTTGCCTTTTGAAAGTAACTTCATGTCCACACATGCCTTCAGCAGCAAAACGACGATGTCAGAATTCACCCAAAGAAGATTCGAATGGTTCGTTTCGGGTAAAATATCAATGGCTTTCTTCAATCATCCTTCTCTACACAACGCCTTCAATTGCATGAGTACTCCCCTCTTTTCTACTGCTCTCAGGCTCGCCACTGCCGAAGCCATCTACCATATCAACATTTATAGCAAATTTATAGTCATTTGACGCAAATCCTGTTCTTTTTCTGTAAATTTCCAACAATCCAATGATTTACGTGTATTGTACACCAGCGATGTTTCATTCAAGTTCCTTAGGAACCCATGTCCTCCATGACCATCGCAATTAGGAAGCATTGATCCCCTCGTATGAAAGAATGAAGGTTGTTCATTGTTGCAAAAAACATTCACCTTAATACTTTTATTAACCTGTCTCACACGGTGTACACAATTCCACACAGGTTTGCTTGTACACAACAACTAAAATGAGTGTTTAATCTATCTAAAAACACACAGTCAACAGGAACTCAAGAGCTAATACAGCCCATATATCTAATGACAGAAAAATTCATAATAACACCACATAATTTATATTATCCTCGAATTCGAATTACAACCCACACATATGAGCCAGATCACCTCTCGTATTTGATGTTACATTGTGTCTGGCTCTTCTGCACTATACCGAAGTCTAGAATTTATATGGAATACAATACATCGAATGGATCATTTCAGATCCATTCGTTTGTGATAGGATCTCGTAATACTTGCCTAAAATCATGCACTTCTCTATTTTTAAAAATAGGTTTACCATATCTACTTAATCAGGTGCTTACAATCGCTTAAAATAACCAAAACAATTAACAAACTCAACCAAATGTGAGTAAATTTCATTCTCATGTCACGCTTCCTCCTTCTGGAAGGTTTCAGAATTCAATTTTAACTTAGGGTGGTTTTTCTCCTGCATCAAAGGGGTAAACATGTACTGGTCAGATGACGTTTCACAGCCTTTAGCAAGTTCAAAACGAAAATAGCTCAACAATATTTTCATATTTTGAGAGTCAGAAAAGAGCTAAAAGATGACTCCAGGGGGTGACTTTTTTGTGTTTTTACCAAGTCCGACAAAGTAATAAAAATACAACTCGTTTCCTCATCGTCGCCAGTTTTAGGACCTGTTGTTGCACAAGAAACAAACATAAAGCCCATTTTTGAGAAAAAATAATAAAAAATGTATCTAAAAACCTAATTAGGGTTAGAAAATATTATAAAATAACTCAAATAGTAAAACAATTTACTTTTACCTTTTCACTTTCTTGTGAGAAATTTCATCGGTTTTCATTATGAATTTGGGGAGTTGAATGCAGGCAATCCAGGAGGCCATTGATGAATCTGCTTCTTCCAGGTAATAGCCATGAACTTCTCCTACAATTTCATCCATTTTTTATATGTTTTTATGTTTTAATGCAGTTTGTGGAAGAGTTTGAAAAACTCATGTCCGTGGCGATCAGCAACGGTTCCTAGCACGGAGTTGCACCGACCCCCACAATTTTTATACAGGGAAAGTTCCACTCGGCACTACTATTTGAAAAACAGCTGCGCCGAACGCGACGCCCAAATTTTTTCAATTTTTTCTCCAAAATTCTTATCAAAATTGATTCAATTTTTAACCGTATGGCTAATAGAATCTTACATGTTTTTTTGTAGGAGAATCGGCAATTACAATGGCAATAAAATGGAAACAGCAGGAGCATGGGGCAAAAGATGCACAAGCCCTGGAGAACGATGCATTCTTGGATGCTCTGAGGAACTGTGGTCTCCTTAAATTCTTCATAACCCCATGTCTGAGAGCTCAATTAGATTTGTTGCAATACTTGATCAATGTATGGGACAACGACCAAGAAAAATTCATCATTCATTTTTAGGAATTGGAGATAGAAGTCTCCAACATCTACTTCTTGAAAGGATTGTCGCGGAGGGGAGAGCAAGCACTAATGGCAGGTACTTGGATCCTTGGAGAGAGCATGGGCATGTTGATAGATAGAGCTTGTCCTGGAGCAAGGAAAGCACACAATAGTGGCAAACTAAACATCTAGACAATGCTCGACTTACCTTTGAGGGTAGTGTTGCATACCATTACTCAGGCTATCGGATCTCAGGCTCCCCATGAAGCCAAAAAGATGCAACTCAAATTAGCCACAGATTGCATGTCTCTGACAATCTTCAATTGGGCAGAAGCAGTGACAATAAACATGAAACGTCAGTTGGCCAAGTTTAAAAAAGATAAGCTGAAGCAGTTTGGGTATGGGTCCACCTTGATATCGTTCATCCTGGAACGGTTACCGATATTCCAGCGTCAGGAGTTAATCGTACCCATGCCACCAGCATGAGAGCCACGGATGGTCCGTTGGGCTGAGTTGATGCCTCGATTAGGGGGTGGGAAGCATATGTCATGGAAACCAGAGTTCTTTGACTGGTTGAGCCAACAACTCATCGTGGTGGAGAACTAGCCATATACCAGCACTGATTTCATGGGTGATCCGGATCTTTCACTTCCGGAAGGGGATAACTGGGACGAGGACAGAGGTAAAAACTCATTTTTTTTATTTTTATGAGTATTATGATTTTCTCATGTGTTGCAAACGTTGGACCAGATAGACCCATGGCGATGTCTCCGATAGCTCAGAGGGTCCCAAGAGAGTTCGAAGTGGCCCCTCATGGCAGGGGAGGTGATGACGAGGAAGAAATTGCACGTAACCTAGAGGGACTCACGAGAGGGATCCCAGAGTACATGAGATTTGAGGACATTCCTCGTGCTTACCAATTGCACACTGTGGGGGTTTCTAACCGCATCCATTGACTTTTGAGACGTGTTATATGGGTAGTGACGTGCTATCATGAGCACCATGTTGATTAGACTCCTAGGTTTCATTTCTGCATTTTTTGAGAGACATGGCGTCTCAGGATGTAATTGAAACACATATATATATTTTTTAACTATGATGTACAAGTCGATGCAAACAATCGATATATATATGATTATTTTCCTGTCTAAATCTTACTATGTGATGGTGATTGCTTTTACAATATATGCAAATGTCTATCTAATACAATATTAGCTACTGCATCAGTTAACGTATTCATTCTTCTGGGAATATGATGATATGTAATATAATCAAAATTCCTTTCTAACAAACGAACACGTAAATACATCCTTAAAATCTGAGGGTATTTGACATAATAACGCCCATTGAGCTGGAGAACAGCAAGCTAAGAGTCTAGCTTTACAATTAATTCATGAATGTCGAGGGAAATAGCTTCAGTTAGAAGTTAGATAACTGCACTATATTCAGCGACATTGTTAGTTGTATGGCCTATACAAATGCCTTAAAGGTCTACTAACTCACCGTTAGGATAAAAAATTACCAAAGCCCCGGAGGATAGGTTTCGGGTACTGCGGGAGGCACCGTCAGCGAAACTGGCAAGAGGAGTGACATACATCTGCACCGTAAGCAAAGACATAATAAGCAAGAAAAAACTACTCTCAAAGCACACCAAGCCAAAAACGAGGTAAATTGAGAATGGCTTCATTTTTACACAAGCTTGAAACAAAGATAAACTATGCTTGAAAATTTTTTCATGCCCCCATCATGGTGACTCAATTCGAGGTACATGCCCCCCAAGCTTCATTGCATTCACCTGACAGAACTTGTCAGTTACTAATAGATGGATGGAGTGAAGGTTCAATTACGAGATCAAGAGAAAGACTCGACTAAGATTTTACGATATCTAATCAAAAGCTCAAATTGCATGGGAATGTGTTTCATTTTTTTTAACGAGGTTGACACAGTGAAAGAACTATCCTCATACCCTAATTCATTTTTTAACAAGGTTGAAATAGTAAATGAATTATCCTCATAATAGCTTGTTTCATTTTTTAAGGAGCTTGACACAAGAAAACGAATCGTGCTTTGACGACCTGATCAAGACATATAAAGATTCATGGCTTCCAAGAGGTTCTCATCTGATGGGAGAACAACGTCTTGGAAATCATGATCAAATGCCCCCAGTAAACGGTACGCGACGGTACTATCACTAGATGAGGGCAATGAACAAGTGGCCACATTATTAACCTATGGCAGGGAAGATATCACCGGCAGGTAAGGACCAGGAAGGGACGACGGTAGGCCAAATGTCACATCAAGACCAAAGAATGAAAGTTGATCGATGGTCAAGATCTGACCCTCGTGTGGAAAAATAATCACGTGAAAGAGGGATGAGACAAGCGCTCCCATGGCATAAGCATAGTCGAGCCCCTGGAGTAAGTTAAAATCTAAGGGGCCTTGGACAACAATCACGTCTATATAGATAATTTTTTCTCCCAAAGTAATAGGTAACTTCGGAAGATTCCCTAATGGCTGACTGGTTCCTCTATTAAAAGCCAAGAAAAATTGAGTAACATGCACAAGTTGCAGAGAACCAAAATCTTGCCAGGTATTTGAGGAAAGAATACTAACCGAGGGTTCAACCTTAAGATCAACACAGGGTTGACATGGTTCAGGCGGAGGAGAACTCGGTTGAGAGATAGTTGGTATATTTGACACTACAGGGGTTGAAAATAACCAAACTGGCAAACCAATGGTTAATCCCGGGAGGGACAACGTTTCCATATACGGGGCACCCACATTTCCAAAAGAGGGAAACGAACCAGGATTCCCATCCAAGAGGAGCCCTGGGTTGATGGACACAGGAAGCGTTTCCATTTATATCAACCCAAAGGAATCACTAAGGAATATAAATTTAACTAGGAATATTTCGTGGGTAGTCAATTTTTACAACATTAAAACAAGACTCTGCATTTTCATGTTTTAAGAGTCGAGAAAATGACAAAAGGTGACTCTAGTCACTTTCAGTTTAAACGAGATTGAAAGGACAAGTGCTCGATGATCTTTTCAAATTTAAAGAGTCATGGAAAGATCAAAATGACTACTCAAGAACTCTAGGCAAAAGGGTTTACCAAGCTCCCGTGAACTGCAATATACACCTTGGTAAATAAATTTACCAAGGACTTAACGTACATGCAGGCAATCTCCCTGAATGTTGTGTTTGGTGTATCATGGTTACAGGGCGACAGACTCGGCTTCCTATGGATAAAGGATTGCGACCTAAAAGGGTCTCCCTTTATATACGCGACGATATGAGGAGCACAAGTCCGTACTAGCGCTATCTAATGCAAGATTGCGAGTGATAGCTGCTAGTTTTAATGACGTTGGAACACGTCACTAGCCTAGACCTCTAAGTGTGAGCGTTAAGTTTCAATGCTTCCTTAGGTTGATTGAGTTAATTTTATGGTTTGTCTTGAACTTAAGTTTCAGTTTCAAGGCCCTACCAAATGTTACCTCAAAGTTCTAATGTGAAACTATATGAGAGAAAGAACACCATTTCATTTCGATGAAAAGCTAGCAAAGTGAAGGATAGAGGTTCACAACAAAGCAGCGGCCAAGCAAATGCAATGACACTTTCCCCTATTCCACTAACACGGCCAAAGTAGAAAACGAAATTTTTTTATTTTTTCTTTCACTTTCCAATAAAAAGGGAACCTACTAATGCAAAAGAGCACTTTTCATTTCAAAATGAGAAGGAAGAATGAAATTTTTTTGTTCTTTTGTATAAGTGATAAGCAACAATGCAATACTATAGTAGAAAAAAAAAATACTAGATTCGAGTAGCTTTGAACAGATCATCAAAACATGAAGAGATCAAATCCAAGAAAACGTAAACACGCACTCAAAACTAGGCATGCATCTCCTTACACAAAATAAAGGGCTTTTAAGTCGACTCAATGAGCAATGTGATCTATGCTCAGGGCGATGGAGGGAGAATCAAACAGACACGAAATGAAAGCTTGACAACCCTACTTCTCCTACAATCAACTGAAAAGGCCAAGCAACCACACAAAAGGTTGAACAATGAATGACCAAATTGACTCATAAACAGATCAGACACCCAATGAACATGCGACCAAGCGAATGGTTTGAAACACCTAGAAACCCTAGGATGGATAAGCCACACTGTTTGAATGAGAGATAACACAAACTAAAATGAATGAGACAACCAAGTCATGAAAAAAGAGCTATATGGATCAATCCAAGAACAAAAACCAACCTAAGGGACAAGACACACTGGAAACTCAGTGGAAAAGGCCCAAAATTCAATCCTACAGGAATCGGCACAGATGTTCGGCAACATTCGGCGTCGAGCAGGAAAAATATCACCTATGTTAAATACAACTCGCATTGATGGGCACGACTGTCAGACAATCAGTGGCACCGAGCAAGGAAAGAAAGGAAAAAACAAAGGGTTTGCTAAGAAAAACCAGGCTTATCACTCTAGAAAAAGGCTAAATTTCTAGAAGCAGTCAAACAAGACAAAAACAACAAAGAAACGACAATTTGGGCAAGGTTGGATAGACAATAAAAAATTCAAAATGAATAACAAGATACGACATGCATTGACATCCCCAGTATGGTCGCCAACTTGTTGTGTAGCCAAATTTCCTCTGCGGAAAGAGAATATCCCTCTAGCCCTAAGGTGGGTCTAGCAACAAGGGAACATGTTGGTTTCTAAATTCCTAGTTCATAAATGAAATGTGGATTGGAATAAATGTCCTACTTCAATCCAACGCTCTTGACGTAGTATGTTGCAACGATTCCTCGATCTTTGTTCTTCAAGCCTTGTGCTCTGTTGGTAGCGATATTCACACACCTGCACAAAGATCAAGCAAACACTAAAATCATACGAGCATACATATTCATCTACAACTATCTAACTAGTCAAGGAGAGTCAGAAACTTTGAATACTAACATAGACAAAGATGGAACTAAAAATCAGTCATGTCATATTAATATATAAAAGGGAGTTTATAACATGTGCCTTGACATTGTAGACCTCCTTTGACAGGTTCAATCGAGCATGTCTCAAAGCATTCATTCGTCAATTCAGCTCAAAGAGGCAAAAGGCTCAAACTCTCTCTCACAACTATGGATTATTCTCTGCTATCATCTCTTGGTCTATTCTAGCTAGCATAATCAATGGGATGAAGAGGAATTTATAGGAGTGGAGGAAGAGATTTGGGATCCACTTATGGTAGAAGAAAGGTCTATACCTTTGGGAAGTTGCATTTTTGTAGGAACTAGAAGGCCAAAGGGATAAAATCGACCACATCCAATCGAACAAACATCCATGATTCCGCTCACGAAGTTGTTAGATCTTAGAAGCTTTGTTTCCATATTAAAAAACCTTCCAAAAGTAGCTCGATGCGGGGGATCCTCAGAGACAGAGAGACCATGGAGCGGGGCCTAGTGCAAATTTAGCCATCAACACGAGGACATAACCACACAACAACGCCGACCAAAAGTTACATGTTTTTAAGGGTCTACTTCAGGAATGGTCCACAAATATTTTGTTCGTGGCATGTTAAGGGATGCAATGACATTCATCATGATGTGTGACAGTACACAGGGGTCACTCCAATAGTCCTCCAGCATTCAGAATAAGGAATGCAGGGACAGTGACAAAATGTTGTGTAACACTCGGTACCTGAAGCCAATTCATTACCCAGCAAGCAATGTCACCAGATTGGAGCCACATATGTGGGTTGCAGGAATCCAACAAACAGGGTTGCTCAACATGTTGTACATTCCACATTTTGGGAGAAGTAACACCAATACCATATGTGTGCGACAATTGTTGGATTTGGTGCATGATTTTTGCCTTTGGCTGGGAGAGAGGATACACATAGATGGTATGCTAGTCAGAAGGATCACAGCGCTGCTCTACCAAGGAAAGAACCCTACCGAGGAGTTCATGGGGAAGAGTCAAGACAAGGTAGTTGCCGAGGAAATGAAGAAACAGTTCGGCATAGTGAAGAATTCGAGGGGCTATGATATTAGCTCCATCAATGATCCAGTTGTGCACTTCGTTGTTGATCCAAATGGAAAATGGCATCCACCCATGGTATTCATCTATCCATGTTATCCATCCACCCATGGAATTTACCCATGGTATTGTAAATGTCATTGACCCATGGTATTCATCCACCCATTGTATTTATTTGCCCATGGTATTGTAAGTGACATCTATCTATGATATTCATCCACCCATGGTATGTATCCACACATGGTATTCATCCACACATGGAATTTACCCATGGTATTGTAAGTGGTATCTACCCATGGTATTGACCCATGGTATTGTAAGTGGTATCTACCCATGGTATTGACCCACGGTTTTGACCCGTGGTATCCACCTATGGTATCTACACATGGTATTGTAACTCAAAAAAGGCTATAAATAACAAGCCTCAATTTGTAAAAGGAGAGATTTTCCACCACAATGTAGCTTCTACAGTTATTCTTTGTTTTAATAAAACAAGTTTCTTTGTGGTTTTATTTTCTTTGTGTTCTCTCTTTCTTTCTGGCATTCTAATTTTATAGATCTTGTAAGATCCATTTCAAATTTTTAGATCTTGGGGGCCTCCCCCCAAGATCCGGATCATTAGTATCAGATTCAGGTTACGAATCCATGGGAATGAGAGTTTGAAACATATTTCAATTTCAATGTTTTGCAGCAATCTTCAGCAAACTCCATGATTTTTTTTGGGCGGCAAGTTTTCAGATCAGATCTAAAAATTTTGGTAAAAAATTTACAAAAATAAATAGCAGATCTGGATTCCTTGTGAGAAAATACTCAAATTCAAAACAAAAAAATCAGCCGAATTGGAGTTCGAATGAGGGAGATATCGCTGATTCAAAATCAGAAATGTTGCAGCAATTTTTCTGACGATAATTCATGGACGACGGATCTCATATCATTTATTACAGTTTTCAGTGGGAAATTTCAGATAAATGGTTACAGATCTGTGCTCCCCTTGAAAAATCACTCAATTTCAAAAAAAATCGGTCGAATCGGAGTCCAGACGAGGGATTTATCGCTGATTTAAAATCAGCTATTTTTTTCATAAATTTTGTGACGGTGGGACAGTTCCAGCGCGAATCTAAGAGTCTAGAGTCTCCTGATATCGATTTAAAACAAATAAGAAGATGCAAAATGATCATTCAATTTCCAAAAATAGGTTATAATAAATATTCCGAGTTATATTGACCGAGTTATGCTCATTTTAAATTTGGAGCAGCATTCGGAGCGGGTTCCCTTTGGAGACGTGTCCTCCCACCCTGCTTTAGTAGGCACCTGCTTCACATTCATCATTTTCATAATAGCAACATTCGGCTTGGGTTATTTAAAGACGTGCCCTCCCACCCCAAGCTATGTAGGCACCTGCTACTTCATCAACAATCGGCATCACAGTTATGGGTCAACCATACCAAATCCTTCCCATCGAAGTCCATTTGCTAGGCTGCACACTATTAGTAACACAGTTGGCCACAAGCCTTACAAGGTATCTCTATCCTCGGATCTTCGTTTGTCATGATTTTGGTTCATCCACAAACCCACACTTCATCGAAGTCCATTTGTTAGACCGCACACTGTCAATATCATAGTTGGTCACAAGCATTACAGGGTATCTCTATCCTCGGATCTTCGTTCATCATGGTTATGGGTTAACTACACAAAACCCTTCTCTTCAGTGGCTCTTCATATTCAACAAAGGCTTCTCAGGAGGGAACTTCACGTAATGGGGACCATTGCTTCTTAAGGAGGGAGGAATGATCCGAATGGAAAATGGCATCCACCCATAGTATTCATCTACCCATGTTATCCATCCACCCATGGAATTTACCCATGGTATTGTAAATGTCATTGACCCATGGTATTCATCCACTCATTGTATTTATTCACCCATGGTATTGTAACTGGCATCTATCCATGATATTCATCCACCCATGGTATGTATCCAAACATGATATTCATCAACACATGGAATTTACCCATGGTATTGTAAGTGGTATCTACCCATGGTTTTGACCCATGGTATCCACCTATGGTATCTACACATGGTATTGTAACTCAAAAAAGGTTATAAATAACAAGCCTCAGCTTGTAAAAGGAGAGATTGTCCACCACAATGTAGCTTCTACAGTTATTCTTTGTTTTAATAAAACAAGTTTCTTTTTGGTTTTATTTTTTTGTGTTCTCTCTTTCTTTCTGGCATTCTAATTTTGCATATCTTGTAAGATCCATTTCAAATTTTTAGATCGTGGGGGCCTCCCCCCAAGATCCGGATCATTAGTATCAAATTCAGGTTACGAATCCATGGGAATGAGGGTTTGAAACATATTTCAATTTCAATGTTTTGCAGCAATCTTCAGCGAACTCCATGATTTTTTTTGGGCGGCAAGTTTTCAGATCAGATCTGAAAATTTTGGTGAAAATTTTACAAAAACAAATACCATATCTGGATTCCTTGTGAGAAAATACTCAAATTCAAAAAAAAAATCAGCCGAATTGGACTTCGGATGATGGAGATATCGCTGATTCAAAATCAGCAATGTTGCAGCAATTTTTTTGACAAATAATTCATGGACGGTGGATCTCATATCATTTATTATAGTTTTTAGTGGGAAATTTCAGATAAATGGTTGTAGATCTGTGCTCCCCTTGAAAATTCACCTGATTTCAAAAAAAAAATCGGTCGAATCAGAGTCCAGACGCGAGATTTATTGCTGATTTAAAATCAGCTTTTTTTTTTTCAGAAATTTTGTGACGACAGGACAGTTCCAGCGTGAATCTGAGAGTCTAGAGTCTCCCAATATCGATTTAAAACACACAAGAAGATGCAGAATGATCATTCCATTTCCAAAAATTGGTTATAATAAATATTCCGAGTTATATTGACTGAGTTATGCTCATTTTAAATTTGGAGCAACATTCGGAGCGGGTTCCCTTTGGAGACGTGCCCTCCCACCTCGCTTTAGTAGTCACCCGCTTCACATTCATCAGTTTCATCATAGCAGCATTCGGCTTGGGTTATTTGGAGACGTGCCCTCCCACCCCAAGCTATGTAGGCACCTGCTACTTCATCAACAATCAGCATCACGGTTATGCATCAACCATACAAAATCCTTCTCATCGAAGTCTATTTGCTAGGCCGCACACTGTTAGTAACGTAGTTGGTCACAAGCCTTATAGGGTATCTCTATCCTCAGATCTTCGTTTGTCATGATTTTGGTTCATCCACAAACCCACACTTCATTGAAGTCCATTTGTTAGACCGCACACTGTCAATATCACAGTTGGTCATAAGCATTACAGGGTATCTCTATCCTCAGATCTTTGTTCATCATGGTTATGGGTTAACTACATAAAACCCTTCTCTTTAGTGGCTCTTCATATTCAAAAAAGGCTTCTCAGGAGGGAACTTCACACAATGGGGACCATTGCTTGTTAAGGAGGAAGGAATGATCTGAATGGAAAATGGCATCCACCCATGGTATTCATCTACCCATGTTATCCATCCACCCATGGTATTGTAAATGTCATTGACCCATGGTATTCATCCACCCATTGTATTTATTCGCCCATGGTATTGTAAGTGACATCTATCCATGATATTCATCCACCCATGGTATGTATCCACACATGATATTCATCCACACATGGAATTTACCCACGGTATTGTAAGTGGTATCTACCCATGGTACTGACCCATGGTATTGTAACTGTTATCTACCCATGGTATGCACTTATGGTATCTACACATGGTATTGTAACTCAAAAAAGGCTATAAATAACAAGCCTCAGTTTGTAAAAGGAGAGATTTTCCACCACAATGTAGCTTCTACAGTTATTCTCTGTTTTAATAAAACAAGTTTCTTTGTGGTTTTATTTTCTTTGTGTTCTCTCTTTTTTTCTAGCATTCTAATTTTGCAGATCTTGTCAGATCCATTTCATTTTTTTTAGATCTTGGGGGACTCCCCAAAAGATCCGAATCAGTGGTATCAGATGCAGGTTACAAATCCATGGGAATCAGGGTTTGAAGCATATTTCAATTTCAATGTTTTGCAGCAATCTTCAACAAGCTCTATGAATTTTTTGGGTGGCGAGTTTTCAGATCAGATCTGAAAGTTTTGGTGAAAAAATTACAAAATCGAAGACCAGATATAGATTCCTTGTAAAAAAATAACCAAATTAAAAAAAAAATTGGTCAAATTGGAGTTAAGATGAGGGAGATATTGCTGATTCAAAATCAGCAATGTTGCAGCAATTTTTTTGACAATAATTCATGGACGACAGATCTCAATATCATTTCTTGCAGTTTTTAGTGACAAATTTCAGATAAGTGGATACAGATCTGTGCTTCCCTTGAAAAATCACTCGATTTCAAAAAACAAATCGGTCGAATCGGAGTCCGGATGAGGGATTTATCGCTCATCTGAAATCAATTATTTGTTCAGAAATTTTGTGACAGCGGGACAGTTCCAATGCGCATCTGAGAGTCTAGGGTCTCCAAATATCGATTTCAAGCATGAGAAGATGCATAATGATCATTCCATTTCCAAAAATAGGCTATAATAAATATTCTGAGTTATATTGACCGAGTTATTCTCATTTTAAATTTGGAGCAGCATTCGTAGTGGGTTACTTTTGGAGACGTTCCCCCCACCCCCTTTAGTAGGCACCTACTTCATATTCATCAGTTTCACCATAGTAGCATTCGGCTTAGGTTATTTGGAGACGGTCCCCCACCCCAAGCTATGTAGGCACATGCTACTCATCAACAATCGCATCACTGCTATGCATCAACCATACAAAATCCTTCATCAAAGTCCATTTGCTAGCGTACATTGTTATGAATACGCTTGGTCGTTCCGCGATAGGTATCTCTATCCTCGGATCTTTGTTTTCCATGATTTGGTCTATCCACAACCCCACACTTCATTGAATTCCATTTGTTAGGCCGCACACCATCAATATCACAATCTTGGTCACAAGCATTGGTATTCTGCCTAACGATCTTCGTTCTTCATTATGGTTATGGGTTAACTACACAAACCCTTCTCTTCAAAGGGCTCTTCATATTCAACAAAGGTTTCTCAGGAGGGAACTTCACGCAATGGGGACCTTGCTTCTTAAGGAGGGAGGAATGATCCGAATGGAAAATGGCATCCACCCATGGCATTCATCTACCCATCTAATCCATCCACCCATGGAATTTACCCATGGTATTCATCCACTGATCAGGAGTTCAAGTCCAAGCCATGGAAAAAGGCTAAAAAATGAAAGTGTTCAAAATTGGTTTAAACCAATATGTTTGCATAGGTCTCATTTTCTTGATTCCGGCACCGCAAACGGTTCGAAAAACGGACACCGTATGAAGAAGTTATTGCACTTTTAGTGGAGTGGGTCCGACGGAGCACGGAGGGGCCAACCCTCCTCCCATGGAACCTCATCATATGACCAGTGTGGGAGCTTAATGATTAAGAGCGCTTAAGGAGCCTAATCTCAAGTTTAATATTTAATTAAGCTTCAGTTAAGTGGATTTTAATATGGCGGAGATTTTGGAGGCGCTCCCAAATTTAGGCAGACTTCCACTTTTAGTGGAGTTAACTGGCAGTTGCCCCACATTTAGTGGAGGAAATTGGGGCAAAGTTGTTTTGGTCATAACTTTCTCATTACTCAACCTTTTGGAACGAAATTTTTTTTGATTTCATATTTTCTCAGCCTTTTGGACTCAATGGCGCAGGTTTCAGAGCTATTGGAGCTCATTTTCAACCTGTTTAGCTTCGGAGAAGCTTTTTGAGCCACTAGGGCCATTTTGGGTTTGGAGCTATTTTGAGTTGTGGTTATTAGTTTGAGGTGAACCAAGCTTTATTTCAGATAATTTCAACCTTCTGAAGCCATTGGAATAGGTTTCAGAGGCATTTGAGGACTTCTACAACCCGAAAAGTTGCAGAGAAGTTCAAAGCACCAGCAGGACATTGATGAAGAAATCACTGTTGATGGTAATCTTTCACTATTTATTGAATTTGAAAAGGAATTCTTAGCTTTTTCCTGCCTTATGAATCAGTTTATATATTCAGATTTGTCTATTGAGACACTTATAATCTTGTATTGCATTTGAGAGCTTTTAATACAAGAGGACAAGCCCATTTTGGGAGGCTTGATCCAGGAGATGTAGCCCAAGAGTTGGGGTGAAATCCTATATCATATTGCTGTTGTGTTTTGATATTATATTGCTAAATATTGTTGCTGATACCCATGTTAAGTTTCAGCAAAAACAATTACACTTAAGATACATAAACAGTGAAAAGACATACACCATTTGCAAGTTAAATTTCCGCATAACGTCAAGTTTAAAGCAAGATCATTTTAATTAAATCTGAGTGTTTACTTCTATTATTTCTTTAGGCAGAGTCTGTAAGAGGGCCAGGTAGCCTCTGGATTCACCCTTTCTTTGAAAGGTGAAATATCCGGTAAATGCCCCTACAATCTATCTATGTATTAGAAATATGAAGTTCTCACATTTTCAGATTTAAACTTTGAGTATTTTTGCACTCATTTACATAAATGAAAATGGATACCTTGCACCCTTTTCAAGTACAATCCATTTTCAGATCAGATGGTATCAGAGCTCAGGTTGAGCATTCCTTATGGTGCAAAAGGTTTTAAAACAGTGTAAGAGATTTACTGTTTTATTGGTTGCAAAATGGCTGCTTGAATGAGAAGGGGTCTTTTCTGACATTTGGTTAAAAGCTTGCCGTTTGTTTGAAAGCTTTGAGGACTTTTCTTTGGAAGTTTCTTTTGGTTGTTTTGACCATTTACATAATGTCAACTTCTTCTGCAAGTGAAGTTTCCTCCTTCAAGAAACTCTTCAGTGATGACATGAAAGAAGAGTTCATTAAGGTGAAGGACATGGTGCAGATTCTCATTGAGGATCAAAGGGAAAGTGTTCAACTTCGTGCACAATTGCTAGCTATGCAGGAAGAGAAAGAAGTCATTCTTCAAAGACTGCATTATATGGAGTTGCAGCTTCTTCAAGCTCAAGAAGCTTTGTCCAAGAAAATACCTCATCTTCAGGATGTAAATCATGAGGTAAATCATTCTGATTTGTCTTCAGTTTCCTCTATTGAAAAGTGTGTTGGTTCTTTTGAACGACATACAAGAGGTATTAGGTTCAAATTGATGTTGAAGATGGGCTATCAAGAAGGCAAAGGTTTGGGCAAGCATGCACAAGGCATTGTTGAGCCTATTTGTGTTGTGGAGTGTCCCAAGAATATTGGTCTTGTCTATGAGCAACTTAATGGCAAAGCTTTGAGCACAAGCATTCAAGAATGTGATGCAAATTTGAAGAGAACATTTCTCCCAAGTTCTCAATTACATCAATGTCAGGATGACAATCTTCCTTACCATTGTTTTAAGCCATCATTGCAGCAAAAGAGGTATAATCATTCACATGATCAATTTGATTATGTTTCAGCAAAGAATGATCATTTTTCTTGTTCAAATGAAAGAAATTTTTTTTGCACATTTTGTGGTGGAGTTAACCATGTTGCTTCAAGATGCTGGTTGAAAAAGAAAGCACACAGGAAGCAGAAGAGGCAAAGAGAACTTTCTCAGAAAGTTCTTAAGAGTTGCACAGTTTGTCAAAGGAAGGGACATGATGTCTCTCATTGTTGGACTTTGCATCCAACCAATCGTCTAAAGCATATGCAGCTAAGGGACAAACATTTTGGCACAAGTGGATCTATGGAGTCCATTATCGATGTGGAAATGGAAGATTCACATGAAGAATTGCAGTTGCAGCAAAAGACGCCATGGAGTTGGCTTGGTAGGAAGTGGATTAACTTCTTATTGCAGTAAGTCATTACTCATTTTGTACATGCAAATTTCAGATTGGTATGCATGTATTTCAGTTGAAAAATTGATGCCAGATTGCATGTATAAGAAGTTTCAGTTGAAGGAATTTCTTTGTTGTTGCAAAATTTCGCCATGGAAGTGTAAAAGATGAGTATGATACTCACTTATGTTGCAGCAATGTCTTTTGGTTCAGCTCTTGATCACCCACATGTTTTTGGGATGATGTACTTGTTGGTATTTGAAAAATAAGAGTTGAAGTTGCACATGTACATAGAGGTTGTATGTGTAATTAGCAAACTGTATATAGTTCATTGTACATGATACATACACATGTGTTTGTCAAGATGTATCTTGTTGTTTATCGACTTGTGTTGATTGTGTCATACATGTTTATCGACTTGTGTCGGTTGTGTGCACACTTGTTATAGATTTTGTGTGTCAATTGTATAGCACATTTCATTGTCAACTTGTTGTTGATGTCGTATGTTGCACAAGATGCTTTTGGTGTCGTTTGGTGCAAAGAACGAAGTGTCAGTGAAAAGCAGTGTAAGATTCCATGAGTTGGAAAGGCATGCAAGCAAAGAGGGCACAAATTTTAGCAAGTGTCATTTCTGGTTTCATTCTGACAGATTGGTATGGTGAGAAAACTTGGTCAGGATTTGGCACAAGTACATGGCTCATTCAGCAAAATTCGCCATGTGAACAGTTGGCAATTCAGGAAAATTTTTGAAGGCTGAAGAGAAGAGGATGTTGTTATTCTCTCATTTTATGTACTACAGTTCATTTTCAGAATTTTAGTGAGCTTTTGGGGTCCAGAAGCCTCTTATTTGGGAGGTGTGATCAGGAGGTCAAGTCCAAGCCATGGAAAAAGGCTAAAAAATGAAAGTGTTCAAAATTGGTTGAAACCAATATGGTTGCATAGGTCTCGTCTTCCTGATTCTGGTGCCACAAACGGTTTGAAAAACGGACACCGTATGAAGAAGTTATTGCACTTTTAGTGGAGTGGGTCCAGCGGAGCACGGAGGTGCCAACTGTCCTCCCATGGAACCTCATCATATGACCAGTGTGGGAGCTTAATGTTAAGAGCGCTTAAAGAGCCTAATCTCAAGTTTAATATTTAATTAAGCTTTATTTAAGTGGAGTTTAATATGGCGGAGATTTTGGAGGCGCTCCCAAATTTAGGCGGACTTCCACTTTTAGTGGAGTTAACTGGCAATTGCCCCACATTTAGTGGAGGAAATTGGGGCAAAGTTGTTTTGGTCATAACTTTCTCATTACTCAACCTTTTGGAACGAAATTTTTTTTTATTTGTTATTTTCTCAGCCTTTTGGACTCAATGGCGCAGGTTTCAGAGCCATTGGAGCTCAGTTTCAGCTTGTTTAGCTTCGGAGAAGCTTTTTGAGCCACTAGGGCCATTTTGGGTTTTGAGTTTGGTTGAGTTGTGGTTATCAGTTTGAGGTGAACCAAAGCTCTATTTCAGATAATTTCAACCTTATGAAGCCATTGGAATAGGTTTCAGAGGCATTTGAGGACTTATATAGCCAAAAAAGTTGCAGAGAAGTTCAAAGCACCAGCAGGACATTGATGAAGAGATCACTGTTTATTGTAATCTTTCACTGTTTAGTGAATTTGAAAAGGAATTCTTAGCTTTATCCTGCCTTCTGAATCAGTTTATATATTTAGATTTGTCTATTGAGACACTTATAATCTTGTATTGCATTTGAGAGCTTTTAATACAAGAGGACAAGCCCATTTTGGGAGGCTTGATCCAGGAGATGTAGCCCAAGAGTTGGGGTGAAATCCTATATTATATTGCTGTTGTGTTTTGATATTATATTGCTGAATATTGTTGCTGATACCCATGTTAAGTTTCAGCAAAAAAAATTACACTTAAGATACATAAACAGTGAAAAGACATACACCATTTGCAAGCTAAATTTCCGCATAACGTCAAGTTTAAAGCAAGATCATTTTAATTAAATCTGAGTGTTTACTTCTATTATTTCTTTAGGCAGAGTCTTTAAGAGGGCCAGGTAGCCTCTGGATTCATCCTTTCTTTGAAAGGTGAAATATCCGGTAAATGCCCCTACAGTCTATCTCTGTATTAGAAATATGAAGTTCTCACATTTTCAGATTTAAACTTGGAGTATTTTTGCACTCATTTACATAAATGAAAATGGATACCTTGCACCCTTTTCAAGTACAATCCATTTTCAGATCATCCACCCATTGTATTTATTCACCCATGGTATTTTAAGTGACATCTATCCATGATATTCATCCACCCATGGTATGTATCCACACATGATGTTCATCCACACATGGAATTTACCCATGGTATTGTAAGTGGTATCTACCCATGGTATTGACCCATGGTATTGTAAGTGTTATCTACCCATGGTATCCACCTATGGTATCTACACATGGTATTGTAACTCAAAAAAGGCTATAAATAACAAGCCTCGGTTTGTAAAAGGAGAGATTGTCCACCACAATGTAGCTTCTACAGTTATTCTTTGTTTTAATAAAACAAGTTTCTTTGTGGTTTTATTTTCTTTGTGTTCTCTCTTTATTTCTGGCATTCTAATTTTGCAGATCTTGTAAGATCCATTTCAACTTTTTAGATCTTGGGGGCCTCCCCGCAAGATCCAGATTAGTTGTGCACATCCTTGCATGAAAGATCATGCGGAAATGTCATGCAAATGAAGTATCAACACATGTGGTCTCTTTGTCTACATAGTGTAGTAAAGGGGTACAATATACCTGGGCATGTTACTCGTGAAAATAATTTCTTGATGATTTCCACAAAGCACAAGAGGAAGGGAAACAATTCCACTATGCATGTTTGCTACTACTCATTGCATTAATGGCATGGAAGGAGCCAAAGGAGTCACAGTTCCCTATTGTGGACCCGGATGTTTGCGAAACTGCGAGGTACGTCTCACTCTAGTTTTCTAAGGACCTGAAGCGCGCGATGGAGAATAAAAATTTCTGGGTAGTAATGGAGATGGGTCTGCAAACAGTGGTGAGTCAACATCCTAGGATCTCAACGAACTTGTTCAAAGAGTACTATAGAGTAGAATATTTCAAGGTCGACTTTCACAAAGTATACATCAATGCGCAAAAGGATGCAGATGAAGTATGGTACATGTTGTCATACTTGGTTATTGAATTTGACATTATGCAAGTCACAAAGACCTAGCCACTAGATTCGTTGGCCCCATCCACTGAAAAATTCATTACCTAGCAAGAAATGTCACCGGATTGGAGCCACACAGGTGGGTTGTAGGAATCCAACAAACAGGGTTGCTCAACATGTTGTATGTTCCACATTTTGGGAGAAGTAACATCAATACCATATGTGTGCGACAGTTGTTGGCTTTGGTGCATGATGGGTGCCTTTGGCTAGGAGAGAGGATACCCATAGATGATATGTTGATTAGGAGGATCACAACGCTGCCCTACTAAGGAAAGAACCCTACCGAGGAGTTCATGGGGAAGAGTCAAGACAAGGCAGTTGCCAAGGAAATGAAGAAACAGTTCGGCATAGTGAAGAATTCGAGGGGCTATGGTATTAGCTCCATCAATGATCCAGTTGTATGTTTCGTTGCACACATCCTTGTCGAAAAGATCATGCGCAAATGTCATGCAAATGAAGTACCAACACCTATGGTCTCTTTGGTTGCGTAGTGCAACAAAGGGGTACAATATAACTGGGTGGGTTACCCGTGAAAATAATTTCTTGATGATTTTCGTGAAGCACAAGAGGAAGGGAAACAATTCCACTATGCATGTTTTCTACTGCTCATTGCATTAATGGCATGGAAGGAGCCAAAAGATTCATGGTTCCCTATTGTGGACCCAGATGTTTGTGAAACTGTGAGGTATGCCTCGCTCTGGTTTTCTAGAGACCCGAAGTGCTCGATGGAGAATAGAAATTTCTGGGTAGTAACAGAGATGGATCTACAAACAGTGGTGAGTCAGCATCCCAGGATCTCAACGAATTTGTTCGAAGATTACTACGGAGTAGACTATTTCAAGGCCAACTTTCACAAAGTATACATCAATGCACGAAAGGATGCAGATGAAGTATGGTACCCGTTTCCATACTTGGTTACTGAATTTGACATTATGCAAGTCACAAAGACCTAGTCACTAGATTGGTTGGCCCCATCCACTGAAGACATTGAAACAGAACATTCAGGGACCAATGGGAAAGACACTGCAGCAAATAAGGCTACAAAGAAAGACACAGTAGCTGAGATGGAAACAAAGAAAGGTACACAAGCAGGTAAAGACGTATAAAAAGAAACAACGAAGGGGATAGAAAAGGACGACAAAGAAACTGTAGGCACAAATCAAGAGCAAGGTGGTCAAGCCCTTTTACTAATACAAAAGCGGTGGATTCACCATTTATTGTGAAGATAAGGGTACCACAAACATCAAGTGCGCGTAAAAAGCACAAGGCCGACCAATCAACAAGTGTGGAACCAATGAGCCTCATTGAGGGGGACATTGATGAGATTGGTGATAAGTTGTGGAATATCATCGAATATACATGAAGCAGGATCAAAGATCAATATAAAGAAGTACTGACACAGGTAAAATAGGGAATGCAGGAACTTAAGGTGCTTGCGCAAACTGCGTGATCACAGGAACAACCAGCCACAACAAGCGAACCAACAAGCGCAGCCTAAACGCCGATTAGTTGTAAGTTATGATGTTAGAGTTTTTCAGGTACCTAGAGGAGTGCTACAGTTTGAAGCTGCAAAATATTGAGAATGAGAAAAGAAATGGGACAACCTTAAGATGAATCTTGTTGCACTGCCCATTGCATGACTTCCACCAGGGTGTCATGGACGAGTTGAAGGTGCGAGAAAATTTCTCCTTGTAGATAACCGAATACATGAGGAAAGAAAATGAAAACATAATGTAGCAAATGGATCAAATCATCAAAGAGAGGGACGAGGAGCGGCAACAACACAGAAAACTTAAGGATGTCATAGGCCAGATTTGCAGCGAGCTTCCGGACATCAGGGTCCGTGCAGAAGAAGCCCCAACAGATAAGGTTGTGAAGCTCGCCCTTTCCATTAAGGAGAAGAAGAAAAACATGGACAAAATCACGTTCGAGTATCAGATGCAAATCAATGGGCTGCAGATGAGGTTGCAGCCAACCAAACCACCAAAGGTTAGATAGCAACAGGAAGTAGATCTTAAGACCGCCTTGAAAGGCATTTCCACCACAATCAAGGATTGTGGAAAGTTGTTAGATGTCACCATGGAAATTTGGACCTCATTGCAGGAGGATCCTAACATTCCAAAGATTTAACAAGAAGTACTAAAAAGGTTGAAGAATTTGGAAGAGATCAAGACCACAACGAGGAATTTAACACCCACGCAACTACTCGCTCGGATTACAAGAGGGAAAGATCGAGGATCTGCACAGAAATTAACAATTTATTATAGCAAGGACATAGTCGTGGCAGGATGAGGCATTTCAACTATCTCAGACAGTTGATGCGAAGTTGAAAGAAATGCGCAAGAAGCATAAAGATGTGCTTTAGAAGGTTGTCGAGCCAACATCAGAGAATTTTCTAGAGGAAGTGCGCCAAGAAGAGAATTTGTTTGCATATATGATTCAACCTTTGAGTATAGCCTACACTAGCATCACAGAGAAGGTTTGAGGCGTACTAGCTAAGTGACTCGGGATGATTCACATGTGACTGTTGGGGACCTGTTGGGCATGGCCCAACTTGGTCCATTTTTTATCAAAATACTCTACAACTCAAGGAGCAGAGTGCCGGTCCATCGAGGATAAATCAACCACACGGATTTTAGGGGATTTAGGGTGGGTCAAAGCCCCTATTTTTGTAAAGGGATCAAGTTTATTTTGTTAGTTTTGAGTCCGCCCATGGTATTTGTGGTATGTGAACCATGGTTTTGAGTCGATGTAAATGTTATATAAACAAATGCATTATTGAGACGAAGTAGTACTCAAGAGAGTCTTGTACTTGTGATGAGCACAACTTGTTGAATATCTTATATTTCTGTGTTTTTGGTCTAAGGGAAAGCTCCGCAATTGTGTGTGTGGAGGCCTTGAAGAGTCTTCAGTTGTATGCATAGACCACCCACAGCTCTGTGTGTGGGTTAGAGAAGTATTGTACTAAATAATACATATCATTAATAGAGGAAAGGAAGTTTGAAGCATATCTATGAATATCTATATACTTTGCTTACTATTTTCACTTGAAGTTGTTTTGATTCATCGTGAAGTCTTTTATGTTGTTTATATGTGTTACATTGTGTTGAATATTGCATAGGATTGAAAAAGGCGCAATGCACAATAGTGTTAAGCGATGAATAGGGCATAGATTATGAAAGTAGATAATTGCCTCCATGCAATCTAGAAAAGCATAAGAAAGAATCTTAGTAGTAGATCCACTTCCTATTGTTCCTCTGGGTGCAGAAACCTCGTTCTTTCACCCCCCAATATTGCCTCAGGTGAGACTGCGATTTGTGATGCAGGTCGGTTCCAAAAGGGCTGTTAATAAAGGGTTTTGTTGGTTGCGTAGCAAATATGAACCTAGGTTGAGACCTCTTTGAGCTAACATGAGTACATTTAATCTTTAGAAAAACAAAGAGAAGAAAGAGAAAACCATTTTAAAGTAGAATTAACTACAATTCTTGACAACTACCACAAATCACTAGAAAATAAAATAATCAGACTCGAGACTGAACTCCAAGGAATGAAAGGTAGAATTCAAGAGCTCAAACATAGTAAAAAATCAATGGTTAAAGAAAATGACACCTTGAAAAGTGAGATTAAAAATCTAGAATAACAATTACATAATAACTCAACCCTAAATAACACAGATAATAAATTATAGATTAAACCCATAAAAGAGGAAATTAATAAACTAATTGTAATTGATCATGAGTGCCAAACAAGAGCCTTGCACCTTATAATTGCTGGTATAGAAGAACACTGAAAAATGAAGACACATTAAAATTATTAAAATAACAATTAAAAACAAAATCTCAAATTCAAACAACTTACCTTACAGAAACAATAAGGGTAGGAAAGATACTTGAGCAAAAACACAGATTAATCCTTGTTAATGTCCGTTGTAATGACCATAAATTCGATATACTCAAGAAATCCCCAAGCCCCAAAGGAAGAAGAATATTTATAAATGAATATAGCATCCCTTAAGACCAAGCTGAACTTAGGAAAGAAGTTCAAAAGGTCAAGGATGCAAGAAAATAAGGGAAATGGGTAATCATTAGGAATAAGAAAGTTATTATTAGAGATGGAGTTCCAAAAACAAGTGATAAATAGGGACTAGCATCACTTTGGATCCTCTTCTGGAATTGTCGTGGTCTTCCATGTTGTAAAGGTCCTATGCTAAGTTGGATCCTAAGTGATATTGATCTTATTATTTTAGCTTAAACTTGGGAGCATGAAAAATCTAAGGTCCCTCACCTTGACGGATTCACTCTCGGGTCATCTTGGAATAAGAAATCCTCCTGGAGGGGTTTTGGTGGTATAGCCTATTACATAAGAAAAAATGTTTCCTCTCACATCCAACTTCATAAATTGACCCCTTGAATCAGTACATTTGGATCGAGATCTATGATTCTACCACCAATAGGATATTTCTTACAATCTACTATTTCACTCGTATAAACTCTACATCCTATAAGAAAAACAACTTGGATAAGAATTTTCATTTCAATACCTTATAAAAATACATATACGACCTAAGGAATGAAGGTAACATCCTTTTACTTGGGGACTTTAATGCCAGAAATGCTACTAACCAAGCTATTATGTTAACAACTATAACCCTGACCCCTTGTGGCTTGATGAAGATGGTAACTTAACTAATATATTCAAGAGAAAATCTGAAGACATAATTGATAACTTATTCGGCACTGAGCTCCTCAAAATTTGTAGTTCACGAGACCTAATCATTTGTAATGGTATTAAAAAGTGATCTTCCTCTGGTCAGATGACCTGTTTCCATGGGTTGGGTAGCAGTGTTGTGGATTATGCGATTTCTGACATCCATGTCCTCAATGGTATTACAAAATTTGAACTACTTGGCGGGTACGATCCTGACTCTAACCATAGACATTTGTCTTTGTCCCTCAATATTGTTATGCATACTACCCACATGCAGGAGACCAGCAAAAGCAAAAGATGCATCTACTTCAACAGAAGTAATGTCGACCTTTTCTTAAGGGATCTAGAAAGGGATTTAGGCTCTTTGAATAATAACAACATTGATCAAATTTATTACCATTTTAATACTACCCTTTCCATTACCATTAGAAAGTTCTCTAATGAGGCTTTGTATAAGCAGAATAATTACACTTCCAACCCTTGGTATGAAAAAGACTGTAAAATTCTTAGGAAATTGATCAGAGATGCTCCTAATGAAATTATTAAGCTTTGGAATATAAGTATATACAAAGCTCTCATCAAAAGGAATAAGAAGTCATATATTAACAAGAGACAAGAGAATCTTCTCCACCTTTCTAAAGTTGCGCCCCAAAATTTTTGGCGGAATGTGATTGTATGACTCTCCAGACACCATGGGCACCATCTTAAACACTCCTATTAAGGAAGATATATTTTCTCTGGAAGACGTTGAGGGTGGGATTAATAATCTCGCTAATGGGAAAACTAAAGATATTGAATGATACCAAGTTGATATCTTTAAAATGGGAATATCTATCCTCATTCCTCATCTCCACAAGCTTCTCAATTTGGTAGTAAAGCATGGATTCCCTTATTTTTGGACGCAAAGCCTTATTGTGCCTATATTTAAAAATGGGGACAAAAGTGTTCCCTCTAACTACAGGACCATTATGATTAGCCACATCCTAGCCAAGCTATATGGGCTCATTTTGGAGAAGAAGCTTAGCCTTTGGCTTGAAAACCATGGTAAAAGAGCTAAAGGGAAAGCTTCTTTTAGGATAAATCACTCAACTATCGACCATCTTGTCACTCTCAGGATCATTGCAGAGGAATTTATCAATAGTAAAGTCAGTCTCTTTTGTGTTTCTTGAACTTTAGAAAATCTTTCAACATCGTTCCTCGAGATAAGCTCTGGGAGAGACTTGAAGAGATCATGGTTCCTCTTGAGCTGAGGATTGTTGTGATCCGCATGTACGATTTTTTCATTGCTAAGCTTAATACCAACGAAGGGTGGTCTAAAGATATTAAATGCAATATCGGGGTTAAGAAAGGGTGTCCCCTATCCCCTACCCTTTTTGGAATTTACATCAATAAGCTAGAGGAGTGTCTAGAAACTGTTAGTTGCAAGGGCATCGAGCTTGCTGGTATAATAATTACTCTTATCCTTTATGTTGATGATATCATTCTTCTTGGAAAAATCCATGATGACCTACACAAGCAGCTTAAGACTCTTCATGTCTACTGCTCCAAGATGGGTATGACAGTTAATTCCGACAAGACTAAAGTTATGATCATTAAATCCAAAAATATCACCCATGGTAGTTTCGCATGATAACCATTTCTTAGAGCAGATTTTTTCTTATAAATATTTGGGTATTGACTTTCCTCATCAGCTCAACTGGAATTATAACATTGAGAAAATGATTATTGGAGGATGGAAATCTTATTATGATCTTGAAAACAATTGTTTAGATCTTTGCATTTGGAGTAAAAAAGGTTCCTCTTTGAGATTATTGTCAGCCTTGTTGCCTTAAATGGATGTGAAGTTTGGGGTTGTTGTATATCCAGAGAGTCGTGGAGAAATATTTAGATTATTCAAAAGCAATTCATAACCTACAACCTCAAGATCAAGGGAAATACTCCCTATCCTATCCTCTTAATCGAAGTTGGCATATCCCCCATTTAAAGTACAACCATGTTTAGATATCTTATGTGTAAGAAGAATCTTTACAACATGGGATCCAAGAGGCTCCCAAAAATTGCTTCTAACTTTAGTTAAAACCCCACCTTCTTCTCAAGTGTGGGTGGCATAAGGATGCCCAGTCTTGGCTCAACCATTGGGGGATTAAGGAGGAGATCACCACGGGAAGTAAGTATAGTGTCAAAGATATTATTACCTCCAATTTTAAGGACAAGTTGTGGGATGATAAGAATTTGGAGGGTAAAAGGAAGTTAATATGCTATAAGGAGGTGATCAACCCCACCCTTGATAACCATAATTATCTCTTTGTGTTGACCAACACTAAGAAAAAAATGAACACTTATAGGATAAGAACTAATTCTCATGGGTTTCAAAGTGAAACTGGGCGGTGGTCTACCCCCAAGACTCCCTAGGACGATAGAATATGTCATATTTGTGATACTAAGAGGGTGGAGGATGAAAAACTCTTCTTTTTAGATCGTTCGACTCTTACCCACATCCGCTCTCACTTCCCTAACCTCTTCCACACTTCCAATCTTCTTGACGTATTAATTCAGCCCAATTATAACGATTTTTAAGCGCTTATTTCCCTTATTTTTTATCATAGAAACAAGATTTTGAATAATCACAATTAGATTCTTTTCCTTTTCCTTTTCTTGAGGTATGGTAGACTGTATTGGTATTAGTGGATGTTACTCATCATCATCATCATCAATAAGCATTTTTTAAATAATCCGCCTCTTATCAAATTATAAATTTTAAAATTATAATTTTTTAATCTAATTATTAAATTCCCTTCATATATAATGATTGGGTCAAGGAGTGCTCTACAATCTATTATAAAAGAGATGTGTAGGCATAATGTAAGAAAGTAAGTATGTATGCATGTCAACATTTAAATATAGATTGGAGAGATGTGTAGGCCTTAGGCGCGATGTAAGAAAGATTGTATAAACATTTTTTAAATTAAATATAAAGCATCAAAATATTGGAGATATATAGTGGTGTAAAATAATGATTTTGTAACCATATATGAATTTAATTAATAAACACATAAAAACGTGCTACTTACCATAAACCTACAATATAACAAGATTCATAAGAATGGATATTGACCCCCATATTACCATGGATATTATTAACTTGTAAATAGGCTTTGTTACAATATGATGGCCCAATACCCTTGCTTGTCAATACCACATGACCAAAAACTATAACTCATTTCAAAATTAAAACATTTTATAAATATTTTATTTTAATTATAAAATTAAATCTAAAAGCAAAAAAGTATGAGGGAGATGTTGTAATGTCCCACAAACTTTTTTGTTAGTTAAACATAAAATAAAATAAAAAATAAATTAAAAACAAAATAAAATAATAATTATAATGATCCAATTATATAAAAATAAAAGTAAAAATAAAGTAAAATAAAATAACATAAAATTAATCATTATACTTATAATTATAATTATAATTATAATTATAAGTAATAATAATGCTAGCCTAAGTCCACGTGGTGTAGAGCAGTTGGTGATGGTGTGCACTGTTAAGGCACTCTGTATGCAAGGTCACCGGTTCGAAACCCGTGGGTTTAGGATTAGTCTAAACTACAAAAAAAAAAAAAAAAAATTGCTAGCCTCAATTCATTTAACTCTGTATCTCCCAAGCACAAAGAGGGATCAAATCTCTTGAGATGCCAACTTCAAAAAGATCTGAACCCTCTTGACTCTTGTTAGATCCTGAGTAAGATGAATCTAGGCTCGTCTTACTCAAGAACTTCGAGATCAAGTCAAGCTCTATATATAGTCAAACATAAGCAACTTTTTCCTTATAGCACTAACTTATGTTAGACATAAGTTATTGATCTAGAATATTTCCAAATTCATCTTTGTTAAGTTCTATAGATCCCACAAGTTCCCTCACACTTGCTTTAGAAAAAGATTTCATTCCCATTTTCAAAATTCCTATGTTTATATTTTTATAATATTTTTTTGAAGATTGGGGACTTTTGTGGAGAGAAAAAATTTGATCTTGTATTTCTCGAATACTCACATTGAAATTTTTCTAGTCGACGTTTCGAGCCATCAAGTGTGACTCATCCTCACGACAGAGATATGAAATCCAATTTATAATAAAGAGATAAATAAGTGATACCTGCACGAAAAATAGAGACGTTAGATAAATTTGAACATGAGAAGGTCATAATAATCAAATGTTCACAATAACTAAAAGGAAATCAAAAGATAAAGGGAATATTGATAAATAATTATTAAATAATAACAAACTAAGACCAAATAATCAAATAGTTTAAAGTAAAATTAATATGAAAAGGAAGAATAAATTATAAAAAGGAAAAGAGTGATATATATATATATATATATATATATATATATATATATGGAAATAAAAATGATTATTCAATAATATAAAGAATAAAATAAACTTTGACTCGGTATTATATAATAAATATTAATAAAATAAAATAAATGTACAAATTATTTAAAAATCAAAAATTATTTATGAAATTCCATAAAGTATATGAAAAATTGCTCTCTATGTATAAACAATATTAATAAAAATAGAAAATTGTCATTAATGAACAATATAAAGAGTAAAATAAATTGTTGAGCAAACAATCTAAGTTAAACATTCAAAAATAAATATAATAAATATTAATGGAAAACATCCACGGGGTCTTGGATAGACGGTGATCGAGTGCTCTGTTAAGGCACTCCTTGATGTGAAGTCGGATCAATTCCCTGCCTCGATCAGAGTAATATATTGGACATGATGAAAATGTAGTCCTACCAAGCTTACCACACACACACACACACACACACACACACATATATATATATATATGAAAATAAAAAATGAAAACCAATAAAGCATATGGAAAATTACTTTAAATGTATACAATTTTCTTTATATTTATAATACTACATAAATATATATTCATTTATCAATAAAGAAAGAAAAATGTCATCAATAAATAAAATATAAATTGAAGGGTTTAAAAATAGTATAATAAGTATTAATAAAAGGAGAAAGGACAATTTTTTTTTATAAAAACTAATATAGTATAAGAAAATTTGCTCTAATATATATAAATTATTGTTACATCAATTTTTGGTCATCTAACCTGTTACTACTAGATGGACTAAAGTACACCATGTAAGACCAATTTTACCATAGTAAAATTGCTTTCACTATGAGAAATAATTTAATAACCCATAGTTTATTAAATTATTTTTGGTCTAAATAGGAAACCCCATGAGGAATAATTAAATAAATCCTTGTTTGTTTGATTTTCGTCCAAGGATAATTAACTAAACCACTGTTTAGTTAATATTCCTAGTCATATTTAACCCAAAACATGAGAATTAATTAGATAAATTATTATTTATCTTATTGTTCTCTAGTAATAATTATTTAAATCATTATTTATTCAAATATTTCTTAAACTCATCCTTGAACTAATAAATAAATCATTTATTTATTTATTATTTCTAAATAAAAGGATTTAACCAATTCTATATTCCTTTTCCCTCCACCAAAAATAATAAAATATTCCAAGTAAGTTGGATCTAGATTTGGTTAATAATATTTTAATTATGCAGCAATATCTAAACTAATTCAATATTTTGTTATAAATAGAAGGGTTTTTTCCATTCATTCACTACCTTTTTTATCACTTTTTGATCTTTACTTTTGGTCTGACTTTGATCCTCCATCACTGTCATATTTTTTCTACTTTTTCTTGTGAGCTCCCTTTGAGTTCTATTTTTTCTGGGTTTTCTGCACCATCAAGAGAGAGATATCTTAGATCTAAAGCGTTGAGGACATACAAGAACCCATCCCATTGAGGGGGGTTGGTAACATCTTTCTTTGTTCCCTTCCCAGGTGTCATAATATAAAAAATTCTTTATAAATTCTTGTCTTGTCTATTATATGTATGGAGAAACTCTTGTTTATTTTCACTTTTTAATGTCTTTAACTGCATATATCTGGATTTTTGTAGCATTTATTCTGATCACCTACTGTAGATCTAAGGAGATTGACAACCATATTTGATGTTAGGGTTGTTTGTTATGCACAGCGAAAGTGAGTTTTTTTTCGTACGCTTGCTATTAGAATTCACTATAACAACTCACAACTCCACAAGGGTTTTCAATTACGACTGTTGTCGTTTTTCAGATCCCTGCATGACCAGCTACTTCAGCCACTAGGTTTTTTCTTCAAAATCTTATTTTGCATTCCTTGATGTTTTTTTAACCTTTTTTACCCTAACACAGTAAAAATTCTAACTCCTGTGTGTTTCTGGGCCATTTGCGTAGGTAACAGGTATCAATCACGATAGAGACGATAACTTTTTTTGAAACCTGTCGTCGAGACAGCCGAAAGTGTAGGTCGCACTTTTCAGCCCAAAACCTGTGACCTCAACTCTCAAGTAGCGGAAAACTGCCCAAAAACTTCGACCTTAGCAGAAAACAGGTCAGCACTTGCGACCTCAATGTCTTTGCGGGATTTTTTTGTTATTTTTCGGAGTTTGTCTGGTGCACTGTTCAGGGTTCTCTGATCTGCATCTTTACACGTCTTAGACTTGTACTTGATTATTTTTACTCGTTGAAGTAGGAACATGGCCCCTTAGGGCTTTAGTACGTTTCCACCTTTTTAGGAGGAGTTTAGCTGAAGCAGGTCTTATGAGATTTCAGTGTTTTTCAGCCATTTTTTTGGATCTAAACCTGTCTTTTCAAATCCATTTCAGATCGGTTATTTTTCCATACAAAACACCTATTTTCAGTTTTGTTTGGTCCTCCCTTTAGGGTCCCTTACATTTCCCTTTAGGTTGTAGCCTTTCGCCACCTATTTTTCAGCATTTTTCCCTCTAGTTTCTTGTTGTTTTCTGCACCTCTTTTTAGCAGATCTGACCTTTAGATCCCTATCCCTCTTAACCTTAGATCTATTGGCCATATTGTTTGTTTTGAGTAGATTTCGCCCACCCTTAGACTAGTTGTCGGGAAGCCCTCCTTTTTGGGTTTAAATTTATGCATCTTTAGTTGTTTATTTTTACTATCGCTTTCAATTTTATTTACTGTTGCTTTTAGTTTTCTTTACAATTATACAACATATTTTTTCTTTTCTCTATAAACAAGTCTGGGCTTAATTAAAATTAACACACTTATCACACACATGCACACCTAAATTGAAGAGCATATGGTTTACACCACCAGGCCAAGACTAAAACATTGTAATTAATTAATTAATCTACACCGCTGTGCCCTTGTTTACCTCTCTTCCTTATTGGGTTCCGTGTATCTTTTTCATCACTATGCCCCCAAGGCATTTATCCCGGAGACTCCAAGGCCTTCATACTCAGTTTTCGTTAGGAATACTTACCGCATTGCGTAAGGTCTGAGTTAGTCCTTCGCCAAGTCCCCATTCTGACTCTGATTCTAGTTAATCGGGTTCTCCTTTTGTTCCTATCTCCAGTTCTCCTCCACCTTTCACGTTCATCGTGTCTGGTGCAGGACCTACCACTGGTGGTGGCCCCGGCTCTAATGCTGGAGCTGCTACTAGTGGAGCCGCAATAGTAATGGTCCCGACTACTCCCTTGCTTCCTTATATGGTAGGCCTAAGCCTTCCTGATTTCAACCATTTGATTAATGACCCCATACACCATGATCCAGGTTGGCCTACTATGCCAATCATGCTTCCTTCAGACATCCCTAAGTTTGAATGAAATGCTGGAGAGGATCCTACCAACCATGTTCGTTCTTTCCACATGTGGTGTTCGTCCAACTCTATCATTGATGACTCTATCCGTCTTTGGTTATTCCAGCGTACGCTTACTCGAGAAGCTTCCAAGTGGTATGTTGACTAGGCCATTGCCTCTCATGATACTTTTGAGACCCTTGAAAAGGCGTTTCTTTCCTACTTCCAGCTTTCCCTTCGCTATGACACTGGTACCAAACTTTTGACCGCTTTCCATCAAACTTCTACCACCTGCCTATCTGACCATGTTCAAGAATGGCGTAGAAGGAAGAGCTTATGTCGAGCTCCACTTTTCGAAGACCGTGTCTACATGGACTAGTTTCTCAGATCCCTTTTTCCCTCTATTTGTAAATATGTCGTGTCTCACTTTCCTCAGACAGAGGAAGAAGCCCTCCAAGTTGCATTGAAATATGACTTGATCTACGCGCAATATGTTATGTTTATACCGTCTTACCTGATCTCCCTAGAGCTCGTGGTGCCAACACATCCGGGGCATCTCATGCCACCAATGGTATCGTTGGATCCCTTTCACATCTGTACACTCATCCTCTTATGGGTTACGTTTTCCCTCAGGGAGGGGCCAGCTCCTCTAGCACTTTTCCCCCACCCAACGACATGTATCCAAGACACGGCATGCCTCACGCCTTTTCCAAACCACATCCTCCTATGCCAGGGCCTACCATTGCCCATCCTATTTACCCCAATTTTTCTCAACCTCCTTACTATATGTATCCACAGCCATGTGCTCCAGCTCCTCCAACACAAGCACCTCAGCCTCCCATGCCTTCTCAAGTTCCACAATAGCAGTCACCCCCCCCCCTCAGGGTCAAGTGTATGCGTAGTAGAGTGCGACTAATCCTCCCACTTACAAAAATAAGTGGAAAGGCAACTAGAACCAACCCGCTCAAGGTAATCAAGGAAACAATCCCCAAGGGAATACATCTAATATTGCAACTCAACAACAGGGTGATCATCCCAAGCAGAACAGGCTTCTTTGTATGAATAATCCTTGTTCTTATTGTGGTGTCCATGGTCACTATACCCATGATTGTCTCCTTTTACTCAGATGCGTCAACTGTGGGAAGCTCAAGCAGCATCTCGAGGACAACAAGCCTCTACTTCAGTTCCTCATAATGTTGCACCTACTCAACAGGATGTGTTTACCAATCCTTTCCCCTAGCAAGGATATGTGGTTGCCCAACCCCCTGAAGGTTAGGTGGCCACTCAAACTCTTCTATCTGGTACCTTTGATTACCATATCCTTATGATGTAATATGACCAGGCCAATATCATCGATCTCAACCTTCAGACTCAGTCGCGCCAGTACGCCAAGCCTTCCGCTACGTGCCCAACCGAGCCCTAGTCCTTAGGTCCCACAGAGACAATTTCAATACCCAATGGTCCTTTATAGATCCCTCAGCCTAAGGCAGAGGTACATACCAAGATCCCCAAAGGACCATTATGCTGAAACACTGCTTCTGGCAAAGCCACCCACACTTACAATATAGTACATGACTTAGCGCAATCCCCTGTCGCCATGTCAATGATGGAAGTCCTCCAATCGTGCCCTTCACAATGTAAATATATACTAACTTCCATGGGAATTGTGGATCCTTCAGACGATCGTTTGATTGCCTTCGATGTTGACATGTCATAGTATCCATCCCTACCTGCATTCGTTGCCTTCCAAATACCTGTCAAGATCTGGAATGCCAACGTCTCCCAATGTATCATTGACAAGGGGGCATCCACCTGCGTGATGTCCGCTTATGTTTGGAAAAATCTCGGATCACCCGAGTTAGCCCCTTCCATTATCACCCTCCGTGCGTGGCATGGCCACTCTTCCCAGCCCCTTGGCATGTTCTGCAACTGTCCTATTACTCTTGCGGGCAAAACTGTTTGTGTTAACATTGAAGTCATTGATGCCCCCTTCGACTGCAAAATTATATTTGGTCGTAGCTATACTTATGCGATATCTGTTGTCCCATCAACGGTTCACCGTAATATTTGCTTTCCTCACAAATAGATCAGCTGACATATTACGAACCTAAGTCTCAGACCTCTCTAGAGTCCATTATTTCTTTGGTGGCCAATAAACAAACAATAGAACCTCTGACAAGTGTCTCACCTGGAGTCTATAAAGATTCCTTTTTGTTTGGTTCATTCCCTAGTCTCCCCCCTCTTATCCCTAACCCTAGCTCGTCGAATTTTTGCATTATGCAATCATCTCGGTTTGACCTCAAACGGTCCAGTTCGACTAGTCAGCAACCTAGCCCTTTGCAACCTACTCCTAGTAATTTGACTCAGCCTTTGGTACCTCCTCCTCAAGGCCCTTCATTTGTAGATGGCGTCCCTAATCCTCTTTTCCTCATGGAATGGTTCCCCCTAGCCTTAACCATCTGGGAGCTATTATGCCTGGCCATTACTCCTTTGGTCAGATATTGTTTCTTGCTCCCCCTTCTGGAGTATTCTCGGTACCTGTTATGGCTACCTTAACCCTTCCCAACATGACCCTGTGGATTCCAGTATGGTACATTAATCCCCGAGCCAATACCTCGCCTAGTTAGCTCAAAATTTACATTTCTTTGACCCCGGTCCAACTGGTCGCTATGACCCCTCCCTTCGCTTGTGTGCCTCAACCATCTCAACAGGAATCTACTCTTGTTGTGAAAGCCTCGGGTGAGGGGGGAAAAGGCCGCAAAAAGGCACCTAAGGACAAGGTTGCCCAGAAAACACCTACTCCTCCTAAGCCTCCAAAGTGTACACCTCCGTGTGCTTTGTGTGATGTTGTTGGTCATGCTACCCACAATTGTCCTGAATTGCCTCCTCTCAAACCCATGGTCAACGAAGCGTTTCCTGAGTCTAATATCCCAGAAGTCCATGTCACTTTACTGTATTCAACCAAGAAACTCAAGACTTTTCACCCAAATCAACCTTATGCTTTGTATGATTTCCATGGCCACTATACTCACCTCTGTCCTCGCCTCGATGATTTATGCACTTCGTTGGAAGTGGTTCGCCAATTCGAGGCCGAGTGAAACGAGTCCATTTCTCCATTACTTGCGATTTTTGCTTCGGCAGAACCAAAGGACACATCCACTCCCATTGACATGCCCCCTCCCGATGTCGAGATGACGAATTCTTTTGCCACTACCCTCTACCTGTCATCATCTATGAAATCCACGGTGGAAGACCCCTTTGGGGCATACCCTTTTTTTTCGCCTGACCTCCCTTCAGCGATCACCTTGGGCTTAACATCAATAGATACTTCATCTACTTGTTCTTCAGTCACCCTCCATGACGATGCACATGTGAACCTCATTTCTCATGATGATGAGTCAGGTAGTCTCGCCGCATCACGTGGTCTTTCTTCCACCAGTCACCACATCTTCTATTTCGATGACGACATTATGGAAGCATTTACCACCCCTAACTATATCTACCCCCCCTTACATCGAAACCATGCATTCGAACCACATACACCTTGTGGGCATTACATTGACACCCAACGTTTTGGTAAGGGAGCACCCATATTTGAGAGTCCAAGAGAAGAAATTCTCCACAACCCTCCTAGTGCATATGGTAGTGTCGACTCTAGTACCATTATTCTTCCCCATTTAGAAGAACCTCTAGAGTTCCATATCACTTCAGATCACTCTAGGGATGATCCACTTCATCATTCCTTCATATTACATCAACAACCCAATCCCTTGGACATTGTTGTTGACCAACCTCTATATTTTCTCAGTGAGCACCGATTCATTATCTTCGAAGGCACTCTTTGGTATAGTGACACCATGTATGGTGCTCCATAAACTCCTCTTGCTAGGGGTATCATTCCTAACTTTGCATACCAGATCAGTCCCTTCCATCACATATGCTTGTGGGCAGTATCCCATGCTTGGGGGCATGATGGCACCCCTAGCCACCTTCTCACTTGATTAACCAAAGTCTCAGCCTAGACACACTTGATCTATGTATGGTTGATTATCCTCCCATTCCTTGGATAGTTGAACCTACCAGCCTCTTCGACGAGCCATATATCGTAGATGTTTGATACCCTATCTTCAAATATTATACTTTGTGTGATATCATACTTACCACTTGGTCACTCTGTTTGACTTGGTAGGCGAGGATGATTCTAGACCTTCTCTAGCATTTCATTCTCGTATTCTTTTCTTACCTTGATTCTTCACCAAGATCATCCTTCCAAGAAGCATTAAGGCCACCTTTAGACAAGTAAGGTCACCTATCTGAAAGTCGCAGACCTTGATTCCAACGATCAATTTGTCTGCTACGATCACCACAAGATTTGTGGTCTTTTCCTCCTCTCCACATTCATCACAGCTACACTTGAAATTGAATCAAATTGGAGGGAAATTGCCTTATTAAAAGAAAAACCCCAATTTTTCTTTCTCCAATTGCGACCAAACCGTAGCTCGGTTTGACGAACTATCAGCACCATTGGAAAGCTCTCACCGAGCACCGAAATGGGTATCCTTTAGTTTTTTTCAATTTGATACTTCACTCGGAAGCCTTTTTTCCAAGAAGGGTCACTTCGCCGCTTTTCAAAATCAAATTTCTTCACTTGCGACACTTGTACTTAGGGCACCAATTTGCCTTCATACTTGTCGATACTCGTCTCAATTTTTATCTTGAGTACCCATATTTTACTCATGTTTCTATGGTCCCCATCGGGCCTATTTTGTGTGGCAGCATCATCGAATCACCCTTGTTTAGAGCATCCGAGTTGAGTCATCATAACATCCATGGAGTTTGTCCCAAGTTAATTTTGTCTCCTGTCGTAGTCTTCCATCCTTCATTGCTTTGTACCTCTCTCGTGTCGCACATTTTGGCCTTCAGTCATATTGTTCCCTATCCCCTCCAAAGTCGAGTCAGTAGCTGCCAGGTCATTCATGCCCTTTATGCTCTAACAAGGGAAGTTTTCAACCCGCTACTCAGTACCCCCCATTCCACCATCATCCCTGGTGTCAGTATATCAGTCGCTCTACTATTATCCCTCGTGCTTTATTTGAAGATTCCTTATTGCCTCACCTATGGCAGACCTCCTTCTGTTGACATCACCTTATTCATTCCAGAAGATAGGTCTAGAGGGCGGTGTACCTTGGTTCCAACTTCCACTCTTGTTCGGTGCCTCGGATCAGGAAAATGGACCCTTTATTGCCCTTTGAATTGATTGTTTCTCAGTTCTAGCTCCTTATGGCATGATCAAGATCCGTATACTTGATGGTTCGATGATTCAATAGATTGTACCAATGATTCTCGGGTGTATGTGAGATGTTACAGACCTCATGAGGGGTTGGCCCTTTAGGTAGCCCCCCACATACTTGGATGACATATTTACAACATCCTTGGATGCAGCTCTGCAAATTTTATGGTTCTGGCCTTAGCCGCTTGCAGCGCCTTTTTAGTTTTCATGTATCATTCAGATTTTCAGAGCCCTTTCTTGTTTTACAGGGCCTCTTTGGTTGTTATTATATCTCATGTACTCAGATATTATTGTATAAGTATTGGCTATTGTCCCAGGCACAGTATGTATGTGGGATCCATTATTTTTTTCATCTGGCCCATGTTTATGCCAGCATGTACCATCTAGCTCAGTCCCATGTTTGCTGGGTGCACCATTATTCTTTGTACTTTGTCATCTCAGTGGGCATAGGTATGCCTCCCCCCTCATTGAGAACATGTACTCACTCATAAAAGAGACTTGTCACACCTGTAAATCTCACCTCCTCGGGGTCTTGTCCTCTCTCACTTCAGTCCGTCTTATATTTCTCTCTCCCTGACTCCCCTTCGGTGTCTAGTGATTGTGTTCTTACAACGTACTTTGGTCATACAATTAGCTCCTAACGCTCACACGTTGGGGGGAAATTTGTTACACCAATTTTTGGTCATCTAACCTGTTACTATTAGATGGACTAAAGTACACCATGTAAGACCAATTTTACCATAGTAAAATTGCTTTCACTATGAGGAATAATTAGATAAATCCTTATTTGTTTGATTTTCCTCCAAGGATAATTAACTAAAACACTGTTTAATTAATATTCCTGGTCATATTTAACCCAAAACATGAGAATTAATTAGATAAATTACTATGTATCTTATTATTCTCTAGGAATAATTATTTAAATCATTATTTAACAATATTCCTTGTTGAATTTGACTAAATCATTTTTAAATAATTAAATAAAACATTATTTATTTAATTATTCCTTAACCTCATCCTTGAGATAATAAATAAATAATTTATTTATTTATTATTTGTAAATAAATGGATTTAACCAATTCTAAATTCCTTTTCCCTCCACCAAAAATAATAAACTAGCATTTGCACCAAAAGGGTGCAAAGACATGTTGATAGAACTGTAGATGAATGTATATTAACGTAGTGGAGCGCTGCAGGAAATTCACCGAGTCTTGATACTTGATGCCCAGGGATAACTAGAAAGTGATGATAGATTAGAACAAAAGGATTGATATGTTCTAATTTAAAACTTGAATGCAACATAATTGCATGGAAAATTAAAGATCTTGAAACTCTTATAATGGAAAATTCAAGGTATAATTTTTTTTTATTAATCAACCATCTCAAAAGGAGAGTAGTTCTAAAGCCTTGAGTGCAATAAGTACATTTATACATACCTGATGAAAGCAAAACTTGGTCTAAAGATGAACATAACATCTCCCTCAGATTTAACGACAATAACCACTTGGGAAGGTGGACCTAAAATATAGATTAGGTAGCTGGTATTGAGTCTAAATTCCCCCAATACCAACCAACTCGTAAATAGTGTAAGACAATGATTTGAAAGTGTATCATATAACAAAAAACAAGAGTTATATTCCAATGGAATAATGGCCATATGAACCTTATATTGCTCCTCTTTAGCAAGAGGAAGGTTTGGTGGGTGCATGGTTATTACAGGACTGCTTAATTTATCTTTTTCTTAAAGTTTTCTTTCTTTGTCTTTCTCATTGTTATACTTTTCCTTGTCTTCAGTCACCATCCTACAAGTTGTAAACTTTCTCCCCTGAGATCTAGGATGGAAATTGTCAGATGAATGCAGAGTAGTTGTCACGCCAACCACTCTATAGTTTAAACATTTTCTAGAATTTTGTGTAGTAGTGTTAGCTACAACATAACCATCTACATCAACAACATGGTGTGCCTTCAATGCAAAAAAATTTGACCCCAAATTCATAAGTTGAAATATACAGCAATTTTAGACTCTACCTGATCCAATGCACACCAAGTAGAGAAATTTGAAATATTATAATATGTGGAATATGTATAGGTATGATTTAAAACTATCATACCTTGAAGTGATGAAGCAGAAGATAGGGTAGTTGGAGGGATCGATTTTTGGAAAATCCAAGCTCTCGAACAACTTGTTGAAAGTTCTATCTCAAATGTGGAAAAGTGCAGAAACCTAGAGCATGGTTAGACATGGTTGTTATTCACATTCCATGCTTCAAACATGTAAGAAGAAAAACACCTTTTCTAGTAATCCAAGCTACTACTAATTTTTAGGCCCACAAATCTTCTCAAGTCATTACATGTAACCCCACTCCATGAGAAAGGTTAGTTGTTCCCATATTTTACAACATAACCTGAAATAAAAATCTATTTCTCATAGTGTATGGAAGATTGGTTATGCCCTTAGCTTTCCCTCAATGTCTATATTCATCGTTTATGCACCCTACTATAGTTGACATTCAAATAATATAACTTGTCTTATGATACCCGACTCTAAAATAAATCAACCTTGAAATTCATGAGGTTCATTCACCTATACTACTAGTCAAGTGTGCGGTTAAACTCGCAACATGGATCATCAATTAATAGAACTTAGAATTCTATCAACGTTGAAATTCATTAGGTTCACTTACATATATTGTTGCTCAGGTTCATGTTTAAACTCTCTACATAAATCATCAATTAACAAAAGGAAAAAGAGAAAACTCCAGTTTTGCGCAAAAGATTACGAAACTTGTATGATAAGCATTATCTTGAATAAAAGGTAGTTAAAATAATGTGTGAAATGAAAATAGAAAATTATAATGTGCCAAGTTTCAAAAAAAAAAATTGAACTTTCGTAAGATTAAGCTCTTCAAAGATTCACCTTTTTAGACTCCGTTGCAGAAGAAAACTTGTAATCCATATCATGAAAATTCTTCTCTCTCAAAGCCTGGAAAGAGAATATAGATGCATTAAAAGGAAATTTGGAAAAATAATAAATAGATGATCTCCTATCAGCCTCATCAAGTATAAATAAACAAAACCTACAAAAACAAAATAATTAAAAATCCAGAACAACAATGTAATTATAACTTACTCACATTTAAAATATTTGACATTGGAGGAAACAAAGAAACAATCGTGCCAAAATCCTCCACAAACAGAATTGAATTCTTGAAATCTATGTGCCTAGACATTTGACCATTACAACTTCCAGAGAAGCATAAATTTGTGAAGAAATATTTTGGAGGATGCAGAGAACTTCTAGTGTTCTTTGGATATCCTTCAAGTTTGCTCTTGAAATCACCTTAAAGTTGTAAAAAAGAAAGCCATGAGTCTTGCTGAAACCTTGAGAGGATGAAATTTAAGCACTGACTGATGGAATTGGCACTTGCACGTCAACAAGCTTCACAATCCTACGAACATACAAGAACATTTATTTTTTAATGGATTCAACTTTGGAATCATAATCTTGTTGAAACCATTGGCAACTCCCCACAAAGAACCCCCAAATGAAAACAAGTTTGAACCAAAGAAATTATCCACCCCCAAAATATTCAACAAGACATTTGGCCACAAAGGAAATACCATTACACATTGATTTGGATTTAAATTACTATGACAAAAAACATGTTGCAGCCCATATCGAGGATACCATAAAGGAAAAAAGTTCCATACATATAAAATTAGGTATTTCCTATGAAGTTGAGTGGGCAATTTAGTGATTGGTTATTGGCACCAACTAACATGTAATATACCTATGTTTGAAACACAATTAAAATTAATGATTTTGAAGGATCCAATAAACTTTTGACTATTATTTGAAAAAGCGAAGGAATCAAACGAACTATTATGTTGTTCCATGGAATATTAGATAGCCAAGGCACAGTTTTTACAAACTATTTAATAGATGCCAAGAGACATGCATATAAACTTAAATTTCATGAATGAATGAAGAGAAGAAATAGGATCAATTGATTACTCATTGCACCTGGCTATGATTAGATGCTTAGCTTAGAAGAAATATTTAATTCTGATTGCAGGCTTATTGTAGATCCCTTGTTGTATTCAGACTACCCGCTACGCTGATAAATGAGAAAACTCACTAGAGATGGAAGAGTCCCGTGCGATTTAGTTTTTAAAATATAAAACTCACTGGAGATGGAAGAGTCTCGTGCGATTTAGTTTTTGTCTTTGTACTATTGAGGTTCATAGCTGAATAATCACTATCGTTTCGTGACAATAAGGCGATTCCTCCAAAGGAGGAGGACATATTGTCAAATTGAAATTGAAAACCCGTTGCGAGGAGATGGGGATCAGAAGGTGATCAAATTTGAGTAATCATCGTGATGCCCAACGTGTTTCCTTTCCCATTAATTGTCTCAGTGAAACTTAGAAAAATGGGTGGGTTAATGTGTCAGACGTTGGACTAGTAACTACTCATTTCAACCTACGGATTTAATGAAATTAGAAGTGTATCCCATTACTTTTAATGAGATATGTTCCTCAAGAACGAAACTATTATCTTCCTCATTGCATTCACGACACTCTTCATGTAAGAACATCAACCCATGGGCAGTGTCTACGAAGATGCTCGATCGGGTACCCCAACTCAGACGCCTTGGGGAATTTGAAAAGAAGAGTCGGCCATCAAAAGAGCGGTTCGACATGTATTCATAGAGGAGTAGGTGTTGGGATACTTTTGTGCAGAATCCCTAAAGCCAGACGAGGTTGATGAGGTTGAGCTTTATATTCTTGTATATATAGACTTCTTAGGATTTACTTGTGAAGAGGATATGATATTCTAAGGGTTGGTAGAGAGGACTACTCAGAGGGGAAGAAAAACTTATAAGAGGGTCCACCTTAGTGTTGTTACCCTTTTTCTAATATTCTTCCCAAGTAAGAAGTGGGTTAGCCTTAGCTAAAAAAGGCTAACCAGTCTAAGCATTTTTCCCATTCACACTTATGATACACTTCATTGACTATTGGACAAGATTCATCCTATGTTTTTTTAATTAGAACTCATAGATGTTGAAACTAGGGAGGAATATCAATCACAATCTCCTTAGTAATGCTAGAAACTAATATTTCTTTTTCTTGAGACTAAATTAGACCTAATGATTCTTCATTTACAAGTGATTCTCATAGATACAAAACCTAAGACTTTTGAGTACAAATAGAGGATGCAAAGCCACATTCAAGTGCTTTTTGAGTAATCGCACAAGCTTGAGATTAACTCTAAAGTCTATGTTGAGGTTGATCAGTATGTAGATGAATCTAACATAGATAAGTGTAATGGATTATGCACCATTTATTATGTGGGCACCCTCTTCTACCCCTCAATAGTTGATATGCTAAAAAAAATCATATAAAAACTAAGGAAATAACTTAATGGGAAATCTCAATTGGAATTCCTCTCATTTGCAATAATAAATTTTCAGAAATATGTGAAAAAAAATTCAAATAAATTCCTAATTCTTAAAAGAAGAAAAAATTATATCTAATTTCTTAACTAAATAAATCGTAAACTAACTAATCTTAATTTATATAAAGCATATGTATTAAAAAAAAAAAGATAAAATTAATACAAGAATGCAAAAAAAAAACTAAAATTTGTTGAAAATTTTTATTCACTTCAACAACCATAAAAAATATCATATATCAACTTATATCTTACCTATACCCTTACTAATTAACAACAAAATTTTTATGAAAAAACATTCTCATAAAACTCCGTAAATAAATAATTCATAAAACTCACAAAAATAAAATGCAGTTTATACAAGCTTTCATTCATGCGGGCAGTAATATATTAAAAGAGATTATACATAATTCATTCATCGAAGCACTAATTCATTAAAGGAGTAAAACTCACAAAAATAAATTGCAGTTTATACAAGCTTTCATTCATGCGGGAAGTAATTTATTCGAAGAGTTTATACATAATTCATTCATGGAAGCACTAATTCATTAAAGGAGTTTGGTATTCCATATAGATTATATTGAATGACTAATATAAATCTCTAATCCTCAATACAAAATTTTCTAATATATCCTTTGTACAAAAATTCAATATAAACTAATTAAATATCATTTGGAGAAAAACTCAATATATAAGAAGAAGCAATTCCTAATTTCCTCTAACTGATAAGAAATAAAAAGTTGGTTCGGTTTCAATGTAATTTAGAATTACACCACCAAGAAAAATCCAATATCTAATAATTAAATACAATCACCAATAAAAATCCCATATCTAATAAGTAAATCCAAAAATAAGAACTCCCCAATACTCTGTTTCTCCAGTAGTCCCAGGCGGGAAGCCCAAACCTCTTTTCTCCAGATTGAGGGCTTTGCCATCAAGTGCGTAGGATGTATTTATATGGATTTGGCCTAACCTTAATATAGATTCAAGTTATTGAAACCTCGAGCTGGAAAGTCCATAATGCATAGTCTTGAAGGTAAGTCACCAAACTTAAACTAGCTTCCTTCAAAACATCCAGCATTCCGTCGTATTCTTATATGTTCCAACCTTTCCCAGGAATGACGTGACATATTATAAATTCACCTTTTTTTCGTTCTATTCTTCGATTCTTCAACCCAGAAGAATCCCGGACCTCCCGATCATAATCTGTTTGATTAGTAGTAGGAGGCAGGATGAATTGCACGAGGCCCCACAGTCTTTGTTCCATATCAAACTTCCATAGCCCAAGTTTCATCTTTTGCTGCTCATATGTTTTTCTTAGCACACAAAGTTGTTTTTCATGTGTACCGATGCAAATAAAAGACTTGTTACTACCTAGAGGAATTAGCTCCTTCCACGTCTCTTCTTGCACATCAAACACGACCACATCACACACAACAACTGTCTTTACTATTGAAATCAAGTCAATGCATATCCGGCACAAGAACCACTCGTTCATGAGCTAAACATTGTATGGAATAAAGATATTTTCACCACATCCATTGCAGCCTGTTATCGTTTTCCATGTACCTTCTTTGATGTTGTAAACACAAGTGATAACTCTACGAGCTAAGAGGTTCCACCAGAAGATGAGCTTGCAGATTCCACTTTTTTGGTCGGAGGCTATTGCTGCATGCGAACAATTCTCGGAATCGCATGCTGCGGGAAGAGTCAAAACCCTAGCCTCACGGGGGAAAGAGAGGGTTAAACACCAATAACTTTTTGTTATTGAAAAAATACCTGAAAGGCCCTCTGAAACAGGCGAACCCATCACCGTAACCTTTCAACACCAACCGAGATTTGTCAAAATAATCGAAAAGCGAGCATTGCCATTGAAACATAGATTTCCCTCCTTGCAGCCAAATAATTGAGTTTAAAACCGTCTTCTGCATGTGATTCTGAAGTAGTGAAGACAGTGTGGGCGAGGCAGTCCCGGTCATAGTGGATAATGAAGGATGGATCGGAATAGTGAGCGGAAATAATTGCAGGCGAACGAAAATCTACGCAAATCCAATATGGGGAGCCGTAGGAGCACTAGAATTTGCAGATCATCTGGAATCTTGTTCCACACAGTAATTCCCATGGTCCCTCGAAATGAAATTCGAGTCAAATTATGATCCAAAAACATTAAATGATGGAAGAAGACGATGTATGGAAGTGATAAAGAAACGAAATGTGAAGGGACGTGTCGAAGCCACCAGATCCTGGATTTCGACTGAAATCTCCCATGATTGCCTTCAGTTCGTCGAAGGTGAATATGAGTGGCAGAACAGAGAAGGTCTTCAAGAATCCGTCGCCACCTTTTGGGGCTTCCGTTTTTCTCTTCTTTAGCAGCAGGGTGAAGAGAAAATACAAAACTATTATAAATAGTAGACCAACCTGTTAGCCACCTATAAAATTTGTTATACCAAAAGGTGGCTAAATCATTTTGGAGCCTTCGAGGAACAAATTTTATTGCAAAAAGTGTTGGCTCTTGAAGACTCTTGAAGGCTTCATGCCTCTGTCCAAATCTTCACTGTTGTGACCATTTCACACTCTGGAATTTTGTTGATTTCAAAGATAAAATATTGTTGTAAACACCATTTTCCCCTTCCTTCCACTTCCAAAACTAACCTCATTTTTATCCCTTTATTCCCCATAAAATCCCTCATTTTTCATATTCTCCCTCTCCCCCATCGAAACCCCCTTTGATAAGGTTTAAGACCCTTTCTTTGCCTTATCGAAACCCCCAACATCCATTAAAAACATCAAAATTTCATAAAAAATCACATTTTTTATATTATAGACTTAAGCTCCTTTGGGCTAAGTCTTTAACCCCTCCCCTCCATACGACCTGGTGCTGGAACCAGGCGCTAAGCCATTTGGGCGCTTATCGCGTCGGAGGAAAACAGTGCACAAGTCTTTTGCCTCACAAAGTTCTCTGATGCCGATTAACCCTCCATTCGATCTCCCGGTTCATATTATCTTCCACATAAACCACGGCCCCGCACAGGCGCCAAGCCATTTCATCAATGTAAAGTCCTCCCGACCAAAACCTTTGTTATATTACATTTTTGGGTTTTAATGTGTTTTGTCGTCATGTTAAAAGAAAACCGGGCGGAATCCATCGCACCGCTTTCAAGAGGAAGGTGGTTTTCCCTGATCGGCAGCGATGCCATTCACTGGCCGACACATAGCTTTGAGCACTGTTGAAAAACCGCCCTCATCGTGCATTAAAGGTCGGATGTGGAGTGGGTGCGATATTGATGTGCGCCGTCCGATCTGAGGCCGCTCATCGGACGGTGATTGCGCTCTGAAGAAGCCCAATAGATAGACTAAGGTACGGCGCAGTCATGAAAACATCTCTACCGTTGATCTGATCTACAGATCGACGGTCCACATTCAATCACCCCGGTCCCCCTCGTCCACAACAGTGCCGGTGGTCCCAGTGCCACATCAGCATCCACGCAGCAAAATTTAATTGGGGTGGGTCTTCACTTTTTCCCTGCGCAGTCAGCAAGCCTATTCGTGACCCGAAATAGTTATACAAAGTGATTTAATTAAAGGTTTTGATGTCCGGGGAATCTTTCTAAGGTCTTTTGGTACCTGATCTTCACCATTGATCGCGTGAGCCAATCTCATTCGATGGCCCACATTCGTCCCGAGCTCCCCACTCATTTTTCATCCATTTTTCGCCAAAAAAAAGGTTTTTAACCTTTGTATCCACTTTTTATTTTTTCGAATAATGTGACCCCTTCACGTTATTTATTCACCTCTGCTCCCAACCGTCGATCTTTGTGTGATCGACGGCTCCGATTTAATCTCTTCTTCCACCTTCCCTTTGACTTCTTCTGATCAATCTCGACCGTTGGATGATGCCATCCAACGACCACGCTCACCCCACATATCCTTCCAAAGCAATAAACCTATATATGCAGGATTTCATAATGTTTTTGTATTTTGCAGGGTATTAAATGGTTTTTCCACCATGTTGAAGAAAATTCAAAGGCTAAGGGTGATGATCCTCCTGCCTTCGATTCATCAAAGAGAAGCCTTCGCAGGATTTAAAATCCATGTTTCATCGGTGTTTCATAAGGCATTGATGCCATATCACCCCTGCACAGCCCTACACACGAACAAACACAGTGAATCGAGCACAAATCAAAGAGTATCAGTGTCAAAGACAAAAATATACCAGAACAGAAGATTGAAGACAGATCTATGGGGATTACGTCTAAGATGGTTTATCAAAAGCCTAATCCCCAATTAAAACAAAGTTTAAAGGTAAATCTTAAATGTTCATCAGACAAAAAGCCTCCACCACCACATCTGAGGCAAATCGATTCCTCCCAGCTACCATAGTGCCACCTGTGCCTCAAAGCATTCATATCAGAGGCCGAAGTTATTGATCAGGATCAAATATTTGTCTCAAGCACAGCCAGAGAGTAAATTCTGCAAACAACTTAATGACAAAATATCCGCAGAGTTACTTTAACATAACACATAGCCTCAAAAGTCAAGAAAAGCTCCCACCTAGCTTAAACTTAAATGTAAATCAATTAATACAGTAAGAATACCTGTACGCTTCTCCATTGAGCCCCTCAAAGGCTGAGAAGTCATTAATCTGTATTAATTGCTATGGGAGATATTTTATTCGATCTCACCTCCTCATTCTTCTATAAATACCTCTGTAGAAGATGAGATATTGTTGGTTGATTTGGCTACTGGACATTGAAATGTAATTGAGCTCAAGAATTCTATCTATAAATAGTGTTCACTGGCTCTTAGAGCTCTGCTTGTAATAGATAAGTTAGTCTGGGAGGTGTAGATGACTGCTAAACTAAAGCATTGGACTTAAAGCTGTAACTGGTTTGGAGCATCAATACAAGCTGATTTATGGGATCCTGGTCTATGTTGACGGTGATGTTTTTCTCATTGTAACTTGTTATTTTGTTTTTGTTTACACTGTGTTTCATCTTCTCTTATAAATAACAACATGCATGGAGTTAGGACCTACTGTATACCAATACCCTTCTCTAACTAAAAATCTTTATCTGAATGTTTTCTTCCAATCTGTGTTATTTAGGAATGATTTAATTCAGTTTAAGCATAGGAATGTTGGTGTTCCCTCGTCTTATTGTTTTAGCTGAATATTGTTCTTGGATGTTACTTTCATTTCATGTTAAGTAGAGATGAACTAAGGAAGATATGGTATGCCCTGGTCCTAGTTTTATCCCCAAAGACTGTCTGAATGTTTCCCTTGGAATGTGTTAAAAGCTGGCTAGTTTCAAAGTACTTACCAGATCTTAGACCATCCTTTGTTATCATTTGTGTTTCCCTCTGTTTTTATATGTTTTCTATTGAAAGTGTATCAAAGGCTGGCTAGTTTCAAAGTACTTACCAAATCCTAGTTTACTTTCATGTCTTTCTTAAGTGTTTGTCAAAGGCTGGCTAGTTTCAAAGTACTTACCAGATCCTAGGCTACTCTTTGTTCTTCATCTGTTTAATTCCCCTTCCTTTTGTATCATTTCATTCCATAAATCAAATTTCAAAGAGATCCTTAGACATAGATGACTTGCCCCATGGACCACTCTTGCCTCTTGTTGTTTCAATTAAACCATATTATGACTCCATAGCCTAATGGACTAAAACCTGCAATTATCTATCTTCCTGGCCAAAGCATGTTCTATTTGCTTGCAACTTCTCGCCTTTGAAAATCTTTGCACTTAGAAATTTCCACCTCAAATAGTAATCATGCTCAACCATCCAAAAACAAAACAAACCCTTGGCCTTTATAACTAGCCTAATATCATTATCCAAAACTCCAAAGACAAATTCATCTTTTCACTTATTGGAGAGATCCCTCTCCGGATTCAGGAGGGCCAGATCCTAGAATCCCAAAGTGGTTGAAACGATGTTTCTCCCTGTGATCGAACTTTGCCAATCTTGTTGATTACAGGGAGCTAACATTTCTGGCTACTCCACTGCGGAGAATTTTGAGTGTTTTTCTTGTTCAAAACTTTAAAATATTTCAGAAACAACTTTACTCACTAAAAATTTGTTATATTAACCAGCTGAGCCACCAGCAACTGACATTTCTGGCGACTCCACTGGGGAATCGAAGTTGAATCTTCACCTTAAGTTCCCTTAAACACTTCATAAAACCTTGTGAGTAAAAAGCAGCCTTTTCAAGCACTACCAAGAAGTGGTAATCATGATGAAACTTGTTTGAATCAGTGACAAACTAGGCAAACTTAGGATTCTCATAAAACTTTATCTAACCTTGAAAGACCAGCTGGCTTAGCCATAAGAGTAGACTATCTTTGTCTCATAACCGTAGCTAATTTTTGAAACAGAGTTAGGACATTCTTAGAAACCACACAACTGAAAAATAACTCAGAAAACCCAAAAAATATTTCAGATTGGTATCAAATAAACACGGTGGTGGACCATAAAACCTTTTACCTCCTTAGGAGCTAAAAACTTCCACTTGGTGACTCCACAATCCTGAAAAGACCTGAATACTCCACTGGGAATAACCCTTATCATTGTAATATCATCCAAACTCAGTTAGAGGACTGTAGGATTAGAATTTGTGTAAACAGAATTAGTTGACCTTTTAAAGACTATCATATATGGTTGAACTTTTCTTGTTTATTTGGGTCTGAAAAACACAGCATAGTGGCTCCTAGAAATATTCACACTAGAGCCTATTTTGACCCTGATCCACCTGAGATAGTTGATAACCTAGAAAGTATCCTTAGGAAGTCTCCTAGGATTAAATTATCAACGGTTTTCAGATCACCCTTGAGAGCTAATTCAGTTCCTGAAAATCTTTCAGCTCTACAACAATCACAAGTTGACTTCGTAAATCCCTTTAGAACTAGGTCTCTTGATGATTTAGATCAGTCAGATTCTGAGTCTTCACTTTCATCCCCTGAAACAAGTGAACATCCTAGTAGTGTAGAAACAACACCTCCTGATTTATATTTCCTTCAAAACTTAGGTGTCTTTCATCCAAGATCAGCTCAACAATATATTCCTGGTCCATCCACTTCTGTTCACCCTACATCCACTATTCAAGCCACTCCATTCCAGCCCACCTTCCCTCTTGTTAATCCACCTCTTGTAAATCCATCTCCACCTCCTGCCATGGCTACATGGTATGCCCCCTTAGTCCTTCCTGTACCATTAGTCAATCTTCCGTAGGACTATCAGTCCAAAATTTCATTATATGATGCTAGCAATGCTACAACTGCATCACAACACGTGGATAAGATCAATGACTACTTTGACAGAAATGAAATTGATGATGATTCTTTCAAGCTTAGATGATTTGCTCAGAGCTTAGGGGGAGAAGTAAGAAAATGGTTTAAATGCTTAACCCCCCACAATATCAACGATCTCCAAGCTTTCCATCAGACATTCTTAAGCAAATGGGAAGTAAAGAAGAATCCTCTCCAAGTCCTTTCTGATTACAAGAACCTCCATAGAAACATCGGGGAAAGTGTACAAGCTTATTGGACCGGGTTTAACAGTGTATATAATGCACTTTTCCTAGATCTAAAACCTCCACAAGGCTCAGCTTTAAACAAGTTTCCTGAAGGGTTTGACCCTGAGATGGCCTATCAGTTGAGAGAGAGAGATCCTGCAACTCTTGAAGAGATGCAAAAAGGTGCTCTTTCTGTGGAAGTTAACTTATGGAGAAGAGAGCAAGAATGAAAAATGAAAAGAGAGTGTCCTTTAGAGAGGAATATACACCCTCTACTTCCAACTCAAAGATGGAGAGAATGATGGAAGAAATGATAAAGAAAATGAGCATCCTTGAGAGAGCACAAGCCAGTAAAAACCAAACTGCTCCTCAAAATAGAAACCAGAACCAGAATCATAATTTTAGAAGGAACCAACCTCCAAACAGACCCAGGGAAGATGATCAATAGATCACTCCTCCCTTTCATCAAAACTATGTAAGTGAGGTTGAGGAAACATATGAGATAACAGAGGAAGATGATATCAACATGCTGGGGGTAGATGATGATGACTTTGAGCTTCATTACGATAGAAAACAAGGTCTTTATACACCTTATGATGACAAAAGAGATGATGATGAAAGTTATTATCAAGACATGGAAAATGTCATCATAGAGTCTCAAAGAGAATATGACCTAAGAAGCAAAACCAGTCAACAAACTCCCAACACCAAAACCTCTGAAAAATCTTCACAAAACAACACTGCAACCAAGCCTAAAATTGTCAAACAAAGGGAGAAAACAGTGGATGTTAATTCTGATAAAGGTAGAGAGAAAGGCACTCAAAACAATGAAAAACAGAGTGCAGACCTTAGCAGTACTAACACCTTAGCTAGTACTCCTGTGAAAATAATTTTGTCAAATATAAGTAAAACAAATCAACAAGCTGATGTTGCTGATAGACTAGCAGCTAGTAAGGTTGAGACAAGTTCTTCAAAGAACCAAATTTCTTTTAGCCTAGAGCAGAAAATTTCAAAGATCAAAATCTTTGTTCCCCTTACTGAGTTAGCTTCCCAGCATGTATATAGGACCCAAATTTTGAAGGCTTTAAACATTGAAGAGAATAATGACACAGTCAATCTTAATGATGACCAGCCATAGCTTATTTTTGGTCCTAATATTGAAGGTAGATATCAAGAGGGACCTGTTCCTCCCTTTTATATAAGTTTAAATGTTCATGACAAAATCTTGCACAACGCTATGCATGACTCAAGAGCTTCTCATAATTTAATGCCTAAAGTCGTAATGGAGAGCCTGGGTCTAGAAATCACCAGACCTTACAAAGACCTTTACTCCTTTGATTCGAGCAAAGTGAAATGTTTAGGATTAATTAAAGACCTCTGCGTTAACTTAGCCCAAATTCCAGCCAAATGCTTAGTCATGGATATTGTTGTGGCTGATGTGCCCCCAAAGTATGGAATGCTATTATCAAGATCTTGGGGGGATAAGTTACAAGGGACTATGCAAATGGACATGACCTATGCGACTATCCCTGTTTTCAATCAGACTAGAAGACTCTACAGGGAGTCTCATATGCAATATGCAGTTACAAGTCAAGACAAACCATAGATTTCCCCTCTTTATTCTGTAAACATAGGCCTTGATTCCTTTATTATGTTTAACGATGAAACACTTAATGAACAAGTCACTTTAACAGGATTAATGACCAATAGGGAGAAGGAAGAACACAATGTAGGAGTGTCAGAACACGCTGCTGAACCTGTAAACTCTAGCAAACAAAACACAGGTCTTAAGCTACAAATCATGTGTCCCTTGTTTTTAAACGTTCAGGATCAAGAAAAAAGTCCTCTATGGAGTATGCACTTTGATGGGTCTTGCACTAAGACCAACGCTGGTGTAGGTGTCTAGATCTGCAACACTGAAAACAACCACACAGAAAGCATTTCCTGCAAATTAAAATTTCAGTGTTCTAACAACATAGCAGAATATGAATCCTTGCTTCTAGGCTTGTGTTTGTTGAAAAGTTAGGAGCCAAGAAAATCAAAGCATATGGGGATTCAGAGTTATTCATTAGGCAAGTCAATGGGGAGTATAACGCAAATCATCCCAAACTTAGGGCCTATCGAAATGATGTCATGGACCTTTTAAATTTTTTTAAAGAATACCAGATAATTTTTGTCCCAAGGAAAAGAAATATTGCGGCCCAGCCGTACCTGATAACGAAAAATACTGGCAAGTTTTTGACGGGGACAAACAAATAGAAGACTTCATGCAATTCAGAAATGAATTCAAACTACACAGGTCGGACTCAGATTATGATACAGACTGCAGTGAAGAAAATTTCCTTGGTGAAGAAGAACCGTCTCCTGAACTTGTTGATATTAATCTACTTTCTACCAAACTTAAAAACAAAAAAGAATTCAACGCAAAATTAGAAACAGAGGAGTTAGAAACTTTGCATTCTAAGGATGAAAGTTTTCCAAAGGGTCTGGCACCCTTAGAAGAGTTGTTTGATTTTAACGATGTGGCCAAGAAGCCAAAACTGGAACCTGTAGAGACTCAAGTGGAAGAGTGCAATACAGGCAGTAAACTTAAACCAATGATGATCAAACTATCTAAAACTTTACCAGCTCACATTAAAGTCAAATACATAGAGTTGTTTAAAGAATTTTCTGATGTTTTTGCATGGAGTTACGAAGATCTTAAATCCTATGACACTGAAATAATACAGCACAAAATTCCCCTCAAGGAGAACCAAAAACCATACAAACAGAAACTACGCAGAATAAACCATGCAGTTGCCTTTGGTTCAGAAGGAGATCATGAAAATGTATGAAGCTAGTATTATTGTCCCTATTAGATATTCTGAGTGGGTGTCTAATCTGGTGTCGGTTAGGAAGAAAACTGGAGAAATCAGGCTTTGTATAGACTTTAGAGACTTAAACAAAGCTTCATTAAAAGACAACTACCCTTTACCTAAAATGGATCATATTTTACAAAGGGTGGTAGGGTCTAGAAGAATTTCTTTGCTTGATGGCTACTCAGGGTGCAATCAGATCTTAGTCCACCCTGTTGATCAATTAAAGACAACCTTTACTACACCATGGGGAACTTTCATGTATGTGAAAATGCCCTTTGGTCTAATGAATACTGGAGAAACTTTTCAAAGAGCCATGGACATAGCATTCTCGGAAGAATTGGGCTTCTTCATCATTATATACCTTGATGATGTCACTGTGTTTTCAAAAACAAATGAAGAGCACTTAGAAAATTTAAGAAAGGTTTTCGAGAAATGTAGAAAGTTTGGAATATCTTTAAACCCTAAGAAGACACTATTTGGGCTCCAAGAAGGTAATATTATTGGGCACATCATTTTAGAAGAGGGTATTAAGATAGATCCAAAGAGGATTGAAGCCATATTGCAAATCTCTCATCCTCAAAACATCAAGGAGTTGCAATCTTTCATTGGAAAGATTAACTTTTTGAGAAGGTCCATACCCAATTTAGCTGAGCTCCTTAGGAATATAAAAAACATGTTGAAGAAGGAGAAAAGGGTAAAATGGACCTTTGAAGCAAAGAAGTCCTTTGAGCTGGTGAAACAAGCGTTAACCAAAACACTGATTCTAATAAGTCCTGATTTTTCAAAAGATTTTTATATTTTTTCATTTGCATCAGAACATACCATAGTTGTTGTCCTATTACAGAAAAACCCACAAGGACAAGAGCAGCCTATTGCATTCTTTAGCAAGGCATTGAGAGATGCCCCTCTGAAGTATAACATCATGGAGAAGCAAGCTTTTGCTTTGGTTAAAGCTTTGAAAGACTTCAGAGTATACATCCTTCATTCACACATCATTGCCTTTGTCCCAAACTCAGTTGTTAAAGACATTCTAACGCAGGACCCAGATGGTAAGAGAGGTAAGTGGATTGTTGTTATTCTTGAATATGATTTAGAGATAAAACCCACTAAGCTGATCAAAGGCCAAGGTCTAGCTAGATTAATGGTTGAATCCAATTTTGAAGTTCTTGATATAAATATGATTGACGCTTTGGATAACCAAGAAGGAATATCAAATCCTATTGTTGAAGACTATTTCATGAATTCCTCTTGGTATGCTGATATTATTTATGTTTTGCTTAATTTAAATACACCTCCTGATTTGACAAAAACAAAAGCAAGGTTCCTAAAGTTAAAAGCTGTAAACTATTGCATTTTAGATAGATGTCTTTATTGGAAAAATGCAAGTGGTATATTGCTTAAATGTTTGCCTAAGTGTGATGCAGAGAAGGTTAAGCACGAGTTCCATGAAGGAGAGTGTGGAGGTCATTTGTACTGGAAGACAACAGCCAACAAAATTTTGAGGGCTGGTTTCTATTGGCCTACTCTTTTTCATGATGTTCACAAGATGATCATTTCCTGTCATAAATGTCAACTTTTTGAAGGCAAAAGAAAGCTGCTACCCCTGCCTCTGCATCCAATCACTGTTGAAGCCCCTTTTCAACAGTGGGGACTTGACTTCATAGGAGAAATCCACCCACCATTTTCTGCTCAACATAGATGGATTCTCACTGCCACAGACTATTTCACTAAGTGGATAGAAGCCATACCTTGTAGGCAGGCCAATGATTCTATTATTATAAAATTCATGGAGACTAACATTCTCTCCAGATTTGGCTATCCTACCAAGATCATCACTGATAATGTAGCAACATTTGGATCAAAGAAGATGGTTGAATTCTATCATAGATATCAGATAACATTGGGGCATTCCACGGCCTATTACCCTCAAGGTAATGGACTTGCATAATCCTCAAACAAGAGTTTAGTGAACATAATCAAGAAACTGTTGGAGGACAAAAAAAAGTCTTGGCACACAAAGCTAGTTCATGCACTTTGGGCTGACAGATTGACTTTGAAGAAATCTATTGGCATGTCACCTTTCCAGCTTGTGTATGGTACTGATGCAATTTTTCCAAACAGCCTTGGTGTACCAGTGATGAAGTTTATTCAAGAGTTGCAAACTGAAAATAATGACATAATCAGAAGAATAAATCAGACCATTCATCTTTAGCAAACCAGAGAGGAGGTTTATAACAAAGCATTGCAGAAACAGGACAGCATTAAAAATATTTTTGACATAAGAACAAAGGCCAGCAATTTCAATATTGGGGACAAAGTTTCAAAGTGGGACTCAAGGAGGGAAGACAAGGGCAAGCATGGAAAATTTGACAACTTATGGCTTGGCCCTTACTCTATTCATTCAGCTGCTGGTAACAATGCCTATTTATTGCAAGAGTTGAAAGGAGCAGAATTGTTTGGGGGTCCTGTCAATGGCAGGATGCTCAAAAATTACTTCTCTTGATCCATGTCATGTTTTGAAAGCCTTTTTATCTTTTTTCTCATTGTAAATACTCCACCCATCATTGCATTCAAAGTTATGAAAAATAAAAAATTCAAAAACAAAGAAAGAAAGAAAAGAGGGCACATTGTAAAAACAAGAAAGGTATAGCCCCATACCAAAAAAGAGAAACAAATCTGAAAATGTGCAAGCTTAAATGCCACTCCTGAAAAACACACTTCTAGTTAGTCAAACAACCTAATCTTGACTAATTAGTTTTAAATTTTCTGCTGATAGGATAGCGAATTCGATTTGCCAAACTGCTTAATCTTGGCTTATCAGTAGATAGTTTAGGATAGAAATCAAAGGTTCAAACATGCTCAAAATCTGAACCTAAGTTTCCAAAGAGACTGACTCACATCTGTTCCAAATTCTGAGTCAAAAAGGATGAAAATATGGTTCCAATCAGCTTAAAATCCGAACCAGTTGATAAAGGCAAGACAGCCCAAACAAGGTCAAAACAGAGCTGTAAAAAGAGGGAAGGAAATGCTTTGAAATTTCACATCTCAAGCCTTCCACTTTGTTTTAAATTTTGTACAAAATAATATCTATGTGCAGCTTGTTTTTATGCCATAGATCACAGCAAGTCAAACAGCTTAATCTTGACTTGGTTGTTTTTAAATTGTTGTTGTAGAATTTAGTGAATAAAATATGTTGGACAGTTTAATCCCAACAGATAGTAGATTAGGTAGAGAATCATATGGGCTCAACTGCTTAATCTGAGTCCATGGAGAAATAAGGAGTAGAAATAGATTAGATTTCCTGCTTTCAAAAGAATAAAATGTTGTAAAGAGTTTTCCAATCCAAGTGCACTCTAATGAAGAAAAAATGTTAGATTTGTAGGATTGGGTAGGTAGACAGCTTGTTGATGAAAGATACATTGTTTTTGTGGCTACTAATATTTTTTCAGAGCAGAAGAATATCATACAAGGAAAGAAAGGCAGCCCAATGGATGAGGCAACTGATCAGCCTCCCAGAGAATGCAAGTCCGAAGTTCTTGATGCCTTCAAGAAGGCACCATCCCCAAGTGGAGCCACTGTTAGCCACCTATAAAATTTCTTATACCAAAAGGTGGCTAAATCATTTTGGAGCCTTCAAGGAACGAATTTTATTGCAAAAATTGTTGGCTCTTGAAGACTCTTGAAGGCCTCATGCCTCTGTCCAAATCTTCACTGATGTGCCCATTTCACACTCTGGAATTCTGCTGATTTCAAAGACAGAATACTACTGTAAACACTAGTTTCCCCTTCCTTCCACTTCCAAAACTAACCTCATTTTTATCCCTTTATTCCCCATAAAATCCCTCATTTTTCATATTCTCCCTCTCCCCCATCGAAACCCCCCTTTGATAAGGTTTAAGACCCTTTCTTTGCCTTATCGAAACCCCCAACATCCATTAAAAAAAATCAAAATTGCATAAAAAATCACATTTTTTATATTGTAGACTTAAGCTCCTTTGGGCTAAGTCTTTAACCCCTCCCCTCCATACGCCCTGGTGCTGGAACCAGGCGCTAAGCCATTTGGGCACTTATCGCGTCGGAGGAAAACAGTGCACAAGTATTTTGCCTCACAAAGTTCTCCGATGCCGATTAGCCCTCCATTCTATCACCTCGGTCATATTATCTTCCACATAACCCATGGCCCCGCATAGGCACCAAGCCATTTCATCAATGTAAAGTCCTCCTGACCAAAACCTTTGTTATATTACATTTTTGGGTTTTAATTTGTTTTGTCGTCATGTTAAAAGAAAACCGGGCGAAATCCATCGCACCGCTTTCAAGAGGAAGGTGGTTTTCCTCGATCGACAACGATGCCATTCACCGGCTGACACATAGCTTTGAGCACTGTTGAAAAACCGCCCTCATCGCGCATTAAAGGTCGGATGTGGAGTGGGCGCGATATTGATGCGCGTCGTCCGATCTGAGGCCGCTCATCGGACGGTGATCGCGCTCTGAAGAAGCCCGACAGATAGACTAAGGTACGACGTGGTCATGAAAACATATCCATCGTCGATCTGATCTGCAGATCAACGGTCCACATTCAATCGCCCCCGTCCCCCTCGTCCACAGCAGTGCCGGTGATCCTAGTGCCACATCAGCGTCCACGCGGAAAAATTTAATTGGGGCGGGTCTTCACTTTTTCCCCGCGCAGTCAGCAAGCCTTTTCGTGACCCGAAATAGTTATACAGAGTGATTTAATTAAAGGTTTTGATGTCCGGGGCATCTTTCTAAGGTCTTGTGGTACCTGATCTTCACCATTGATTATGTGAGCCGATCTCATCCGACGGCCCACGTTTGTCCCGAGCTCCCCACTCATTTTTCAACCATTTTTCACCAAAACAAAGGTTTTTAACCTTTGTATCCGCTTTTTATTTTTTCGAATAATGTGACCCCTTCACGTTATTTATTCACCTCCGCTCCCAACCGTCGATCTTTGCGTAATCAAAGGCTCCGATTTAATCTCTTCTTCCGCCTTCCCTTTGACTTCTTCTGATCAATCTCGACCGTTGGATGATGCCATCCAACGGCCACGCTCACCCCACATATCCTTCCAAAGCAGTAAACCTATATATGCAGGATTTCATAATGTTTTTGTATTTTGCAGGGTATTAAATGGTTTTTCCGCCATGCTGAAGAAAATTCAAACGCTAAGGGTGACGATCCTTCTGCCTTCGATTCATCAAAGAGAAGCCTTCGCAGGGTTTTAACTCCATGTTTCATCGGTGTTTCATGAGGCATTGATGCCATATCACCCCTGCACAACCCTGCACATGAACAAACACAGTGAATCGAGCACAAATCAAAGAGTATCAATGTCGAAGACAAAAATATACCAAAACAGAAGATTGAAGACAGATCTGTGGGGATTACGTCTAAGATGGTTTATCAAAAGCCTAATCCCCAATTAAAACACGGTTTAAAGGTAAATCTTAAAGGTTCATCAGACAGAAAGCCTCCACCACCACATCTAAGGCAAATCGATTCCTCCCAGCTACCATAGTGCCACCTGTGCCTCAAAGCATTCATATTAGAGGCCGAAGTTATTGATCAGGATCAGATATTTGTCTCAAGTGCAGCCAGAGAGTAAATTCTGCAAACAACTTAATGACAAAATATCTGCAGAGTTACTTTAACATAACACAGAGCCTCAAAAGTTAAGAAAATCTCCCACCGAGCTTAAACTTAAATGTAAATCAATTAATATAGTAAGAATACCTGTACGCTTCTCCATTGAGCCCCTCAAAGGCCGAGAAGTCATTAATCTGTATTAATTGCTATGGGAGATATTTTATTCGATCTCACCTCCTCATTCTTCTATAAATACCTCTGTAGAAGATGAGATATTGTTGGTTGATTTGGCTACTGGACATTGAAATGTAATTGAGCTCGAGACTTCTATCTGTAAATAGTGTTCACTGGCTCTTGGAGCTCTACTTGTAATAGATAAGTTAGTCTGGGAGGTGTATATGACTGCTAAACTAAAGCATTGGACTTAAAGATGTAACTGGTTTGGAGCATCAATACAAGTTGATTTATGGGATCTTGGTCTATGTTGACGGTGATGTTTTTCTCATTGTAACTTGTTATTTTGTTTCTGTTTACACTGTGTTTCATCTTCTCTTATAAAGAACAGGATGCATGGAGTTAGCACCTACTGTATACCAGTACCCTTCTCTGACTGAAAATCTTTATCTGAATGTTTTCTTCCAATCTGTGTTATTTAGGAATGATTTAATTCAGTTTAAGCATAGGAATGTTGGCGTTCCCTCGTCTTATTATTTTAGCTGAATATTGTTCTAGGATGTTACTTTCATTTCATGTTAAGTAGAGATGAACTAAGGAAGATATGGTATGCCCTGGTCCTAGTTTTATCCCCAAAGACTGTCTGAATGTTTCCCTTGGAATGTGTTAAAAGCTGGATAGTTTCAAAGTACTTACCAGATCTTAGACCAACCTTTGTTATCATTTGTGTTTCCCTCTGTTTTTATATGTTTTCTATTGAAAGTGTATCAAAGGCTGGCTAGTTTCAAAGTACTTACTAGATCCTAGTTTACTTTCATGTCTTTCTTAAGTGTTTGTCAAAGGCTAGCTAGTTTCAAAGTACTTACCAGATCCTAGGCTACTCTTTGTTCTTCATCTGTTTAATTCCCCTTCTTTTTGTATCATTTCATTCCATAAATAAAATTTCAAAGAGATCCTTAGACATAGATGACTTGCCCCATGGAACACTCTTGCCTCTTGCTGTTTCAATTAAACCCTATTATGACTCCATAGCCCAATGGACTAAAACCTGCAATTATCTATCTTCCTGGCCAAAGCATGTTCTATTTGCTTGCAACTTCTCACCTTTGAAACTCTTTGCACTTATAACTTTCCACCTCAAATAGTAATCATGCTCAACCATCCAAAAACAAAACAAACCCTTGGCCTTCATAACTAGCCTAATATCATTATCCAAAACTCCAAAGACAAATCCATCTTTGCACTTATTGGAGAGATCCCTCTCCAGATTCAGGAGGGCTAGATCCTAAAATCCCAAAGTAGTTGAAACGATGTTTCTCCCTACGATCGTACTTTGCCAATCTTGCTGATTATAGGGAGCTAGCACAACCCCCAAAGTGATGCCGACGATGTTACCTGTCTGCTTCCAAAAACGAGATCTCCAAGTTTTCCTGTCAGCTGGATTAAATCATTCATAGGGAAACATAATCCAAAGGATTGCCAATAAAACTCAGTTATGCAAGATAAATTGAACAATAAGAGGCTCTTTCATTAGTGCAAGCTTGCTTGAAGCAGACCCACCCAAGTACCTGTTAGCAAAATAATCAATTCCCAGTAGTTGCACCAATATTGAGGGGGTTTACATCTGAATCTGCCTTCGACTTGCAGTCGTCAGAGGCCCAATACGGCTTAGATAACTAATATGAATTCTCGATGCTAGGTAACTTCACCACTCTCCAGTATTGTTGCACATATCATAAGGGCCACAATAGTTGAGAAAGCAATATATTACACAATAGCGTTCGATGCACTATAAATTCTAGGCCACAAATCAGCACACTCTTTCCCAATCTCCCCTTGGATTTACTATGATGCCTGCACTATCTTCAAAATACATATAAACGCCATCCTTTCTATGCTAGGAATTCTGTTGGCAAACAATGACGATAGGCATAACCTTCTTTCTGAGGTCGAGCTTTCCCTTCTTGACAATGGCCATAACCATATCCCCAACACAGAACACAGGCTACATGAAATCTGCTGAGACGACCCTTGATTCCCTGGCTACCACTGACAAACCCAGTGACATCCTGAACTTGTTCCCTGCGCTACCGCACGACCTCTCTTAGACATGGCTGCTTTGCCATGCTTCTCTGGTCTTTACCAAAAGCCAGAAAGCAAAATATATCTTTGAGGAAATCGAGGAAGAAATTTATGCTTTTCCATGCTTCTCTGGTCTTGACCAAAAACCGGAAAGTGAAATATAGCTTTGAAAATCGAGGAAGAAAGTGAATGGAATCCACAAAGAAAAATATTGTCGTGTAACCCTTGTATTCGCCAGAAAAGTATATTCTTTTAAGAACGACGAATCCACTACAGTGTCATGAAGTAGAACTTCATAATAAAAAGCCTATCGACTTAAATATTCCAAGTAAGTTGGATCTAGATTTGGTTAATAATATTTTAATTATGCATCAATATCTAGACTAACTCAATATTTGTTATAAATAGAAGGGTTTTTCCATTCATTCACTACCTTTTTTATCACCTTTTGATCTATACTTTTGGTCTAACTTTTATCCTCCATCTTTGTCAAAAAATTTCTACTTTTGCTTGTGAGCTCCCTTTGAGTTCTATTTTGTCTGGGTTTTCTACACCATCAAGAGAGAGAGATATCTTGGATCTAAAGCATTGAGGACATACAAGAAGCCATCCCATTGAGGGGGCCTGGTAACAACTTTCTGTGTTCCCTTCCCAGGTGTCATAACACAGAAAAATCTTTATAAATTCTTGTCTTGTATATTGGATGTATGGAGCAACTCTTGTTTATTTTTGTTGTTTAATGTCTTTAACTGCATAGATAAGGATTTTTATAGCATTTATTCTAATCACCTACTGCAGATCTAAGGAAATTGACAGCCACATTTGATGTTAGGGTTGTTTGTTATGCACAACTAAAGTGAGATTTTTTCATACGTCTGCTATTAGAATTCACTCTAACAACTATGTATTCATAATACTTTACATTAGGTCACTTTAATGATGAGAAAATCTATCTGTTAGATGTTTTCGAGAGAAATGGTTATAAGAAATTCCATGACATCAAGGCTTTCCATAAAGCTAGCCTAGGTCCTAAACCAAAAAGGGACCTTGGGGATCCTTTCCCCAAGGTCCAACTTCCCTATATTCAAGGAACCACTGAAAGTATTGCTCATGTTTTAAGGAAGAATAAGGTTTCTGCCACTTTCAAACCGATAAATACTATTTGAGGTATGCTAAAGTCTATAAAGGATTCAATCAACCCTTCTAACATGAAAGGAGTCTACTTAATCCCATGCTCTTGTGGTGCTCTCAATGCTTGTGAAACTGGTCGCTATGTCAAGTAGGCTATTTAAGAGCATATGGCTGATATCAAACATTACCGCTCTCATTCCTCTGCTCTTGCTTAGCATGCTGAGAAAACCAAGCACCATATTTTCAATAGAGACATTAGGATCGTAGCTAGGATAAACCAATATCATCACAAAAAATTCAGAGAGGTCATTGAAATTGAAAAACACTATGGAAATTTGAACCATGAAGATGTGTGGAAGATTAGTTTGGTTGCTACCCTTTCTTCCAATTTTGCTTTCTCCTTAATCCTTTCTCCCCCTTCCCTTTCCTCTTTCATTTTCATTATCCTTAGTTCTCTTATTATTTTGTTGTGTTTATCCTTATTGATTTCCAATTGTTTGAGATATCTATTATATTGCTTAGATATATACTTAGTATTAGGAATATATAATTTATACACATTAAGACGACATTTTCGTATACTATATTAATTTTCATAAACATTTTTTTTCCTTTCTTCCTTTTATTAATACTTATTATACCCATTTTTGAACCATTATTTTAGATTGTATTCATTAATGACATTTTTCTATCTTTATTTATATATGAATATATATTTATGTAGTATTATAAATATATAGGAAACTTTAAGCATATAAATTAATTTTTCATATACTTTATTGGTTTTCATTTTTATTTGTTAATAATATTTAATTTATTTATTTTTTAGTCTTTAATTTAGATTGTCGAGTCAGCAAAACTATAGTGATCTAGGAACACTTCTCTCCCTCCTCTTCGATCATAGAAATAAAATATTAAAAAGTCTTAATTAATCTCTTTCCTTCTTAAGGTCTAATAAACCTCATTGGTCTAGATGTTAATCATCATCATCATCATCAACATTTTTCTTGATATTGTTTGTACATATAAAATAATTTTTCATATACTTTATTGAATTTCATAAACAATTTTTGTTTGTTATTAATTCTTATATTCATTTTCTTGTAGTCAAAGTTTATTTTATTCTTTATATTATTTAATAATGGAATTTTTCTCTCCCACACACACTAATATATATATATATATATATATATATATATATATATCACTATTTTCCTTTTTATATTTTATTCTTCCTTTTCATATTAATCTTTCTTTAAAATATTTAATTATTTGGTTTTAATTGTTATTAATTTTATCATTTAATTTCTTTGTAATTATTGTGAATGTTTGATACGCTCTAGAGGTATCGAGTCGAGGGTTCCTCACGTTGTTCCTCCTGGGTGTGGGGAGTAGTTTTCAGTTACGGTGGATGCTGGAGAGACCCTTGATTCTCCTTGGGGGCAACAGTTAAGGTTTTGTTGTTGTCGATTGAAGTGTTTGGGTGGGAGGTTGGAGAATTTTGATGACATTACAGGAGCGGTGGGTACGTTGGGATGCCCCGCCTTGGGGATGGAAATACGAGGCATGCAGAGTAGCCAGAGTAGGACAATGGAACATCATTGAATTCATTAGGGAGCTGAGAGACAGAGGAGGGTGATGCAGGCTCTCTGGGTCGTGTGGTTGTACTAGCGACGTTGGATTCTATCGCTTCTCAAGTTCGGAACATCTAAGTGAACATCGACATCCTTAGAAATCACAAATATGATTACCACAACGATTTGGTTGCTTACATCAATGACATTCAATTCGGCCACAATGAAATCATGGAAAAAACTCAACTACATGTGATGCCAACAAAGGTGCACCAACGACCACCTTCACAGTCTAGAAGCGAGGGTGGAGCACATTGATTTTCATATGCATGAATATGTTGGCCACTTCGCAGCTCCCCTTGTAATTACCCCCAATCCCCCTCCTTAAACATGCTGCTTTATGTTGTGTTTAAATTTTTGTTTATTGCATGTATGTCATGGCCTCCAGGCCACCGAAGAATAAGGCATGCTGTCGGTTGCTCATGTTATCTTCCAGCTCCCAATATCAACAAGTTTGTTCGGACTTAGAGAAAGGGACTTGTCGAGATGTATTTTGTACTATGCACTTTGATGATAATCTAATGAAATGAATTTTGATTGAAAAAAAACAAAAATTGTGAATGTTTGATTATTTTTCTGAAGAAAAAATCGTAATTTTATTCAACTTAAAAACCAAGGAACAAAATTAGATTTTGCAGATGCTTGAAGGCGTTGAATCAGATTAGTTTTTTGGTTGATAATTACAACAAAAAAATGATAATTACATGAAATTTTCGGGCCTAAGTGTGATAATAATCAGTTAGTTTCCCCTTTTTTCATTTATTTTTTTCCACCTTCTGTCAAACTCCTTGATTAAGGGTGGCCTGTACTATTTCCAATTTGTTTCCTTCCACCTTCGGGGGAGCCTCTTTATCTGAATCCAAACTCTCATATTTATGAGTTCACTTAATGCCCACTACTTCCTTTTGAATGGGTATGACTGCCTTCTTCTACTTTTCTACTATGCTCTTTGTTGTTTATGTACCATTGCTATTTTCCTCATGTTGATTACTAGGAGTCTAGAGCACCACTAAGCCATTGGCCTTTTGCCTATCTTCTCCTTCCTCCATTTGGGATCATTGTTGATTTTGTGCCTATGGATGTTGCTAACTCTCATCCATCTCTTCATCTTCGTCATCAAAAGAAGGTGGATCTTGAAATTTCCAACCCTTTGGGTTTTGCGATCTCTTCTTTGTCCTATTTTTTCACTTGAGGGCACGAGTTTTGCAGATGCCCTGTCTGATGACAAATCCAACACTTGAATGTAGTGTTTTTAATGTCTAGCCACTATGTCCACTTGAAATATTGATGATTCAAATGGATGTGATCTGGTAGGCCTTTGCTTAAGTCTAATGTTCAAATTTACTTAACACCTATTTTTTCCCTACATCTCTCACCTATTTATCTCTCTGTTATAGATCATGTTTCATGTCTCTGTTCTGAGAATGAGCCACACTTGATGGCTCAAAACGTCAACAAAAAAAATCCAATGTGAGTATTCTGAAAATGCAAGATCAATATTTTTTAATTAAAAAACAATAAAAACAAAATAAAATAAAATTTAATATTCAAATAATATTAAATTGTAACCATTATATTAAATTTTAAATTATTTATTTATCAAAATTATCTAAAAGTTTTGTTTCATAATTTATTATTTAAATAAAAAATGTTCTCATAATAATGAAATTTTGATAATAGTGATAATAGGGTTTTTTGTTATGCACAACTAAAGTGAGCTTTTTTCGTACGTTTGCTATTAGAATTCACTCTAACAACTATGTATTCATAATACTTTACATTAGGTCACTTTAATGATGAGAAAATCTATCTGTTAGATGTTTTCGAGAGAAATGGTTATAAGAAATTCCATGACATCAAGGCTTTCCATAAAGCTAGCCTAGGTCCTAGACCAAAAAGGGACCTTGGGGATCCTTTCCCCAAGGTCCAACTTCCCTATATTCAAGGAACCACTGACAGTACTTCTCATGTTTTAAGGAAGAATAAGGTTTCTGCCACTTTCAAACCGATAAATACCATTTGAGGTATGCTAAAGTCTATAAAGGATTCAATCAGCCCTTCTAACATGAAAGGAGTCTACTTAATCCCATGCTCTTGTGGTGCTCTCAATGTTTTTGAAACTAGTCGCTATGTCAAGTAGACTATTTAAGAGTATATGGCTGATATCAAACATTATTGCTCTCATTCCTCTGCTCTTACTTAGCATGCTGAGAAAACCAAGCACCATATTTGCATTAGAGACATTAGGATCGTATCTAGGATACCAATATCATCACAAAAAATTCAGAGGTCATTGAAATTGAAAAACACTATGGAAATTTGAACCATGAAGATGGGTGGAAGATTAGTTTGGTTGCTACCCTTTCTTCCAATTTTTCTTTCTCCTTAATCCTTTCTTCCCCCTTCCCTTTCCTCTTTCATTTTCATTATCCTTAGTTCTCTTATTATTTTGTTGTGTTTATCCTTATTGATTTCCAATTGTTTTAGATATCTATTATATTGCTTAGATATATACTTAGTATTAGGAATATATAATTTATACACATTAAGACGACATTTTCGTATACTATATTAATTTTCATAAACATTTTTTTTCCTTTCTTCCTTTTATTAATACTTATTATACTCATTTTTGAACCATTATTTTAGATTGTATTCATTAATGACATTTTTCTATCTTTATTTATATATGAATATATATTTATGTAGTATTATAAATATATAGGAAATTTTAAGCATATAAAGTAATTTTTCATATACTTTATTGGTTTTCATTTTTATTTGTTATTAATATTTAATATATTTATTTTTTAGTCTTTAATTTAGATTGTCGAGTCAGCAAAACTATAGTGATCTAGGAACGCTTCTCTCCCTCCTCTTCGATCATAGAAATAAAATATTAAAAAGTCTTAATTAATCTCTTTCCTTCTTAAGGTCTAATAAACCTCATTGGTCTAGATGTTAATCATCATCATCATCATCACCATTTTTCTTGATATTGTTTATACATATAAAATAATTTTTCATATACTTTATTGAATTTCATAAATAATTTTTGTTTTTTATTAATTCTTATATTCATTTGCTTGTAGTCAAAGCTTATTTTATTCTTTATATTATTTAATAATGGAATTTTTCTCTGCACACACACTCATATATATATATATATATATATATATATATATATATATCACTCTTTTCCTTTTTATATTTTATTCTTCCTTTTCATATTAATCTTTCTTTAAAATATTTAATTATTTGGTTTTAGTTGTTATTACTTTTATCATTTAATTTCTTTGTAATTATTGTGAATGTTTGATACGCTCTAGAGGTATCGAGTCGGGGGTTCCTCACGTTGTTCCTCCTAGGTGTGGGGAGTAGTTTTCAGTTACGATGGATGTTGGAGAGACCCTCGATTCTCCTTGGGGGCAACAGCTAAGGTTTTGTTGTTGTCAGTTGAAGTGTTTGGGTGGGAGGTTGGAGAATTTCGATGACATTATAGGAGTGATGGGTACGCTAGGATGCCACGCCAATAAGGGAGGCCACGCTTTGGGGATGGAAATACGATGATCTGGATTTTATGCAGGAACGCAACAGAATACAAATATAACCATAAGCATAGAGATGCAGTGGAAATAATGCTTCATTTTATTAATAAACGAATGACTGAAATAAGCTTACAAACATAATGGAAATAATCTAGGGCGCTGGTATCAGATCTTCCGAGAAGAGCAGCGTACGCAGCGCCTAAACCCAAGCGACATTGAGGCTCGCAGTGCCTATTACGTACATAATGAAAACAGATGAGCCAGGCACCGCGCGTACTCTGAGAAGAGATGCCGGGTGGCTACATGCCTATCTCGAACCGTGTTACAATGCAAGCATGATAGAGACAAGATATAGCCAGGGCACCAGTCGCGCTATCTCCTCGAGAAGAGATGTGTTGCCTCAGCTCTCGAATCGTATTACAATGAGGCTCGAGGGCTTGGCTTATTGTTGGAGAACAAATGCGAAAGGTCGTTATCCCAAAACTCGCAACTGTAGGAGCTCTCTGAAAGCGCCAAAACTGTGGGCCCCGTTTGGGTAAATTGGTGGTTCAACTTCCCGGGGACGTAACTTTGGCATCCGATCTCTGTTTGACGCGCTCAATAGCTCGTTAGAAAGATCTGTCCAAGGTGTACAACTTTTGAACGAGCAACATCGGTCTAGGGACCCATGTTGCTCTCCGTTTTCCCAAAAAACATCGTTTAGGGCCTCAAAACGGCTCCGGAAGTTTAAGACCCGAAAAACTGCTAAAAATAGTAAGTTGTGCCGAAACTTACAAACTGAAATAACTGATGGTGGGGATTCAAATGGACTCGATGGGTGGCCACCAATATCCACCTGGATTATTAATGCCCCAAAACGGCTGCGGGTGTGCAGGACCCGAAAACCTGCTATAAATAGTGTTGTATTGTCGAAAATCCGAAAAATTGATGTTGCGGTCCAAATGGAATAGTGAGTGAAATGGAATACGTGTGAGGCCACCGACATCCACTCGGATCATTCTCCCCCCCTAGAAGCAATGGTTCTATCACATAAGTTCCTCCATGGGGGGGGGGGGGAATTCTCACGAACTCGTCGTTGATTTAGACAAAAGCACCTACAAGTAACCATCGAAGGATCTCGAAAATTGTCCATCATCGTTGCCTTCGTCGAGCTCTCGAGCGCATTTTGACAGATCTCTCCCTCGTCTTTCTTTCCTTCCGCCATGGGGGGTCGTCGGGGTTGCGAGGTTGAACTCCTTATACCCTAGTCGCGTTGAGGACATGAAGAGAAAAACAGAGAAAGAGCAGACCGCTCTGATACCACTGATCGGGATTTTATGCAGGAACGCAACAAAATACAGATATAACCATAAGCACAGAGATGCAGCGGAAATAATGCTTCATTTTATTGATAAACGAATGACTGAAATAAGCTTACAAACATAATGGAAATAATCTAGGGCACTGGTAGTGTATCTCTGAGAAGAGATATAGCGTACGCAGGCCTCTAAAATGTGTTACATTGAGGCTCACAGGCCTATTACAGACATAATGGAAATAAATGAGCTAGGGTACTGGCAGCGTATCCCTGAGAAGAGATGTGGTGGCTACCAGCCCCTGAACTGTGTTACAATGCAGACATGATAGAGATGTAGCGAGCTAGGGCACTAGTCGCACTTATCTCTGAGAAGAGATGTGTTGGCTCCCAGCCCCCTGAACTGTATTACAATGAGGCTCGAGGGCCTATTTATTTTTTAGAAACAATGTAGAATCTGAAACGTCCAAAACCCTAACCGTAGGAGATGAAGCGCCAAAACTGTGGGCCCCGTTTGGGTAAATTGGTAGTTCAACTTCCCGGGGACGTAACTTTGGCATCCGATCTCTGTTTGACGCGCTCAATAGCTCGTTAGAAAGATCTGTCCAAGGTGTACAACCTTTGAACGAGCAACATCGGTCCATGGACCCATGTTGCTCTTCATTTTCCCAAAAAACGTCGTTTAGGGCCTCAAAACGGCTCCGGAAGTTTAAGACCCGAAAAACTGCTAAAAATAGTAAGTTGTGCCGAAACTTACAAACTGAAATCACTGATGGTGGGGATTCAAATGGACTCGATGGGTGGCCACCAATATCCACCTGGATTATTAATGCCCCAAAACGGCTCCGGCAAAGGTGACCCGAAAACCTGCTATAAATAGTAAGTTGTGCTGAAGCTGAAAAACTGAAAGAATTGATGCTGCGGGTCCAAATGGAATAGGTGGGAGGCCACCGATATCCACCTGGATCATACGAGGCATGCAGAGTAGCCATAGTAGGACAATGGAACATCATTGAATTCATTAGGCAGCCGAGAGACAGAGGAGGGTGATGCAGGCTTTCTGGGTCATGTGGTTGTACTAGCGACACTGGATTCTATTGCTTCTCAAGTTCGGAACATCTAAGTGAACATCGACATCTTTATAAATCACAAATATGATTGCCACAACGATTTGGTTGCTTACATCAATGACATTCAATTTGGCCAAAATGAAATCATGGAAAAAACTCAACTACATGAGATGCCAACAAAGGTGCACCAACGACCACCTTCACAATCTAGAAGCAAGGGTGGAGCACATTGATTTTCATATGCATGAATATGTTGGCCACTTCGCATCTCCCCCTGTAATTACCCCCAATCCCCCTCCTTAAACATGTTGCTTTATGTTGTGTTTAAATTTTTGTTTATTGCATGTATGTCATGGCCTCCAGGCCACCGAAGAATAAGGCATGGAGTCAGTTGCTCATGTTATCCTCCAGCTCCCAATATCAACAAGTTTGTTCGGGCTTAGAGAAAGGGACCTGTCGAGATGTATTTTGTACTATGCACTTTGATGATAATCTAATGAAATGAATTTTGATTGAACAAAAACAAAAATTGTGAATGTTTGATTATTTTTCCGAAGAAAAAATCATAATTTTATTCAACTTGAAAACCAAGGAACAAAATTAGATTTTGCAGATGCTTGAAGGCGTTGAATCAAATTAGTTTTTTGGTTGATAATTACAACAAAAAAATGATAATTACATGAAATTTTTGGGCCTAAGTGTGATAATAATCAGTTAGTTTCCCCTTTTTTCATTTATTTTTTTCCACCTTCTGTCAAACTCCTTGATCAAGGGTGGCTTGTACTATTTCCAATTTGTTTCCTTCCACCTTCGAGGGAGCCTCTTTATCTGAATCCAAACTCTCAAATTTATGAGTTCACTTAATTCCCCCTACTTCCTTTTGAATGGGTATGATTGCCTTCTTCTGCTTTGCTACTATGATCTTTGTTGTTTATGTACCATTGCTATTATCCTCATGTTGATTACTAGGAGTCTGGAGCACCACTAAGCCATTGGCCTTCTGCCTCTCTTCTCCTTCCTCCATTTGGGATCATTGTTGATTTTGTGCCTATGGATGTTGCTAACTGTCATCCATCTCTTCATATTCGTCATCAAAAGAAGGTGGATCTTGAAATTTCCAACCCTTTGGGTTTTGCGATCTCTTCTTTGTCCTTTTTTTTCACTTGAGGGCATGAGTTCTGTGGATGCCCTGTCTGATGACAAATCCAACACCTGAATGTAGTGTTTTTAATGTATAGCCACTATGTCCACTTGAAATATTGATGATTCAAATGGATGTGATCTGGTAGGCCTTTTCTTAGGTCTAATGTTCAAATTTACCTAACACCTATTTTTTCCCTACATCTCTCACCTATTTATCTCTCTGTTATAGATCATGTTTCATGTCTCTGTTCTGAGAATGAGCCACACTTGATGGCTCAAAACGTCAACAAAAAAATCCAATGTGAGTATTCTGAAAATTCAAGATCGATATTTTTTAATTAAAAAACAATAAAAACAAAATAAAATAAAATTTAATATTCAAATAATATTAACTTGTAACCATTATATTAAATTTTAAATTATTTATTTATCAAAATTATCTAAAAGTTTTGTTTCATAATTTATTATTTAAATAAAAAATGTTCTCATAATAATGAAATTTTGATAATAGTAATAATTAACATCCACTAACATCAAATATTATAATTAAACTTCAAAAAAAAAAATTATAATTTTATTGATTTATGATAGTTTTATTAAATTAAAAAGTAAAAACAGTTGATAATATGACAAATATTTTGAAAATTAAATATAATGTCAGGTCCCTATAATACTAGTGTATCCCCTTTATTGTTATTGTTAGTGTAGCCCCCTATTGTTATTGTTGTGCCCATGTAGCCCCGATATTGTTATTTTTGTGCCCCATAGAAGCCCACAATTTTTATTGTTGTGTCCTTACATTATTATTGTTATGTATGCTCTAATTAAATTATGACCCCTTAGACTCCTATTTATACAAAGGAGGCCTTGTCATTTGAATCATCCAAGAATTGTTCATTTATGTAATGTAAAGGAGGTTTCCCCCTCGAAGAGGATAATTTTTAAGTCATTTATCTCTCTTTTCTTTTGTTTTGTGATCTAGTTGCATAACATTTGCTATTAGAGCTTCGCATTCTAGGGTTTCACTGTTGAAAACAGGCCATTTTGAAATTTTCGCTATATCATTTTTTCTACGAAGGTTAAGAACTTAAAATTGCGACCACATGGATCTTAAATATTGATGAAATTCCTATAAATAATTCAAATCTTGGTTCACTATATTTTATGAGATATGGTCAAAGAAGTTAGGGTTTTTCAATATTTTAGAATTCAGTCTCAAATATGTAACCTTGGGAAAATTATCATAACTTTCTTTCCGAGCATCGGATTTGAATTTCCTAAAAATTGATTGAAATAAAACGAATGGTAGTTTTTGTGTATCATTTTCAATTTGAAAGGTTGAAACAGTGACACGTGACATTCCGTACAAGTTTTCTCTACTGAACTAGTTTATAATCAAGCCATCGTGGGAGATTGGGCATAAAATAATCTTTAAGAATCCAATATTTTTCTGACTTGTGGCATTAGAAAGAGGACTCCTAGGGATACCAGAGGTTGGAATTTTAGACCTTGGAGTTACGAAATTACAAAGATAAAATAGTTTCAATATTGATCTCTAAAAAAGCAAGAAAAAAGTGAGTATTTTTTTTTCGCATAACTTTTGTTTGAAAAATTAGTTTGAAGTGATTCAAAATCCATAGTGACGCATAGATATCATTGTTTTATTCCAAAATTCCTTGAAAAAAAAAATGGACACATCTAGCAAGGAACTAGAAATCTCTTCAATGGCGCATGAAGAAGAGGAAGAAATGCAACATGATATATCAAAATTACGATACCAAGTTCAACAAATTTCGCTCTCATAAAGAGTAACCATAAAATGAACTGCAAGCTAAGATTAATGGTATAGAATAAAAATTGAAAGGCAACATTGAAGATTTGAATAATGGTTTAAACGAATACATGAAAGGTTTGAAGGAAGGTTTGACAAACTTGTTACAAGAAATGCTTCCTAGTGGTGAAAAGGTACTCCATGAAAATTAGGAAGAGGACAAAAAGAATATGAAATATGATTTAGAGACTCCAAAATTGGGTTTAAGACCTACCACATTCCAAATATAGATATGAGGAAGTTTTATGGCAAGGATCTGGTAACATGGATACTACAGATGGAGCAATATTTTGATTTCCATGATGTGCAACACACAAAAAAGGTACACATTGCATCTTTATATTTAGAACCCAATCAATTTTTATGGTATCGATGGATTTTTTCTCATAAACCACTTGTCACTTTTTCAATTTTTACAGAGGAGATGATATCATTATGGGGATACAAAGAGAAACACCTTTTTTATCCAATTGATAAATCTCAAACAAAAGGGTTCAATGGAAGAGAACATTGAGGACTTACAAAAATTAAATATCGGGGTAATTGATATTCCAGAGGAGCATAGGATTGATGTCTTCATAGGGACTTTAATGGATAACATCCAACATGTGGTTCATCTTTTGTAACCTGATTCATTAGAGAAGGCATTCAAGGTGGCAAGAAAAGTTTAAAGAAAAATTGTGGCAATAAGGAAGTGCACCACTCAGAACTATAAAGATGGAAGTGTTGTTTCTCCTAGCCTTGCACGAACTACAAGGTTGACACCACAAAAATTGGAGGGAAAAAGAGAAAAAGGCTTTGTTACAGTTGTGATGGAAAATACACTAAAGGTCATAAGTGTGCTAAGAAGAAATTATTCTACATAGATTGTGAAGAGGAGGAAGAAAAGGAACAAGAAACATCAAAAGAGGAGGATATACACTAGGAACCAACCCCAGAGAAAGAAGAAATGAGTCTGGCCATATATTTTAATGCATTGGCAAGAATTACCACTCCTCAAACTCTCAAGATAGAAGGATATATCAAGAATAAAAAGGTAATAGTGTTGATTGATTCATGTAGTACCCATAATTTTATTCATTGTAAGATAGCCAAGGAATTTAATTGCTTTGTATATCCAACACAAGAGTGTCAAGTGATGGTTGCAAATGGAGGAACTATAAACTTCTCTTAAAAGTACCATAATGTCAAGCTAACCATGGGTGAATATGTAATTAATAGTCTAATTATTTCCATTCCAATGGGTGATGTTGATGTTGTACTAGGAGTCCAATGGTTACAATATTTGGGGACGATAGGGTGAAAATGTGAAGCTGGGTTACGATTTTGTGAGAATTTCCAATGAAAAATTCATAATCTTATTTTTTTGGCCGAACTAAATAAATTTTCTGCCAAACTATTTAAAAAATTCCAGTCGAACTCTTATTTTAACTTTCAGTTTAAACTTGACCATTTAGAGTAACGCCAACTGTTTAATGGATTTTTTGCCGAAGGGGAAAAAGGCGACAATAAGATTTTTCGGAAAAATATTTTATTCGGCATATATGTGTGTGTGTGTGACAACTGTTAGACCGTTGCAGACTTTTCTGCAGTTTTTGGTTCGACATTTGGTTTTCATTCATTGTTAGTTCAATTGCTGTTGTTCGGTTGGCATGTAGATGCATTGGAGGAATTTGCTATGTAAATATGGTTTTTGTTTATTGTTTTCAGTTTTTGGTAATTGTTAGGTTGATTTGTATTGATGGTTTGTTTGGTTTTTGCAGTATTGCTCGTTTGCATGCCTTGGAATTGTGCATGTGTCGACTTATCAGGTATGCATCATATAGTGCTCTGGGTAATGCATTTCAACATTTCGGAAGCATTTGTAAAGATGAAGAATTGAGTTAAATCTCTCTCTTTTTTACATTTTGTTTTGGATGGAATTATATAGTCCTTTTAATTCTTTAGTATTTAATCTGAAGAATTGTGTTGTGCTCTTTCTTAGCTATATTATATTGTTATATCTTTTGGTAGTTCAGTTAGTTGGAATCTTAGTTATAATAATATGCTTCTCTTTTTCTCCCACCAGAGAGCACATCCTAGACATCATATGATCTGAAATGGGTGGCTGACTTGTTATGCTATGCAAGCACCTCCCACTCAGTTAAACAAATTAAGATCTTGCTTATACTTGATAGTGCGGAATTGAATACCTGAATCAGGTGTATGTGTTTTAAAATTTTGTAAGGCTTTATGTGTGAGGAATTATAACCTTTGTTATTTTTTATTAAAAACATGTACAAAAAGCATAAATTGCAGCAAATGAATCATCAACACATAACAGCAAATTTAATAAAGGATTTCACCCGAATGTTGTGGGCTATGTCTCCTTGAGCCTTTGTCAATTGACTTGGCTCTTCGGGATTATGATGGAAAATTTATTTTACAAGTTTTTACTTAACTCCAATGGTTTTTTATTTTGTACCAATGGGTTTAGAATACCATCATACCCCTATAATGGCTATTATATCTATGGAGATGGAGCTAGGCTCCCTTGGAATTGACCTCTTCTGTCGGTGCCCTTAAGCTTCCCTGAGCTTATCTGTCGCACTAACTCCCTTATAATTCCTTTTCTATCCCTAAAAAATTTTCTATTGTCTCCAACATATATCAATAATCCAAAATAGACTGTTCATTTTCTCCAAATGAGCTCCGGCTCCCCAATCTAGTCCTCCAATCCCTGTTGGCGTTGGGCTGCCCAAAACTTCCCTGTGGCTTCTTCGGCTCTAGAAGTCTCAAAATGGCTCTGAAAATACCTCCAATGGATTCATAATGTCCAAAATAGTTATAATAGACTATTCACTTTCTGAAATTGGCCTCTGGCTGCTCTGGTTACGCCCCCAACACCTGGTGGCACCCTATGGCTCTAGGCTCACTGAAAACTTCCCTGTAGCATCTTGGCCTTTAGAAGTCTCCAAATTCTTCTTCAAACCCTATCATTGGATTAATAAGGTTCAAGATAGTCATAACAGACTATTGGTTTGCTGAGAATGGCCTCTGGCTTCCCTGGCTAGGCCTCATTCTCCTGCTGGCCCCTGGTGATCCTAGTGGCCCTTGGAACTTCTCTAAAGAAAAATCATGCTAAGAAGTCCTCTAATGGCGCTGAAACCTCACCAATGGCTCTGGAATGTCCAAGAAAGTCTAAATTGACTATTCACGCTCTCATAATGGTCGAAAAATGGTCCTCCAACTCCTTTTCCCAGTTACACCTAGGAAAGCGCCACTAAATGTGGAGGACTCCAGTTAACTAGAGTCAAAATAGTGGATACCACCACTTTGGGTGCGCTTCCAAATTTACCGCCGAATTAACCACAATAATAAATGCTAGTGGTTTGGGTGGCCACATGCCAACCCCAAACCATGGCTTCCAAACCACAACCGTCAGCGGAAACCACGACCACAACTGTGGTTTGATAAGGTTTAACTGTGGGTTTGATGGAGGGTTCAAGATAACGACACAGAGAGTTTAATGTTAATTTCTCCATTTGAACGATACACGGGATGTTAGCGTTGATTACGGAGGAGGGTGTTAACCTTATCCGCGTGGAGAAACCGTTTGATAAACGTTGCCATGTGATTGCCTTTGCGGACGGATTGCAGTTGGCACTTTTTCGCCATCGGATTTGTATCGGCGCTTGGTCCTGGGCTAAGGCCATATGGGGAGGGGGCTAGCCCCCCCCCAACCCCCAAATACGAATTCATCAAACCTTTAATATAACTTGTGACCCTTAGAGGTTAAGAACCAACTGTAGAGTGAGTGGTAAAGGCGCGGGCATGCAGGCAAGGAGGTCCAGGGTTTGATCCCCGATCGCTCCAAAAAAAAATTATTCAACCTTCCTGGGCCACGTGGCGGCCTCCGGGCCTGTCACGTGGTGGCCTATGATTGGTCGAAACTAAAAAACGTACAACCCATCCATCAAATAGGACCGTGCCACTTGTCACGATCGGGTTGGCCCAGAAGGAATATTCTAGGGGAATATTTTGAGGAATATTCTAGGAATATTCCCAGTGAATATTTCTTTTTGTTGACTGTACAATTGCCCAGTCAACCCTGGTCAACTTTCGAAATTTGCAGTTTACTAGACTTTTCAAAACGTGATAACTTCTTCATATGGTGTCGGTTTTTCGAACCGTTCATGGCACTGGAATTAGGAAGATGAAATCTATCAAGTTGCTCAAGTTCGGCACACTTTTGAACACTTTGAAATTTGAGCTGTCACTTAGGTCCTTATCCAAATCTGATCACTCCTCCCCATTGGGAATATTTTGGACCCCAAAAGACTTGAATACTTATTCAGTAGATGAGAGTACAACTCCCTCACCTTTCCAGCCTCCATCCACTTTGCCTTGCTTGGCTTAGTGCTTTTGAGCCCCAACTCGAAGGTAGTCAACACTTTCCGTCTTTGATACTCTTGTCCTCCTGTCAAGAATTGTATCCTCTTTGAGCTCATCTAGAAATTTCTGGAGAGAAATCTTCAGTTGAAGGTAGTTGAACATTACTCCCTTGATCATCGATCAAAGGTAGCTCATACAAACATAAGTTTTCAACAGAAATACATGCATACATGACTGGAATTTGCATATGTAAAAATGAATGTATGTCTTACTGGGTCAAGAAGTCAAACTAATTCTTACCAACCCACTTCCATGGTGATTTTTCCTGCTGAAAATATTCTTCTAGTGAATCATCTGGACTCACATCGATGATGGAATCTTTGGTTACATTTTCGCCAATCTTTCTATCCTCTTGCTTCAAATGCTTGGGATGATTGGTTGGATGCAGTGTCCAACATTGGGCAATAAGATGTGCCTTCTTCTGGCAATGTGTGCAAGTCTTTTGTATCTTTTGTTCAAATTTCCTTCACTTTGACTGTTTCTTGTATGCTTTCATCCTCTTCCAGCATCTTGAAACTTCATGGTTACACAAACCACAATAGGAACATCAACTCTTTCTTCCATTCATGCATGCAGATTTGTCATGCTTAACATAAACATAATAAACTTGACTATGGGAAGAATTATACCTCAAATATTTCTTTGCATGTCCATCTTTTTTAACTTCTTGAGGAGATGAACTTGTAGAGGTTCCAGCTCTCTTTTGTAGACCAACATTAGTGTTCATGTCTTGATAGCTGTCAGAACTCTCTTGCTCACCATAAGCTGCATGTCTACAAACATCTTACTGCAACATAGGCTTTAAACAGTGGCATTCATCTTGAATACAAATTTGACATGTTTGTGGTTTTGAACTTGCGACAAAAGTTCTTTTTTGGAACTGTCTCAAGTGCCATCATGGCTTTGGAGTTTTTGCCATAAGATTTAACATAGCCTAGACCAAACTTCTTAGTCCTTTCCTCAACCATAATAGGCTCAATCATGCTTGTGCATGTTTTCCTAGACCCTTGCCTTCATAGCCCATTTTTAACATTAATTTGGATGCTATACCTCTAGTGTGTTTTTCAAATGAACCTACACATCTTTATGAAGCGGAAATTGAAGACAAATTTGAGTGATTTACCTCCGCTTCAAGCATGTGTTTGGTTAAGGCCTCTTGGGCATGATGGAGCTGCATCTCCATCTCATGCATTCTTCTAAGAAGTCCTTCTTTCTCTTGCTTCATAGCAACCAATTGCTCATGAAGTCTAGTACTTTCCTTTCCATCTTCATATAGACTTTGCACCATATCCTTCAAGACGTAGAAGTCTCGCTTCATCTCTTCATAAAAGAGTCTTATAAAAGAGGAGGATTTAGAAACCCACTACTACATTTGGCGGAAATTCTGACACTTGGTTCCGATGCTTTTGACCAAATGTCGGAAATATCCCCAAATTTTTTCCATCCCGCCCGAAACCGTCGCTATACCGACGTTTATAGAAAAGTGTCGCAATACTGACACTTAGAAAAGTGTCGCAATTGCGACGTTTGGAGGAAGACGTCACAATTGAGACACTATGGCCCAAAGCGTCGCTATTGCGACGACTGCCTCCAAACGTCGCAAGTGCGACACAATGTCTAGGTTTCACAATTGCGACGTTTGGAGGTACCCATCGCAATAGCGACGCTTTTTCCGCCATCAGTATAACGACACTTATATGCGCGCTACATAAAAATACGAAACTTATATGCATGCTACATAAAAATTCGAAACTTATATGCGCGCTACATAAAAATGATTTTATTGTTTCCTATCCGTCGCAATAGCTACATTAACATCTGATATCACGCACGCATTCGCCCTCCGCGCTTGCAGAACATCATTCACCCTCAGCTCTTGCAGAACAGCATTTGCCCTCAGCATTCGCCCTCAGCGTTTGCCCTCAGCTCTTGCAGAACAGCATTCGCCCTTAGCTCTTGCAAAATGGTAAGTTCTTATTGTAGGCCCTTCCTCCTATAGTAGGGTTGACTCTATTTGGGTTTTTTTGGTCAATTCCATTGGACTGTGTTAGGCTGTAGGGTTCTCTCTAGATGTCAAGAATCAAGATTCAGTACCCTCTATTATCTTCATCACCCAATACAAGATTTAAATTTTTCCCAAAGAAACGCTTATTAATTTGGCAGCCATTATTTCTCCCCGCTTTAAAAACCCTACATTTAAATGAAAACAAGCATTGCATTACAACTACAAAAATCTATTAGTGTTCAAATGTACATGTGTGCTACATTAACGTCTCTGACACCGCGAGCGCATTCGCCCTCGCCCTCTGCGTGCACGCATTCGCTACCTCCCTCCGTAACATCATTCACCTCCCCGCATTCGCCCGAGCTTCAAGGCACGCACGCCCTCGCACTCGCCTCAGCTCTTGCGTAACATCATTCGCCCTCAACTCTTGCACGAAAGATCTCACCCCCGCATTCGCCCTCGCCCGCAATGCGCATTTGCCCTCGCATTCGCCGCCGTTCGCTCGGGCTCTGCGTGCAACACCCGCCAAATGGTTCTTGCAAAATGGTAAGTTCTTACTGCAGGCCCTTCCTCCTATAGTAGGGTTGACTCTATTTGGGTTTAGGCTGTAGGGTTCTCTCTAGATGTCAAGAATCAAGATTCAATACCCTCTATTATATTCATCACCCAATACAGGATTTAAATTTTTCCCAAATAAACGCTTATTAATTTGGCAGCCATTATTTCTCCCTACTTTAAAAACCCTACATTTAAATGAAAACAAGCATTGCATTTCAACTACAAAAATCTATGAGAATCCAACTAAGGGTTTCTCGACAAAATCATGCCATAACCTGGCATTTTGAAACCCAAATTTGAATCCATCATAAGTAATACAATGCAAAATCAGATGGATTTTCAATGCATGTTTGCATGCTACACTTATTCTCTATCTAGATATCATTTTTTAAATGGAACCATTAGTCAAGCCCACAGTCCTTTTTATGTGAAAAATTTCAGCTCTATTTGAGCTCTTTTTTTCTCCACCACCTCCATAAACATATGCAAACATATATCATGATCTTGGAATTCCATTACATATGTATGTGCCAGTGTTCCATAATCATGCCCCATCATCAATTTAAGAAATTTCCATTGAATATCAAATTATGGAGGGGGGGAACTTTTTGCTGCAACATTTGGCTCAAAATCAGGGACCATCTCTGTATGAGGTGAATGAAAACTATAGATATTTGAAGAAGTATATTAGTGCCTTTTCCTCTGGCCATGGAGTCATATACATTGATCCATCACAAAAATTTGTCTTTGTTCATTCTCACCTTGAAATTTGCAAAAATTCATGCCCTAATTGAAACGACACTAAATTTGAAAGATATAATAAAAATGCAAGCTAGAAGTGCCCTATTAATACAAAGGGAAAACCTTCCTACCTACCCTAACTGAGATAAATTTTGACTGAATAGGAAACATGATATTGCCAATGGATTTGATCCAACAACTTGTTAAATGTATGGGACTAAATCATGCATTTGATTTCCAGGGAAACATGCGCATGAAGAGAAAAAGTGCAGAATTAATGGAAAATCCATACATGCCACTTATAAAAACTACACCGAAAGGTTAAAAAATACTTAAGTCCTTAACTTAATTTGAATCCAAAAATGACAAAACAGGATTAGTGAAAACATGAGAGTGGTGTGGGTGAACAACATAAATAAAAAGTGAAGATACCTTTCCCCAAGATGCCTTTGTCACAGTTGTATGAAAACATGTTTTCCTTTCCCTTTATACATGCAAGTGAATGCATTATAGGTATGGTGTTTTCCCAGAATAGGAGAAGCCTACTTAAACATATCATTCGTGGAGTGAATGTTTGGGTGCCTTAATGTGCAATGACATGTTTCCAGGACTGAATTCAATGCAAGGCATATTTGAAACTCTAACTCTGTCTTCCGGTGTCTTATTAGAAATTATTTCAGTTTTCATTTTGTGTTTTCAAGTTAGATATTGTTTTCAAGTTTTTACATTTATAATTTTATTACAATGTGGCATACTGATCAGAGCAGTGCAGGAACAACCCCGAGACGGGATGATCGTGGAAAGAGGCCAGCGGAAGAACATGTAAAGTGCCAGCATTGCTCTATCTTTAGGTATTTTAGTTATTTACATAATTGAAATAATATTAATTTTGTTCAAATATGCAGACACCTAGCCATGGTACACCTAATGATTCCCTCTTTGAGGAAGAGCTTTCTTCATCCCTATCTCCAGTGTTCTTGTTGCAAAAAAAGGCACGAGATGCAAGGTCGGAATTTAATACTTTGATAGACGCGCCTCAAACACCTGAAACAGAAGAGAGGATACAACATCTTATGAGGAAGCTAGAAAGATATCAGGTAATAATAAAAAGTCAAAAGGATATTTTTTTTGTTCTGCATGAGATGAATTGTGATAGTTTGATTTTTAATTTTTACATTGACTAAACTAACAAAAATTTCTTTTGTATGTAGCGTTTTCTGGCATTTTCTGAACCCGGTGTTGGTGGTAGTGGGACACAAGGGCAAGATATTGCCCAACAACCCTCTCGTACACCTTCTACTCCTTTAGGTGCCAGCCAAGAAACACACCCTGCCCAAGCAGACACCCAGCCAACCGTTGAACGTGTTGGCAATGATGAGGCTGATATGGCCAACTACATTATTGCGTTTCCTGGAGCTACACGTGTCAGCTCCACAGGGACCATTAATGGCACGTTGTTGGTGAGCGATGAGGGTGTCCCTATAAAGCATGTACAACTCCCAGGTAAATTTTAATATTTTAACTATTTCATGTACTTTATCTAAAACATATTTATCATGATTTTTATTTTTAAATTAATGATAATATCTTCTTCTTCTTTTTTCTGTGTAGGAAACAATGAGTTCTACAGGTATCTGGAGAGCCATTCGTTGGTAATTTTTGGCCCAACCATACGCACAGGGTGGAATTCCCAGAGTTCCAACCTAAAAAAAGAACTTCTAGATTATCTAGAAGCCCTTTTTGGGGTCGGCACATTTGACAGAACAGTGGTGGCTCAGGTAGCCGGAAAATATTTGAAATATACCAGGGACACCTATAGGACGCAATTGCAATTTAACCCTAGATATGAGCGTCCTCTCGCAGTTTCAGAGAGTGAGTGGAGAGCACTCATCCATGACGGAAAAGAGGAAAGGGCAAAGAAAGAAGGAAAAATGCCAACTGGACCCGCAAGGTAAATTACAACTTTAATTCAATAGCTTTAATTTTCTTTATGTCTAAAATAAAAGTGTGCTACGTCATATATGAATTCAATCTTTTGATGCTAGGTTTCCTGACACCTCAAAGGCAACCAAAGCTAGGATTGAGAAAAAGGGCCATCACAAGCTAGGCCAGGGCGACTACTTGAAATTAGCTGCAAGAATTGTAATTAAGTAGCTAAACATCTTATAATTAAGTGTATCGCCTTCCAACGTTTTTGTAATCCTATCAAATATGATTAAAAATACACAATCATATGTAATGTAGGGTGATGACTTCGGAACAGAAACTACAGAGGAAGATAAAAATATCGCTTTTCGTTTCGGCTATCAAGCTGTAGTTGAACGTCGCAGAAGCTTGGGGCAGGTCCCAAGATCCAGAATGCCTGATAAGGTAAAACATTAACCTTTCAATATTTTTGTTTTCGTCCATAAATTTAATGTCTAACAACTTTGTTTAAATCAGGGGAGCAGCACTACCGACGAGGCAAATAACCCATTTTTAGAGCCAGATGTAGATGATCCTCACATGCAACCTGATCATTGTAGTGGGGACCAGGCCGACAATGCTACTATCAGTGAGGGCCGTGACGGTAATTAATTTCCACTTATAATTTTTTCTAATTATACCTTGATGGTTGTCCTTATAACGTTTTTTGTTTAAATGACAGAATGTTTCCCTTGAGGATCTTACCACCAGAGAGGAAGACAGGGCAACAGTCCCAACGGCGACAACTGGTGCACCAGGTAAATAATCTCATTGTAATTTTTTTTATTAATATTACCGAACTAGTTCAATGATATTTAAAAAATGACAATTAAAATTTAATATTATCTGTTTTTGTAGGCGATTCCCCGTCACTGGATGAGACCAGACATCGTGACAACGCAACTAGGTCAGCGGCGACAACTGGTGCACCAGGTAAATAATCTCATTGCAATTTTTTTTATTAATATTACCGAACTAGTTCAATGATATTTAAAAACTGACAATTAAAATTTAATATTATCTGTTTTTGTAGGCGATACCCCGTCACTGGATGAGACCAGACATCGTGACAACGCAACTAGGTCAGCGGCGACAACTGGTGCACCAGGTAAATAATCTCATTGCAATTTTTTTTATTAATATTACCGAACTAGTTCAATGATATTTAAAAGCTGACAATTAAAATTTAATATTATCTGTTTTTGTAGGCGATGCCCCGTCACTGGATGAGACCAGACATCGTGACTACGCAACTAGGTCAGCAATGCGGGTCGAAAGGCACGAAACAGGAGCAGAGCACGATGATATTGATGATGTAATTAGGAGCTTTAGAAATAGGAAGAAGAAAAATAAAATTTGATAATGTAAAATGTTGTATTATTATAAGACAAACGTTACCATACTTGGAACGTTTTTTGTGTTCTATAAAAAACTCATTTATCATACTATTTTTATGTCAAGCATTAATTGCAATGTTTCCTTGCGTACTTTTTGTTGAATTGTTTTTTATTAGTTATTGAATATTTTTTTTTATGCTCATGAAAGTAAAAAATGAAATATAGATTTGGTATTGGGGAATTGAGAGTGATGTGAGGGGGGGAGGGGCCATAAGAGCTTCCACCTTCACGTGGTTGGCCCTGTTTAGTAGAGAATAATTTATTGGAGTGATTTAATCTTGGAGAAAACCTCCCTTGATCCAGCGTAGCAACAAAAAAGTCACTGTTGACTTAGTTGCTACTCTTTGAGATCGTGGGAGGCTTGTTCCAAGTTCATGCGACTCCAATAAATTGTTCTTGAAACGAAGAGGAGCTTATTCAGGTATGTTTTGACATTTTCAAAATATGTTCTAACATTATCATAAGAATGCATCTTAGAGTAAAAAATACTACATCAATTACTTGTATTTATTGTATAGATAATGATGGATTTTGATTGACTTGGCAGTGCAGGTACAAATCCTCTTGCATCATGAGCAATACAACTTGTCAACCGGGGTCATGTCCAGGATATTTTTGCTTGTGCGATTGACCAGGTTCGTAATGTCACATTTTGTAAGTTCCTTTACAGTTCATAATTCAATATTAAGCTTGTTCATGATTATTATCTAGGTTTTTATATGTGTTTTTTCATCTATTTGATTGTAAGCAACTCTGCATGTTTCCTGTTGTTCACTATGATTTCTCCCATTACCACTCCCAGGATGAATCCGACTTTATCTCAATGCTATGGTTTTGGCATTTTTATTGGTTGAATTAGAGGACCCAGTTGAAAATATTGGGGCCAAGTTGGTAAGGCAAGCTGCGGCAAAGACAAATGATTTAGCTGGGGATGGAACCACAACATCTGTTGTTCTTGCACATGTTGGAATATTGAAAAATTCCATAACAATGAATGGAGAATAAATCTCCCTTCCTCTAACACAGAGAAAATAAAAATTTCTTTGACAGGAGACAGAGTTTCAATACTTTGAAAACAAACTTCTATTCCCTTCAATAACTCAAAAAAAACTATTACACTTCTTCCTCAGTGAGAGGGATTACAAAATTATGACTGCTACAAAACGCAGTGCATAAAACCAACTCACTGTCTGTTCAAAACAAACATACTGTCTCTAAAACACTCTGCTGTGTTTTTCACTTTCACACTGATGTGCATACACACTTAAAAAGTTACACTCAGTCTTTCACTTTTTACACACTGCTGTGTAATAAAAAATTTACGTACTGTCTATAAAAAAAACTACCAAGCTTTTTTGTCCTTTTTATTTTTATATGCCGTAACATATAAAACATATTATAATAAACCCTCTTTAAAAAAAATAAAATTAAAACTAAATTCTATGGCCCACCTTTCATTTCGCATATGATATATATATAACATATGTATATATTAAACTATCAAAACATTAAAGAACCCTTTCCGTCGGACTTCAAAAGTCTAAATAGGTTGAATTTCAAACCAAATTCACGTTCCAAAATGGGATCCTGACGTCTGCCTAATTTTAACTCGAATTCTCAATCCAATGTGCCCTATAAAAAATTTGGGTCCGGTTTTCAGGTTTTCAGATTCCCTTCAATTTCATGCGATCCAATATTAATGCTCCACGTGTCCTCCTTTTGAATTTACAAAACTGTCGGGTAAATTTCTGTTTGTTTAATTTCTAGTTGGTGAATTGCGTTAATGCTGGTTGTTGTGTTTAAATACAATCCTGTACAGAAATATGGTTGCGGCCGTCTACAAAAAAAACTTGCAGGAATTTTAAATGCTGAATTAAATTTCTAGATGGCGTGCAAGCAACCTCCAAAAAAAATGTTGCTGCTGCATCCATCCTTCTGCTGCATCAGTTGAAGTTAAAATTCAACAACACAGGGTTTAATAAGTGAGGGTGTAAAGGTAACTTTTTGTCGATAGTACTGGATTAAGATCATCTATTCATTTTTGTAGGGTCTTATGGTGTTTGGTTTTTTAGTTTTGGGTTGGGCTTATTGAGTCTAAGATAGTTTTGAGTGAAAAAATTGCTATCAGGTATTAAAAAATTTTGGTTCTTTTGTCAAAATTTATGAGCTTGTTAGGAAATACAAAACTGACAATGGTTGTATCTTAAATTTGTGGAAAATAATTTGAAATGAAACCTTTTTGTTTAGGTTGTTTCAGCAGGTGCAAACCCCATTCAAATTACTAGGGGCATTGACAAGACAATAAAGGCCCTTGTTTCGGAACTCAAAATTTTGTCAAAGGAGGTAAACGCTTGCCTTTTGAGTAGGCTGGTTTTCCTTTTTGCTGATGTTTTGGTGTATCTAATTGAATTAGTTGCCTAAGGTATTTTTGGTTGCAAACTCCTTTTCATTTTTCATACAGTATTGGCCTTGTGGAATACATTTTATTGTGTGGTCTTGTTAGATCTACAACATTTGTAGTTGTTTAGTCTTATGGCTGAGGTGCACTTTTATTATGGAAATAGTTGATGCAATATTGTCATTTAATCCTTACTACATGGTAGCATGTTGAGAAGTTTCTTGTGAAACATTTGGTATTCAAAATGACACTTGATCCTATACAGCATCATGCACTTGACTTCAAAATTCATATTCAAAGTGTGCCGGACAATTCTTGCAAAATTTCAAATATTTATGTTGTTTTAAACCATTATCTTTTTCATGTATTGGATGCTGAAAATGTGAAAAAGACTTTGGTATGAAACCAACTGGTGAATAATTTCCGGCAAAACAACCACTTCCAAGACATGATTTAGAAGTAGAACATATGTACTTATGAAGCATAGAAAGATATCCTTGATGCATTGTCAATGTTTGGCTAGGGTTATTTTGGAGAAAATAACTCCTTATTCCTAGAATAGTGATCTTCAATACAAGTAAATGCCAGAGAAGAGAGATCATCGTGTGACGCAACAAAACTAAAATTGGACCCCTAAGGAGAGCTGGTGTGTCTACAATCGCTCTGTCAGCATTTTCCCTTGGTTTACCCCGTTCTTTTCCTCCAGCCTGAGTCTTAATTGACTTCTTCTTTCTTCGGGTTTATTTATCAAGTTCGTATAATTTGATAAATAAATACTATCCACAATGGTTGGACTTTAATTCATATTCCCGACTTTATATTATCTCCAAGCCTTATAACCAATGTTTAATTTTCAACACTTTGTATTTACACTACACGTTTCTTTTTAAATAAATAACTTGTAATGAACTTTCGGCTCTATATTTCACCACCCAGCCTTACAACAATCACGCTCCAGACTTATGCTAATTATCCGCCAATCATTTAATTAAACAATTTCATTATACTCCGGCCCCACCTATATATATCAATAACCAATCAAACACTTGTATCGTACCTGGCTATCCTCCGCACACCTTAGTTAACCTCCGGGCAAGTTCAACGTGCGACCATCGTCCGATGGCCCTTCTCCAAATCAACGACTCTTGGCAATTTCGCTCGGCTTCCAACGTCGGGCTTTAACGTGCGATGGCGTGGGTTAAACGGTTGTTTTTCGGGGTCACTTCGCCACGTGTCGCATTCCCTATGGAATCGCTCGCGAATAGGAAATACCGCCTACTCCGCAAAAGCGGTGCGATATGGGCAACCCGCTTTTGTGATTCCGCTCGTGGTTTTGGTACAGGGCTTGACCATGGGTGCAAGTCTGGTTCCGCTATCCTTTTGTTTTTTAACTCATGTCCAATCCTCGGGTCAAGTTCCGAAAGCACAACAATTTTGTCTCTTTATTAAGCAGGATTTTTATATTTGAACAGTTTTCACGACCCCGGTTCTCTACACAGACCTCGCCTTCGGGTGGGGTGAGTTCACAGGGTTATCCAACAATTTACGGGAATTCAAAGATAGAAGAATGGAATTATCAGTACCCAATCGCCTCACAGTTAAACAATTCTTCACAATTAGCAGTTCGAGATAATTCAATGGCAACTAAGCTTGGAAATCATTTAACTGGAAACAATTGTTCACACATAGAGGTTTATTGTAGAAATCCCCTCTCTACTCTCCTCTTCCCTCTCTACTTTTATTCATCCAAGGAATTACAATTTATATACATAACATATGGCTCTTCGGTTCCTCTGAGAGGACCGTTCTAGAAATCAAAAGGTCTAATTATAATAATTCAACTAACAGAAACTGTTCGACTCCTACAACTCTAACTAGTCTAAGTAATACAGTCAGCTGAGGTATTGACACCTAGCTATTACAACTCAAATGTTTTCGAACCCTCCTAGCCACAACATGTGGAAAAAACCTCCTACATTGTTGGCTAGTGCCTAATGCCCCTGCATCATCATGTGACATAAACCTATTAAAAAAAGTGAACAGGGAATGATTATTAATTATGGCATACTAAGTTGTCAGTGATTTTGACTATTTGTCTTTAACATGTAAAAATGTTAAATTCCAAACTTACATCATCATGGTTTGGCATCATGAGCTTGACTAATTGTCCACCATGCTCATAATTTCATTGTTGTATTCATATCTATAAACAACGTTTCAAATAATAATAAAAATGTTCTATAAGAAAAATCCAGACCTCCATGCTGCTGCTCCTTGTGAGACAAAGTCAAAATTGCATTACACAATCTGACACATAAGAATCTCCTATATCTCGGTGGTATGTATCCAAACTCTTATAATAGTGTCTTCAAGACTTATGTTGACATTGCCAATGAGATATTTAAGCAATGAAAGATGGAGCCTTCTTCATTGTTGTATATGTAACAGTCTTTTATTACTATAAAGATTGATGGTTTTGTCTTTCTAAAAATGAAATGCAAAAATAATTTATTGTGGTCAATTGAATTTTTTTTTTTAATGCTTTTCATTATGGAAGGGCGACATAGATATATGCCCTTCTAATTGAAATTCGGACCTGCCCTTCAAATTTGATCACTGTGTGGGACCTTAACAAACAATAAAACTATTCCGCTGCGCGTTATATAAAACATATAACAAAACCTTTGTCAAAACTTCAAACGAACCCTTTAGCCATGGGTATTTCATCACGAATTGATCATTTTACCATGTACCTTCTTCTAGAAGAATATTCTTCCACTTGATTAGGTACTTCATAATGGTTATATGTCAAAGAGATACATAATGTTTATCTATAACTTTTTGTGGTTCAAGAATCAACTTTCATTCTTCATCTAATTTTGGAAGTTCTATTTACATTGGCATGTTTTTTCCCAAAACCTTTTTTAGGCAAGATACATGAAAAACCTTATGAATGCAAGAAGAAGGAAAATATAACTTCTATACCACTTGTGCAATCCTATGAATAATTATTTAGGGCCATACCATTTTTGAGCTAATTCTTTATTCTTCTTTTTCTTGAATGAAGATTTCTTATAATGCTATAATCTAAAAAATACCCAATTACCCTCAAATTATCTTTCACTTCAATGTTGTTCCCCTTGTTGTTTTATCATGTTTCATGTCATTTGACAGTTTTCCATAATAATTTTCAAAGTTTCTTTAGTATTTTCCATATGTGACTCTGTTTCCTATACTTTGGACTTATCTTGCAAAAAGTATGAGATACTAGGAGTTGGATATCCATAAAGGGCCTTAAATGGGGAAATTTTTGTAGATGTGTGATAGGTAGTATCATATTACCATTCTTCCTTGACGAACCCACTTCATCCATTAAGATTTCTTTTCTAAAGAGTAACATTGTAGATAACCTTAAAAACATTTGTTAACTATTTTTTTTTTGACCATTTGATTGTGTTTGATATGTAGAACTCATGGCAGCTAGTGTTTCTCCACTCATATTAAATAATTATTTCCAAAAGTTTCTTGTTACTATTACTTTAGGAAAACCATGAAGACTATGAATTTCTTTCACGGACACTTCTGCCACTTGGCTTGTTGTTTATGTACTTTGAGCTTTACAAAAAAAATCTACAAAATTTGTCTATATAAATGACCACAAAAATGTCATACTTACCTTTATATTTTAGTAACCCTGTAATAAAGTCTATTGATATATCTTCTAGTCTTTGAATATGTATGTGGAATGGTTGAAGTAACCCTAGAGATTTTACTATCTCTCTTTTATTTATTATGCAAACATGACCTTCTCTTACAAAATTTTGAATATCTTTCTTCATTCCTTCCAAAAATATATTTTTTGATCCTTTGAGATGTTTTAAGGAACCCTGCGTCCTACCATCAGAGAGACATGGGACTCCCTTAATATTTTTTTATTCAAATATGCTTGCATGCATAAAAATATTCTACATTTGCACAAAAGTATATCTCTCTTTCACTCCCAATGCTCCATAGAGTTCATCCCATCCTTTATAAATTTTAGTTTTTGTTTAGTACTATTGTCATTTTTCCATTATGGCAATCTTCTTCTAGCCACCTAGGAATAGAAAATGTAATTGGATATAAATTTGAAGCCTCTTCTATTTTAGAAAGAGCATCATGTACTAAATTTTCCTAATCCTTTTTGCAGATTATCTCAAAATTAAAACTTCGCATTTTTTCTCCTCATTTTTGTTAATCTTCCAATGAAATCCATAGCTTCAAAAAATACTTTATGCTATCATGGTATATCTTGAATTTAAAGTACCTCCCAATGATATGTTATCCCCATTTTTTATTGCATGTAATATTGCTTCCATTTATTTTTCATACGTAGATTTCACCAAATATTTTCTTTGAATTCCTTGCTTTTAAAAGCCGATGATATCCCTTATTGTGTTAATGTTACGTAAATTCCTTGTCCTAGTGCCTCACACTCTACTATGAATGTTTTACCAAAAGTAGGTGCAACCGATGTTGGTGTAGAAGACATGGCATCCATTAAAAGAGAGAATGCCAAAGTAGCCTCCTCATTCCATATAAATGATATTTTCTTCAAGAGATATGTGAGTGGACTTGAAATGCATGCATAATTCTTAACAAATGATCAATAATATCATGTAAGTCTAAAAAATCTTCTAAGAACCTTGATTTTCTTAGGAATAGGTCATTTTGTAATAGCTTTCATCTTTTGAGGCTCCAACTTCACTCCTTCCTTTAAAACAATATGAACCAAATACTTGAATTCTTATTTCCCAAAAGCACATTTGGATATTTTTACATAAAAATGATTGTTTTCAATAATTTATATAACTTTTCCACATGTTTATTAGTGTGGTATTCCCATGATTTATTATAAATATGTGTATTATCAAAGAAAACCAACACAAATTTTATAAGATGGGATCAAACAAAATTGTTCTTAAGTCGAGCCCGCCAGACTTCAAACGGCGATAAACCACAATTCAAACCAAATTCGCGTTCCAAAATAGCCTGCTGACGTCGGCCAATTTTGTGACGCGAAAACCAAATGAATTCCGCCCTAATCTTTTTCGGGTCCGAAGTTGGGCTGGCGTACGGAGGGAGAGTTGTGACACGAATTTCTTATCAAATTCGCCCTAATATTTTTCGGGTCCGGATTTCCACTGCGCGAGCGGCCCAAACAAAGATCCGCTCCAATCAATTTCTGCCACGTGTCCTCAATAAAAACTTGCCCTGCTCCCGGCTGTGGGTGCATTCGATGGCGTTTAAGGCGATGGGACATGGATATGGTGATTTCATATCAATCGCATTAACATTTAACGCTGTTCAATTAAGTTTTCACATCAAATCCGCATTAATTAATTTTTAACACTGTTCAAGATCGGACCTCCACTCCTATTAGCGATTCCGCACGCTCCAATATGATCCGGCCTTCGACTCTCATTATTAATGATCAGAGATTAATTATGACGGGCGTCCTTTGATTGCATTGCAGTCGGGTCGACAAAATGGCGTTTAGCTATGGTTTTTCAGACGATTCGGTTGCTGGATTACACTGCCTGCTAACTATGACGATAAGGAGAAGTGGCCAGCTGAACTGCTGCCTAGACCTTGCTGCATATCTGCATTTCTCTCAGTTTTTTCTCTGTCTGTCTTCCTCTGTTTCTTGGAATTCTGCTTCTCCGTCTCCTCTTGTGCCCACTGCGCCTGAGACTGCACCCATGCCTCGTGTGCGTCATAGGATGCGTTGCCACAGGGGGGGCACTAGAGGTCAACCCCTGCGCGCTCCCTCCAGCCCCTCAACAGAGTCGACTTCCGGCCAGTCCAGTGATTATTGCGCAGGTTGATATCCAAATACTAGGAGTGGGTGGGGTCGGGTTGTAGGATCTGGCCACCGTATGGATTCCCCTGCTCCTCGCTTCCCCACCGCTAGTTCACCTTCTCCCACGACGCGCACTGCGCAATTTTCCTTTAATTTCTCTCTCAACCGCCCGCGAATCATGGCTTTAGTCACTGTGGTCTTCCGCGAGGAGGCCCAAACGGAGGAAGAATGCACCCGTCTGGCGGGTCTGAGCTCGGAAAAAGCCGGCCAGCATTCAGGCCTTCAGGAGGGGAGCCGTGGCATGCATGTGGAGGTAGCACCTAGTGATCCTGGACCTTCCGAAGGATGGTGCCGAATCGTGGAGGAACCACCAAAGGAGTAGTTTGGTTAATTTGTTTTTCTTGCTTAGCAGGCCCACTTAATTGGGCTGCTTTTAGATTATTTTACTGTGCTAGACCTTTGTAATATTTTTGAATTCTGTAAATTAAAAGTTCAAGACTGGTTTCCTCGTATGAGGGCAGTCTTCTTAATTTTTTGATTTTTTGATGACAAATTTGCCATGAGTTTGGCTCGGCAATGTTTTTGACTTCGGTGTAATTTTATTCCCAATGTTAATAGATTAACTTTACTTAGAATTCTCACATGATTAGCGTTTTTCTTGATCTGTTCAAGGATTTTGGGTACTTTAATTTGTATTTGGAACAATGGACGTCGGTACTCTATCTGTTGCTTTACTATTCTACATACTGCTATTTCACTTTCTTATAGATGCCTCGGGCATATTTGGATGCTTTCTCGGATTGTCGATAATCTCCATGTGGACCGTTACTGGGTTTTATATCAAGTCGTTGTATGTGACATGGGGTATTTTTCTATCATTGTCTGGGGTGGGACTTCCACTTTTCTGGATGGATATTTGGGTTCCAATCTTCAGATGTGAAAATGTAATGACTTCATGAATTGTTTTACTTCATATAATATATTCAAAACAACGTTTTTTCTCTTGTGAAAAAAAAATGATTAATGTTTATCACTCTGCCTTCAAAACTAGCGATGATGGTCTATGTTGCTGGTTTATTGATATGGTCTGATGGTCTTTTTATATTTTGGACATATCACACTCACATGATTAGCGTTTTTCTCTGTTCAAGGATTTTGGGTACTTTAATTTGTATTTGGAACAATGGGCGTCGGTACTCTATCTATTGCTTTACTATTCTACATACTGCTATTTCACTTTCTTATAGATGCCTCGGGCATATTTGGATGCTTTCTCAAATTGTCGATAATCTCCATGTGGACCGTTACTGGGTTTTATATCAAGTCGCTGTATGTGACATGGGGTATTTTTCTATCATTGTCTGGGGTGGGACTTCCACTTTTATGGATGGATATTTGGGTTCCAATCTTAAGATGTGAAAATGTAATGACTTCATGGACTGTTTTACTTCATACAATATATTGAAAACATCGTTTTTTCTCTTGTGAAAAAAAAATGATTAATGTTTATCCCTCTGCCTTCAAAACTAGCGATGCTGGTCTATGTTGCTGGTTTATTGATATGGTCTGATGGTCTTTTTATATTTTGGACATATAACACTCCTCACATGATTAGCGTTTTTCTCTGTTGCAGGATTTTGGGTACTTTAATTTGTATTTGGAACAATGGACGTCGGTACTCTATTTGTTGCTTTACTATTCTACATACTGCTATTTCACTTTCTTATAGATGCCTCGGGCATATTTGGATGCTTTCTCAGATTGTCGATAATCTCCATGTGGGCCGTTACTGGGTTTTATATCAAGTCCCTGTATGTGACATGGGGTATTTTTCTATCACTGTCTGGGGTGGGACTTCCACTTTTCTGGATGGATATTTGGGTTCCAATCTTCAGATGTGAAAATGTAATAACTTCATGGACTATTTTACTTCATATAATATATTCAAAACAGCGTTTTTTCTCTTGTGAAAAAAAAATGATTAATGTTTATCACTCTTCCTTCAAAACTAGCGATGCTGGTCTATGTTGCTGGTTTATTGATATGGTCTGATGGTCTTTTTATATTTTGGACATATCACACTCCTCACATGATTAGCGTTTTTCTCTGTTCAAGGATTTTGGGTACTTTAATTTGTATTTGGAGCAATGGACGTCGGTACGTACTCTATCTGTTGCTTTACTATTCTACATACTGCTATTTCACTTTCTTATAGATGCCTTGGGCATATTTGGATGCTTTCTCAGATTGTCGATAATCTCCATGTGGACCGTTACTGGGTTTTATATCAAGTCACTGTATGTGACATGGGGTATTTTTCTATCATTGTCTGGGGTGGGACTTCCACTTTTCTGGATGGATATTTGGGTTCCAATCTTCAAATGTGAAAATGTAATGACTTCATGGATTGTTTTACTTCATATAATATATTCAAAACAACGTTTTTCTCTTGTGAAAAAAAATGATTGTTTATCACTCCGCCTTCAAAACTAGCGATGCTGGTCTATGTTGCTGGTTTATTGATATGGTCTGATGGTCTTTTTATATTTTGGACATATCACACTCCTCACATGATTAGCGTTTTTCTCTGTTCAAGGATTTTGGGTACTTTAATTTGTATTTGGAACAATGGACGTTGGTACTCTATCTGTTGCTTACTATTCTACATACTGCTATTTCACTTTCTTATAGATGCCTCGGGCATATTTGGATGCTTTCTCAGATTGTCGATAATCTCCATGTGGACCGTTACTGGGTTTTATATCAAGTCCCTGTATGTGACATGGGGTATTTTTCTATCACTGTCAGGGGTGGGACTTCCACTTTTCTGGATGGATATTTGGGTTCCAATCTTCAGATGTGAAAATGTAATGACTTCATGGACTGTTTTACTTCATATAATATATTCAAAACAACGTTTTTCCTCTTTTAAAGTTTCATTTTTTTTTTTAAAATTGAACCCACCGTCGGTATACCGACGCCTTGTAAGCGTCGGCATTGCGACAACTCAGAAATTTCGGAAGAGCGACAGTATAAAAATGTCGGACGAGCGACGTTAAAAACATCGGACCACATTTCGTCGGAATTGCGACAGATTACAAACGTCGGAAGAGCGACGTTCAAAACGTCGGACCACATTTCGTCGAAATTGCGACAGCTTACAAATGTCAGAAGAGGGACGTCAAAAACGTCGGACCTCATTGCGTCGGAATTGCGACCATTTACGAACGTCGGAAGAGCGACGTTCAAAACGTCGGACCACATTTCGTCGGAAGTGCGATAGTTTACAAACGTCGGACGTGCGACGGTTCGTGAGACGTCGGAAGAGCGATGCTAGTTCGGAAGCGACGGAAGAAGTGTTGATAGTGTGACACTTTTTAATTGTGTCGGAACTGCGACGGCATGACAAAGCACGTTTTGTCCGCCCTCGAACTGTCGCTCTTGCGACGACTATGTGTCGGAATAGCGACGAATTGGCCGTCGGAATTTCCGCCAAATTTTCTAGTGACCTCACTTGATGAAGTTGTCATCATTATGTAAATGAATTAATGAACTTCAACAACAATTCAAAAAGCTTCAAAAACAATCTGACAAAGCTTCTTAACAATATGGTTGTAGATTTAAGCTCTTTTCTGCAGCTTGTATCTCTTCTTCAAGCAGCCTCTTTTGAAAACAATCCCTCTTGTGCTTCAATGGTTGCCTTGAGATCCTTTGGGTAAGGAGAATTATTTCAGACTTCTTCCTTCTTTTCCTCTTATGGACTTAGCTATCAATATCTCCCCTTCACCTCTATCAAAATCAAACTTGTAAGCATCAGTCAATTTGCAAACAGTTAAATTCTTTGCACTATTAAACACCTTTCAAGTCAAGCAAGCAAGCAAGAAACCTTGTGCTTTGTCAAGAAAGAAACCTAGTGCTCTGATACCACCTGATCTGAAATGGGTGGTTGAATTTTTATGCTATGCAAGTTCCTCCCACTCAGTTAAACTAATTAAGATATTGCTTATACTTGATAGTGCAGAATTGAATACTTGAATCAGTTGTATGTGTTTTAAACTGTTTTAAGGCTTTAAGTGTGAGGAATTAAATTTTTTTTATTGTTGATTAAAAAAATGTAAAACAAGCATAAATTGCAGCAATAGAATCGTCAACACATAACAACAAATTTAATAAAGGAGTTCACCCGAATGTCGTGGGCTACGTCTCCTTGAGCCTTTGTCAATTGACTTGGCTCTTTGGGATTATGATGGAAAATTTCATTTACAAGTTTCTACTTAGTTCCAATGGTTGTTTATGCTGTACCAATGGGTTTTTAATACCATCATACCCCTGGAATGGCTGCTATCTCTCTGAAGATGGACCTAGGCTCCCTTGGAATTGACCTCTTCTGTCGGTGCCCTTAAGATTCCCTGAGCTTCTCTATGGCAGCAAATCCCTTAGAAGTCCTTTTCAGTCCCTGAAACCTTTTCTAATGTCTCCAAAATATATCAGTAATCCAAAATAGACTATTCATTTTCTCCAAATGAGCTTTGTCTCCCCAATATAGATCTCCAACCCCTGTTGGCACTAGGCTGCCTGAAACTTCCATGTGGCTTCTTCAGCTCTAGAAGTCTCTAAATGGCTCTAAAAATCCCTCCAATGGATTCAAAATGTCCAAAATAGTCAGAATAGACTATTCACTTGTTGAAATTGGCCTTTGGCTGCTCTGGTTACGCCCCCAACACCTAGTGGCACCTTGTGGCTCTGGGCTCACTGAAAACTTCCCTATAGCATCTCGGCCTTCAGAAGTCTCCAAATGCTTCTGCAAAACCCATCATTGGATTCATAAGGTTCAATATAGTCATAATAGACTATTGGTTTGCTGAGAATGGCCTCTGGCTGCCCTGGCTAGGCCTCATTCTCCTGCTGGAACCTGGTGGCCCTAGTGGCCCTTGGAACTTCTCTGAAGCAAAATCACACTCAGAAGTCCTCTGATGGCTCTGCAAACCTCACCAATGGATCTAGATGTCCAAAAAATCGAAATTGACTATTCACACTCTCAGAATGGTCGAAAAATGGGCCTCCAAATCCTTTTCCCAGTTACACCTAGGAAAGATCCACTAAATGTGGAGGACTCTAGTTAACTAGAGTCTAAATAGTGGATACCGCCACTTTGGGTGCACTTCCAAATGTACCACTGAATTAACCACAATAATAACTGCTATTGGTTGGAGTGGCCACATGCCAACCCCAAACCACAGCTTCCAAACCACAACCGTCGGTGGAAACCATGACCACAACTGTGGTTTGATAAGGTTGAACTGTGGGTTTGATGGAGGGTTACAGATAACTGCACGGAGAGTTTAATGTTAATGCTACCATGTGAATGATACATGGGATGTTGGTGGTGACTGCGGAGGAGGGTGTTAACCTTATCCGCGCGGAGAAACCGTTTGATAAACATTGCCATGTGACTGCCTTTGTGGATGGACTGCAGTTGGAGGTTTATTGCCGTCAGATTTGTATCGCCACCTAGTGCTAGGCTAAGGCTCCCTCGAACCCTCAAATACGAATTCATCAAACCTTTAATATAACTTGTGACCCTTAGAGGTTAAGAACAAACTATAGAGCAAGCGGTAAAGGCGTGGGCATGCGGGGTGAGGAGGTCCATAGTTTGATCCTCGGCCGCTCCAATAAAGTTTTATTCAACCTTCCTGGGCCACGTGGTGGCCTCCGGGCCTGCCACATGGCAACCTATGATTGGCCGAAACCAAAAAACGTACAACCCATCCATCAAATAGGACTGCGCCACTTGTCACGATCGGGTTGGCCCAGAAGGAATATTCTGGGGGAATATTATGAGGAATATTCTAGGGGAATATTTCAAGGAATATTCCTTTTTTTTTACTGTACAATTTCCCAGTCAACCCTGGTCAACTATCGAAATTTGCAGTTTACTGGACTTTTCAAAACGTGATAACTTCTTCATATGGTGTCGATTTTTCGAACCGTTCGCGGCATCGGAATTAGGAAGATGAGATCTATCCATTCACTCAGGTTTGGCACACTTTCGAACACTTTGAAATTTGAGCTATCACTTAGGTCCTGATCCAAATCTGATCATCATAGATGTCAAAAAGCCCATATTCTCTGTGTTTACAATTGTGTCATCATTTTCCAATTGCAAATTCATTCCATTAGATGACAGTTTTGAACCATTTAAGTTATTGTTTATTTTATAGTGGAAAGCCATAAAGTAGAAGTTTTAAGGGCAAATTCTCCCATGTCCAACAAAATTCCAAATTATATCAGTTGTATAATATGACACTTTCCCATTTTCACATATTTCATAGGATTCTATTTTTATCACATCATGAGGAATGCTATGACTATTTGATTCCTTTAATTTACATTCTTATTTAGTATGTCCCTTGAATGTGCATGTGGTACACCAAAGCTCCATTTTCCTCAATTGTAATGCTAAGTCTTAGATATATTTTTACATTCTCTTTATAGTTTCTTCCAATCTTTCATCATTCAATGAGACTTCCCATTATTTGTCAATTTCAATTTGTTATGATTTTCTCAGTGCTTCTTCATATGACTTTATTTCATGCATTATGAGAAGTGTTCTTATTTTCTGGAGCAGTCTTACCACAAATGATTGTACTAAGAGGTCCTTTTTGATGACATATGAGATCTGACTAATTAAATTCTTCAATCTTTTGTTGTAATCCTAGACTTTTTCATATGACATTTGTTTTATTTATTTCAGTTTCTATGCTTGTAAATGATTAGCATCTTAGGTCTTAAATAATGAATAAAGTTAAGCTTGATGCAGATGCTTCATGATTGTCTCTTTGTATCTAAAATGAATTAATCGAGTCAATGCTCTTATTCTTAGTGCTCCAACAAACTAAGAATTTTCTTGAATTCATCGGTGACATCTTTCGTACTCCATATATTATCATATAAAACCAATGTCTCATAGTGTTTTTGTCTCCTTCATACAAGGGAAGGCTTCCATTGTTGGTGTGCGTCATATTTTTTTAGAGGGCTAAAAAGTTACCAGTGTAGTAAGTGTTATCATAGGAGTCAATTGCTTATTATTATTTACTAGTGGCTCCTCCACATGTATTATTATGTGTAGACTATTTGTCACATGGGGACACCCACCCAATTTTTTTTTCCTTTTGGCCTCCCTCCTAAATCCCCACATAATGCCTATAGATGTTTCCTTTTCCACCACAACAATTTCATCCCATTGGTATTCCTAAAATATCCACATAGAAAAGCTCACATTCTTAATAACGAAATACTTCACCATATTATTAGTTTCAATCCAGATAGAAAAGCACATTGTTTTGATCTTAAAAATGATTTACTTCACCGTATGTCAAGACAGAAAAGCAAACAGTTCCTAAAAATGAAATATTTTTCACATTTTAAATTGAATCATGAAACTTAAACAAAAATTAATGATATGGATGAAGAAACTGAAACAAACATTGTAAAATGTGATCAAATCACGCAAGCATGCAACAATCATAAATACAAGGAAATTGAAGAAAACCAAGGGATGTATAATTCTGACAATATTTTTGAATAAGATGTGAAGAACTGTGTTGTGCTATTTCTTAGTTATATTACACTAGTATATCTTCTCGTAGTTCAATTAGATGGGATTTTAGTTATAATACTATGAGCCTCTTTTTCTCCTGCTAGAGAGCACATCCTAAACAACAGAGATGTCAAAAAGTCCATATTCTCTGTGTTTACAATTATGTCATCATTTTACAACTACGTATTCATTTCATTGGATGATAGTTTGCTACCCTTTAGAAAGGATAACATCTTGCTTATCACTGTGGCATTCTAATTGTTACTGGGAAACACAATGTATGCTCCATGCTTAAGGGCCATTATATGGACTCTCATATGGTTTAGCATATTAGATGAACCAAATAGGAGGTTGTATGAATATATCCTTAAATATGGATCTAGGAACATGTATGACCACTTGTTTCCAACTAGTCTCTTTGTTTGGCTTGTAATCTCTATCATGGGATTCTCCATTGCTTAGCTACTTTTTTTTTATGTGAATTTCACTAGCATTCCAAAGTGTTGGATGGCCTAAACACAAGGTAAAATTTTCTTGTTGTATGATTTCAGTCCATGGATATTAAGCACGAAGGTGAAACAATTGTGAATCCTTATCTCCTATCATCTACAATTATCGTCCTATATATTGTCATGATATGAGTTATCTCAAAAGCCATTTTCTTCCATATTTTTGTAATTGGTTTTTGGTAATTGTTTTCAATTTAGGAATCATATAGTCCTTTTAATTATTTAGTATTCAATCTAAATAAAATTGGTAAAAGGAAATTAGGTAACATTAACGATAATTGTAGCAAGATAAACTCAACAATGAAAAGGCCTTGGGCCCTTCACATTAACACAATTGAGCCATAACGAATGTAATAAAGGCTGCATAAAGATACAATAGAAAATTTTCAACTTCAATTAGGGAGGTGGAACATATAAAAAATATAATTAATGAACTTCTATAATAAATTTGTGTATGTAAAATTGTATAGAAATAATATGGTTATTGAAAACCGCTTTGCAATCACAATGAAAACAAATCTTATGATTATAGGAAGAGCCAATAGATTTGTTGGTTGGTTTGCACAAAAAACCCCACCAAGTTTAAAAACTTCAACATTTTTTCCTCCGACACACACAAATTCACAAGGAGAAGCAAATCATTGTCTAAAACCTTGAAATCATGGTTTTCAAGAATTAAATGATCCAGAACCTATGGTAAGCTCATCACACTGCCTATAGATACTTATTTCCAAAATTATTTATATCTTTCAGAAATACCGTCTCAAGGGCAACTTCTCCCATGTCCATCAGAGTTCCAAATTGTATTGGTTATATAATATGACATTTCCCATTTTCACGGATTTCATAGTATTTTATTTTTATCACATCATGAGGGATGCTATGACTATTTGATTGCTTTCATTTACATTCTTATTTAGTATGTCCCTTGAGCATGCATGTGGTACGCCAAAGCTCCATTTTCCTCAACTACAATGCTAGGTCTTAGATATATTTTTGCATTCTCTCTATAGTTTCTTCCAATATTTCATCATTCAATGAGATTTCCCATTCTTTGTGAGTTTCAATGTTCTATGATTTTCTCAGTGGTTCTTCATATGTCTTTATTTTATGCATTATGAGTAGTTTTCTTATTTTCTGGAGCAACCTTGCCACAAATGATTGTACTAAGAGGTCCTTATTGACAACGTATGAGATCTGACTGATTAGATTCTTCAATTTTTTTTTGTAATCCTATGCCTTTTCATATGGCATTTGTTTTTTTTTTTTTTTTTCTATATCATCATACTCGTCATCTACATCAACTCGCTCATGATCTTGTGGCTGTGAAGTATTCTTAATCTTTCCTTCAGTCAATTTGGCCTTTTCTCCAACATGATTTTTATATCAATGAGCAATGTAAGAAAAATGAAGGAAATCCATCTTATATATGTTAAAAATCATAATACACATTTCAAAAAAATAAAATTATGACAAGTCAAAATCCATAGAAACACCTTAGAAAGTATCAAGATGTAAGGTTCATTACAAAGTACTTGCATTCTAGACCATTGCAAGAATTTTCCATAGATATAAACAAATATTGTTGAATGTTATTCTTGTGCAAACTAATTTGTTATTTTTTGCTTTGCGTTAATTTTTTTATTTGGGAATCAATCTTGGGTATTAATTAAAATTGGACTTTTATCTATAATCAATTTCCATTTGAAATAAAGAAGTCTTTAGATATAAAAATCTAAACATTGGAGAAAGGAACCAACATAATTCCAATAGATATCATAAATCATGATGTCATTTATATGTTGGAATATTATCAATCAATGGGTTATCAAAATTGACAAATGGCAAATATTCCAACACTAAAATCAAGACATGACAATAAAGGGATGCATTAGCACCATCCAAATCACAAGATTAATATTGATCAACACCAAATCAATATGAAATCAACAACATTCTTCATACCTTCAAAATAATTAGTATTCCAAAATAGAGCAGGGACAAATCAACACCTTACTTGGAAAAAATGAAACGTGAAGTTCCATCCAAACACTCAACTAATAAAAACTCCCAACTTAAATCAACCTAGGATGGATTGATCAATATAAAATATAGATATTTATTTCACACTTTAAAAATAATATTCTTTCCATTCTTAAACTGTGATAATATTAAGTGAAAACACACATGCAAGAACGAAAACAAAGCATTTTCTTGATCATGCATTGACAACAAATCATCCATGAAGGGACAAGAAATGTCATGAAGATTATATATTTAACCCCACATAATAATATAATTATAATGTTAATTAAATAAACTAAGGTACACCATCTCTACCATGGTTTGCTCGACCTGAATGGCATGAAAATAAAACAAAATAAGGCCAGATGTAAGCAATAGTGGCATTTCACAAAATATATAACCCTTCGATGGCTTAAAACCCACATAAAGGTCATACCATGCAAAAAAATAATTCACTGTTTTTTTCTTAAAGCTTCCAATGAAGGCAGAAAGAAGGATTTCATGTACTTGTATTCCACAACCAATCCTTAACCTCTCACAATAAGCTATTGTGGACTAAAAAAGGAATGGCTCCATTTAATGTATCTAATCTCTTCACATTAGTAACCACATAGGTGTTAATAAAATTTCCACTTGGAATTTCAATACTTGCATAGTAAAAATAGTTCATTTATTTATTTGCAAAACACATTTTTATACTATTCAAATAAATTAGTAACGAGATTGTAGTTCACTGTTCTTTATTCCTCAAGATGGCTTGGACTCTTCTTCAGCATTGACAAGTCTTGGAAGTATTTTAAACTTTTGTATGAACCTTTTCATGATTTTTTAGGTGGTGTAAAACTAATGGCCTCACTAACACAACATAGTAGAGGTTAGTTTATTAAATTGCCTAGGTGTATTATGGAAGAGAATCACCAACCTTTACACATATAGTCAACTCGCAGGACAAGATATGCTTTCCATGGGTCTATAAATATATATGTTTTATTAGTAAATCCTCATGGATAGGAAAAAAAAATGGATCCTTCGTGGCATGACCCTTGAGGTCCATAGATGCATAAGTCTTTATTACTTTTCATGGATAGTTTTTTATAGTAAGGATTTCCTTTCCTTAAAAGGGTTTACATTGAAGTCTTGGGTGCATTAGGAGCATATTCTTCCTCAAATCACAAATTCAATAACTATATTAGAATTAAGGAAAATGACTTTAACATTTTCTCTCAATATTTTTTGAATTGAACTAAGGTGTCCAAGGTAGATTGGTGATGTGGCATCTCTCTTTACAATGGAAAGAATCGATCTTCACATTAAACTATGGTATGAACCTTTTCATGATTTTTTAGGTGGTGTAAAACTAATGGCCCCACTAACACAACATAGTAAAGGTTAGTTTATTAAATTTCCTAGGTGTACTAGGTGGCATGACCCTTGAGGTCCATAGATGCATAAGTATCTATTATTTTTCTTGGACAACTTTTATAGTTAGGATTTCCTTTCCAATTGAATTTTAAGAGGGAGATTAGAGCATTGAGCTTCCATTCCTCAATATCATTTAATTACCTCCTATTTTGATTTATTCAAGTGGACATTCTTCATATGTAAGTATGTAAGTAAAAAAATTCCAATTATTTCAATAGAATATAGCCCCTTTGGGATGGCTCTTCAAGTAGTTACCCCTTAGGAGGTAATATATCTCACTTGATATCCTTCCCTACAACGAGTAAGCTTCTATATGTAGAATTATCAACACTAGAAAATCAAATATGACTCAACATATACACATTAGAAACTGATATGTGTTTAAGGAAACCTTGGGAAAGAAGACCTAATGATCCATTTTGCATACCAAACTCGATGCACCCACATAAGTCCCTATAATGATTTCTTCCTCATCATGTTTTGACCTCATCATATTCCTTTGTTGGTGTTAATCATCATATCCAACTATCAGATATAAAATTTTAGGCTAAATCCTTCTTGTAATATTCCATCATTCAATCACAATAGATATTTATTTTTCTACATTCTCCCATAATCTAAGGCATTTGCAATAAAGAAATATATTATTCATTTTATTGAATTTGTTTTTTATAAGGATCAGAAAACCCATTAACACATGGTTGAAAAATGGACATCAGGCATAGAATTTTCTTGTTATCCCAATCCAAGACAAACAATTATTACTTATGTGCTATACAAGATTACGATAAACAAAGTCCTCTAAAGGAAAAGCAATGTACTTGGAAGGACAAAAAACAATGAAGCATATTATATTGCATTGATAGAAGGCTTAGGAATAGTTAGGGGGTATGGATCTAATGGAATTGTAGTCTTCACCAATTCTGAACTTGAGTGTAACCAGATGAAAGGCATGTACCAAGTCAAAAAGGAGAATTTAAAACAACTACATGGAGAAGCAAAACATATTGCTAGTCAATTTCAATCATTTAGCATAAGACATTGTGAAAATGTTAATAGGATGTCTAGTGTATATTGTATGGGGAAATTCCAATTCAAGGTTTGTGTGTGAAAGATGACTTGGTGTCAAGAAGCTCTCCATCAAAATTTATTGATGGGCATTGTAAGATATCTTTGAGATGTGTGTGTTTTTTAGTTATAAATGTGGTGTTTTTAATGACCATATGTTTCTTTCAATAGTATACTAAGTGTGCCCCCACTATGTAAGCACAACTTGGTGAACCTCACATGTTTTAGAAAATTTTGTATTTAATTCTCAAAATGTGCACTTCCACATTTGTGTTTTAGTCTTCAGTATATTTGAAATGAAGATTTTACACCAAATAATTTTGAAGAAACCCTTGGATAGTTACATTTATTTGCCTTATTAATTTTCTAAATTCTTGATCTTTTTAAATAACAATTTTTAAGATTTTTAAATGCATGAGGTAACTTGGGTTTTTTTAAAGATCATATATATACACACTAAGTGTGCCCCGACTATGTAAACACAACTTGGTGAACCTCACATGAGCAATTACCACCTGATTCTTCGAGGTGTAAGTGGGATAGAGCATCAACTGAGTCTCATGCATCGACTAGAGGGAAACTTTATATGCATGCCGACGAGATTGGTCATGGATCAAGGAGAGTTTTAGATGAATCAGGGGAGGGCCATCATTCGTTACATCTTGATCATGGTATATATATGTTTATGTGAAAGTTATTAAATGATATTTGTAGAATCACATGTACATACATATTGAATTGATTTATTTTCAATTTAGCTTTATTACTTTATAATAAATTCCATCTTTTTTAGGAGCATCTCTCACTAGGTTGAAGAGAGTATCATCTCAATCAATGGAGGGCCATTGTTCACAACATCGTGGTATGGTATATATATGTTTAAGCATTTACTTAAATGATAAATAGGTAGAATCATATGTACATATATATATTGAAAATATTTTTGTCAATTTAACTTAATTAATTTATTATAATTTCTATTTTTGTTTAGAAGCATATCTCACTATGTCGTCGCGTGAGGGTGGTCAACATTTTCCCGGTGGTCAACAAGATCAATCAACTCATGTACTTGGGTGTGATGATGCTCAAACATCTCCTGGTGGTCATGAATCTCAATCAGATCATCATGATCCTCATCATTTTAGTAAATTATATAATTTTTTTTATATTTTTTATTTATATATATATTTTTTATGTTAAAACAAATTTGTACATGTAAATGAATTGTATGTACATACACGTGTACATGTCTATCTTGCATGTGTATAAATACATTCACATGTTTTAATATTTATGTAATTATATTGAAGTAGGGGGTGAAAATGTTGATCAAAGTCAACGTACGCGAAGTAGGACAATTCAAGAAGAAGACCATACACCAACTACCACCTATCCATCTGATATTCCTGATGAGCTTCCTTGGGAAAAAAACATCCAACAAAGTACGTTACACAAGTGCATAGCTCATTATTCAAAATTGAAGAAAGATCTTACAAGTTTGGAGCTCCTCGTAGAGAGTCAAGAAAGCTTAAAAATAGTTGTGCACTCTCTAAGTTCATTTCTTGATATTTATAAGAACCTTGGGCCAACAATTGATTGTCTTGTAGATATGATGAGGCGTAGAAAGGGAACAGTGATGGGTCCCGACAAATGGGTTGAGGTAAGTAGAAGGGTTACAAAAGCACATGCCAAATCTATGTTTAATTTCAAAGAAGGGATGAAAAGAAAGATGCTCAAGGTGCAATATTTCAAGCACCCTGAAATAACCTACCATTTGTATGATAGGTTCCTTGCAGTGTATGACAAGGTGCCATGGAATGATAAGGTGCCACATTATTTTGCAAAATTATTTAATGCAAAATTATTTTTGGGTATGGGACCTGGTTATACTGACCTTCCATCTGAATTTTATGGTACTGGGAGAGGTTGGACATATGAACGTAAGGGTGCATTAAGGGATACTGAATTTCCTCATCCTCCGCCACCTTTGGTACCTCAACCTCCATGTCTAGTAACTTTGCGATCGGAGATAGATTCCACTTCTCAGATTGGTCGAGAAGCAAGGGTTGCCATTATAGACAACATACAGACTGCATTGACTGGAATTGATGTCGGTCTAAATCGACAAAGAGCACGAGCTGGTGCATGTGCTAATTTTGTATATAAATCAGATGTTGAGATAGATCTGATGAATATTGAAGATGTTAAAGCATATGCAAAGGCTTGTCGTGATGGTTGGCAAGACCTAATTGGTCATGAGGAAGAGGGCATGGGATCGATATGCATTAATATTTTTATGTTTCCTTAACTCAACCTACAATTTGGTTATAACTCCTCTGTGCCTTTTGGTGTTTGTTTTGGGCTTAGTATGCACATTTGGAGATCCCTACTTGGTCCCATTTTCCCACACTGGATTAGTTCCTTTAGTACCTACTCTTCCTTATCATTTTTTTGTGCTCTTCCTTGGGTGCTTGTTTCAGTATCTCTCCCTTGCAGGTTTCTACTTCTCATCTCCTCCATCTCCACTCTACCCTCATTGTTGCTCTAAAATGAGTTTCCTCAAGCTACAATGGAGGAAGAAGAGGTAGAGTCTGTAGAAATTAGTATACACTAAGCATGCATACATCCAGATTCCCCTGATCTCATAATATTTAACTTCTTGCAAAATACAAAATCATTCCACTGTTAATATTTTGAGGAAAATTAATTGCAAACACATATGAAGCATAAATAAAAACAATCGCACATAACACAGTTGTTTAACAGAAAAGCCTAAAGCTGAAAACCCAAACTATCATATATTATGTATCATGGAGATCATGTAACAATCTCATACAAAGCTTAGTACATCAAGCTCTCAGTACAATCAATCGTCACACACTAATTAGAAGAAATTTACAAATCCATGCATCGATTTCTTGCCACCTACTAGCCTGCCTCCACTGCGCAATCCCTGTTGAAGAATAACTCTGAATGAATTCGAATTACCCTTGCCTTGACTGGGCAATCCTCATTGGAAACTCCAATGTGTGTGTGGTGCAATCAATGCATCACTATAGTCACAACAGATAGTCTATCTTGCCCTTTCACCTATCTCTCCACTGGGTCTCCACTGGAACTGACATGCAATGTAGTTAACTGTTGTATTGTTCAGTTGATTAATGAGTTATTATTTGTGAATTAATTAACTAATTAATTCACTCCACTCTCACTAGTGTATCATTCAGTTAGACTAGATACAACTAGCTCAATTGAGTTAAACTGAATAACAACTCCATGAACTACTCTTCCAACTCTGTCATAACTTTGCAACTTCAGTTCTAACTAATTCCTCCATGCATGAACCACCAATAACCTAGGAATTTCGTAATTCCTTTAGCCCACTGATTTGCCAAATCTGTGCACTGAAACTAAGTGCTCCAAGAGAATAAGTTGTTGTTTATTGTCGGATTATTATTAAGAGCTAATAATAATCAACACTTCTATTTTTAGATCGACGATCTATAAATAGACTTCGCCCAATATTCTAAAAATAGAATTTCATCTATTTTTCCAACTTGATCAACCATCCACAAATAGCATCCTGCAACTTCTGAAATATGATCACCATGTCTAAAAATAGACTTGCGCCAAAAATAGCCTGCGGGCCCACTTAGTGAAGGCGACTCTTTTCACTAAGCTCATCATCTTGTTGAATCTCAACAGAGTCATCCCACATGTTGGTCATGATTCTCATTTTCGCTCGTCTTCTCAAACTCGAGCGGAAGTTGCAGTTGTTCATTCAAAGGCTAGATATATGGAAGTTATCCCTAAAGAAGTTTACATAACTATATCTAAGGTGGAGGAGGAAGTTCATCACACTAAAAAATTCGTCTTGAACCATCAAGTCAATATGGACACCAAGAATTAAGTCCTTGAGGTTGGAAAATCTACTTGGGCTCATTAAACTTCCTACATGAAAGAGATTAATGTATGCTATCATTTCAAATTGTCATGGGAAGAGTCCTAGTAGATCATTTAGATACTCAAGAAGAAATTTTAGTGTATGTGGCTGAGATGATGGACAAAAAGGATAGTTTTGACAAAAAGTTTTTATGGCAAAAAATTGGCAAACCTTGCCTTCACCTCCTCCAATGAAGACAATGATCCTCCTCTACCAATACAAGTGGACTCCCCCGAAATTAAGATTTTATATCATGATTGTCCATTATGATAGTATTATAACTATGGTTGTAAATTTTTGGTAGAGTGTTTTTTTTTTTTACAATTTGAATGTCATACATATATCATATGCGATATATAATGTCAAGATTTTGAACTTATAATGCTAGTTTGGTTTCCAAGTGGTAGACTGGTAACCCATGTAAGGCTACCATGTATTTCCTTCTCAAAGCAATATAAAATGGTAAACCTTACAACAAAAAAGATGTATAAAGCAAACTCATCCTAAGATGATTAAATGCATGTGGTTATAATACAATGAAAATTGATGCAATATATAAGAATTGCTCATGCAACTGCGACGACCCCGCGCCCATCCAAGGGTCGATTCCAGGAATCATGAATATTGTAATTAGCCAAGTAAACTGCACTTTCATGAGGGCGTTAACTTGGCTTTTAGTGACCAAGTTTAGTCAACTAGCTCATGCACTTTGATTCCTAGTAAGTAGAGTCTAGTGCTTCTCAAAAACACACTTATTCCTAGAAAATAGAATTACCTTCGAGAATCAATTAATCAAGTTACTCCTAGAAAATAAGAATTTACTTAAGATAAAAGTGAAATTTACCAATAGTGTTTATGAACCCATAGTATGTGGCCATTATTTATATATAGACTTTTAAACTGGGAAAAATCATAGTTTTACTTGAGATGATATTGGCCATTCCAAAAAAAAACATTACATCTATTAGTTAGACTAGTCTTTTAAAAATTACTATTTTTATTTTTTCTACCTATTAAATAAATATAAAATTAAAATAATTTTTACTTATCATACTTTAATTTAATTTTAATTTAATTAAATATCATAATTGTTTGACATGTAAATCAATCTTTTAATAACAAACTTAAAACAATAAATTATGAATGACTTATAGCACGATATTTTACAAAATCCAATTCTACTCGTTAGTCATTTAGTGTTAAAAACTGTCTAATTAATTAAATGAAATGGCTCTCCAGGTGAGAACCTGGAGAGTGTGCACACACTCAAACAAGCACTGACTATTGAGTCAGATGAGCCTTAATTATATAGGCTTTCACACCAACAGGATGGTTTCAACCACTCCCAAGATACTAGGATTTGAGATCTAATCTTAGCATCTCAATCCTATCATCATCATAACAAACCTCTAAGTCTAGCATTCTCCATTACTTTCAACACTCCCCCTTAATGGAGAAAGGGTAATGAACAATAACATACGCTTGCTAGTCTAGTCTTAGCTAGGCTTACAATTATAAAATATGAAAAAATTGGTAACAGAGGTTTTCATTTTGGTCTTTATGCTTGTGAGTCCATATTTGTTCATTTCGAGTCGAGGCTTCATCTTCACTTTCCTTGTCGTGAGGTAGTGATGTATCTTCACCTCATTTCTTCCCCAATAACGAAATTCTTGAACACTTATCCTCGCCCTTCTCAAATTTATAACAGGCTTAATAGCAGAATGTTTTCTCTCACTATTTCCGGCGTCACGCATGTGAACTTCCGCAAAGCTGTCTTCAACATGTATGGATGCAACTTTTGTGTTGATTTCATAAAGACACAGTGTTTCAAGCCATGCTTCATGAAACTTTAATTCCTCTTCAATCTTCGTTGTTTCTTCCTTGTTGCTGTTAACATCTGCACACACAGAAATATTCATGAGATCATCACAGTTTAAATTCTCTCTAGCTCTATCTTCGCAATCAGCTTCATGTGGTTCATCCAATTGATATTTAACACTTTGTTCCTCTTTACATCCTTCCTGAAGATCAACTTGTGACTCTTCAATATCAGGATCTTGCACAACAGATTATGCCTCTTGTTTCTCGTGGTCATCAACAGAACCACATTGTTTTTCTGAAAAAATGCTACCCATGCTACCCAAGCTAACGCCTCCAAATGTCCACATGAGAAAATCATCATCATCATTAGAATCAAACATATCTAAAAATATAGACATGTTGTTAAAATTCCAGCTTATCTGGTTTTATCTTGTTTACAAATTTTGACTCCACTCGGTTATCTAATGAGCTCCAATAACCCCGTTACCACGTAGGCGGGAAACCTACCTTTGGTAGCTCTTCAATAGTAGAACCTTGTAGACTGTGGCTTCTATTCCACACAGGTCTCAGTGCCCTCGGCTCTTGCGACGAGCAACAAATGACCTCTCAACAAGCTGGCAATGCTATCAACATCCAATTATGATGCATGTGATTGACACATATTTCTGAAGATGGGTTCAAATCAGCAAAAAAAAAATCGCATTTTCATTGTGGCATATAATAAATTAGACGAAAATTTACCCAATTGGCTTTGGGATCTCCACAACCTGCAACTTCTATGATTTTTCAAACAATAAAATTTTGAGGACAAATCTGCTAGATGACACTGACAGCAACACCGGATCGTTGCTATCGGAACGCTCCCCTTTAAAAAAAAAAAACTTTTCAAAAGACACTTTTTAAGAATCTTTCAAAAAACTCCACTTATGAAAAGGATCATGAAAAATCTCCACTCACAAAAGGAACCATTTAAAAAAATAAATAAAAAAATAAAAAAAATAAAATAAAATTCCCTTTATAAAAAATAATTCATGTGCTTTTTTTCAATTTCCATGTATGAAAAATTGGAGTATGGGAAATTCCTTTAAAAAAAAAAAAAAAAAAAAAACCTTTGAAAAACCTTTACGTAAGGAAGATCCTTCAAATCACATGTATGAGATGCCAACAATGTCAATGGAGTGTATGATATTAAAATCACTTTTTTTTTGAAAAGTTTAAGAATGTTCCCTTATGAAGAGCCTTCAAAGCACTCGTATAAACTTGGATGGCAAGGTTCCTGTAGAGTCCACAAGCCACCCTAGTCCACGCTTTCGCTGCGCACCTCTTGGCAGCCCAGCACCGGCCTCGCAGGCAGCGTAGGCAGCGTACCTCTTGGCAGATACACGCTCAGGTAGGCAGCACTCTCTGTTCGAATTAATACTCAGGTGGTAAGGCTGCCATTGTAGTAGATACCCCGATCCTCCGTGTCTCCACGCAGAGGGTAGGTGGCCTTGGCCTTCACCAATCCACGCCAAGGTAGGCAGCACCATCTTTGATAAAAAACTTCAGGTAGGCAGCACCCTGATGCCCCACAATTCGCTCAAATACTCTACGAGGATCGACTTCTGGTTGCAAATCGGGAGAAGTAGGCAGCGCACCTCCTGTTTACTGAAGTAGCGTTAATCTCACACCTGAGCTCCTCTCCACGCAGAGCTCCTACTTCACACTGGCTCAGACTCACGCAACCTCAGACAGCAATGCTCCAACAATTTAAAAACAGTTTCGACCTGAAGCTCTGATACCATGTTAAAAACTGTCTAACTATTAATTAAATGAAATGGCTCTCCAGGTGAGAACTTGGAGAGTGTACACACACTCAAAAAAGCACTGAATATTGAGTCAGATGAGCCTTAATTATATAGGCTTTCACACCAACAGGATGGTTTCAACCACTCTCGAGATATTAGGATTTGAGATCTAATCTTAGCATCTCAATCCTATCATCATCATAAAAAACCTCTAAGTCTAGCATTCTCCATTACTTTCAACATTTAGTTTGAATGTGCTTTGGCTATGGTTATTCAAATTGATGATTTGGGGTATTTATGTTTTTTTTGGGATGTTTTTTTAAAGGTATTTATATTTTTTTATATTTGTGTTTTTTAAATGATGAAAAATTTAGTTGTTTTGTTTTTTGTTTTTTTAATAAGTGAATTTAATGATTAAGAATATATGTTTTTTTTTTTTTTTTTTAATATTTATTTTCAAATAAAAAAGAGATAGGATATATACATTTTTGTAAATTGTAATAATTAAAATTTAGAGGGGTTTATTGTCACATAAAGAAGATGGTCTCATTCATTAATATGATTTTTTTAAATAAAATAAAAATATTATGAATGAGGTGTATTTATATGGCCATAATTGTTGTTGCATATAGTAACATATGCATGAGTACACACACCAAATATTGACAAAGGGCAAAAGAACACCCCTCCACGCAACAAATTTATTACTTAGTCTATAAAAGTGTGCATACCCTACCACTCTTTGGTTTTGAACATATGACCTCCAGGGAGCAAACGCATGTTCTCAACCATTAAAACCACTCAAGTTGTACATGAGTGATGTCATTTAGTAATGTTTTTACTAGAGGGGACATATAGGCTAGAATTTATTTATTATTTTAGTCCTATGTTGACCTAGATAGATTTGGGTAAATTGGTTTCTTATAAAATCACAATAGAAATAAATTAAAAAAAAAATTCTTCCACGAGTTAGTCATGTATTTTGCAAGTTGTTTCCACATTTTCCTTACCTTGTGATTGGTAACTTGAGTCCATTCTTATGAGTCCTCTTGAATGGCAATGTTGACTCCCTTGCAGCTAGGGTGTCATCTACATTTCCAAACAGTTCCATATATGTTATGTGTTTATATTTACCTTCTTTGTCACTTCATTTGGTCATGGATTCATTTCTTTATGGTTAGAGTCATTGCTTCTTATGCTTTTTGGGAGGGGAGGAAACTCACCTTTCTTTCCCTTCTTTTCACTACATTAACACAATTTAAATAATAAAAGAAATATTGTAAATTTTTCTTTCTTCTTGAAAAAATGTTGGAGTTATTGTTATGGTTGAGAATCAAGGTGTCTTGAAAGCTCTTATGGTTCCTTTGAGTTTGACCTAATCTAACTCCATTGTTGGAGGAGAGGTCATTTGAGGGTTCAACGTAGGCTCTTTTTTTCCACTAAATGGTGTTATTTTATTGCTCCTCTCAATTGGGGGGCTTTTAATGGTTCCTCTTTCTCATTAGGAAGCCTCCAAGCTTGCTCAAGTTGGGACAATGCATTGCTAAATGTCCTATGTTGAAGCAAATTATGTAAAGAAATTTTATTTCTCATTTAATTAAGGAGTTGGTGTCCAAACTAGTCCTTTGTGACTAATCTTATGGATGCAATGGGACTTTTGGAGAAATCCATACCAAAACAAATTAGTTTAAACACTTTAGAATTAGAACTTGCCAATTTCACATGAAGATTCATAAGACCAAAATTGGAGGGGTGCATTTGTAAGCCCTACCTAGATTGAATTAGTGGAGAGGGAATTTATCAATGGGTTGAAAGTAAGGAACCATGGTTTCATGCAGAGGTCAATGTGCCCGAAAAAATAGGGGCCCGAGTTTAGGATAAACTTTTTGTTCAAGGATGACTCAAATGCCATAATGAGAAATACTTGGCAGATAGGTAGATAAGGTTCTTATTTGATCAATGATTTATAGGTAATGAAAATCCACTTGTCAAGCTATACTAATTAAGGCTAGTACCCATTATGTTGACAAATCCACCCAGGTTAAAGGTGAAACTTCATCTACTCAAAGGTGCCAATGTGAAAATCCACTTGTGAAGCTATACTAATTAAGGCTAGTACCCATTATGTTGACAAATCCACCTAGGTTAAAGGTGAAACTTCATCTACTAAAAGATGCCAATGTCCACATGGATGGAGGGTGTTATTGGGGTCTTTACCATCAAGATTTGACCTCGCGAAGCATATGATGCACAAGTTTTCAACACATGAGAATGTTGGAAACATGGGTATAAATGTTTAGAACATTTAGAAACCTCACCCAAATTCCAAAAATGGCAAGCCCCCATTTTATATATCCAAAGCTAGAAAATAACATAATCCATTAATCTCAAATACTTATAAATAACAAATTTACTTTTGCATTTTCATCAAGGATATGACCTAAGTTACATGACTAGCAAAATATTGAACATCTTATTCATTTAAGCTTAATATGTTGAATTGTAAAACAAATTTAATACTAAATTGACCCTAGTTTGTTGATTTTTTAATTAAAAATTAAAAATAAAAAAATATATGTAAAAACAATAAACTATTAAAAAACCTTTATTCATAAAACTCTTTCGGAAAATCACATTATCATAACAAGGACCGATACGTTTCAAACTAACCAATGTAGTTCATCATCAGGAAATTGCCGATTGAGCTGATCCAAAATCTCATTATATATGCTGCTTAGATGCAACGGTCAAATAACAATGAAACAAAAAATTAAAGCAGGTGAACGTTAAGAAAATAAATTATTAATAAACTTTGAAGGAAAAAATAAGAATTAAAAAATCAAAACTAAAAATAGTAAAAATAAAAACTAATAGTAAAACTAGAAAAAATAATAAAATTAATGATTGTGCATGATAAAAAATTAAATTCAAAACAAATGAGAAATCAATAAATCAAACTCCCAAAAATATCCAAAATATGATAGCAAATAAATAATTCAGAATTAAAAATAAACTAAAAATAAAAATAATCAAGCAAAATTTCAATATAAAAACAAGGTTATAATATAAATTAAAAGAAAAATAAATTAACTTGATGAACAATAAAATAAGAAGGAAATAAACCTACATGAAATAAACTAAAAACATTAAATACACAATAATAATAAAAGAACTACACAAATAAACTATAAAACCACCAGTCAAAACAACAAGGAGGAAGAGACACAAATACCACAGACATAGAATGGTTATAGTAAGCGTCAGGGTCTTAAGGATTTTTTGAATGCAAGCAGAGGTCCAAAACCAAAGATAGATCGTAGTGAAATTATTGGTAAGGTTCAACTGCCATTTATACATGGCACTACTGACAAAATTGCTCGGATTTTAAGAAAGCATTTGATCTCCTCGACCTTTAGACCTTTGAACACCATTCGTAGTTCCCTCAAATCTGTTAAAGACCCTTTGGAACCCAAAAACATGAAAGGTGTTTATTTGATCCCATGCTCCTGTGGTGTTCCCTATATTGGAGAAACTAGTCGCTCGATAAGTAAGAAGTTACAAGAACATGCGGCCGATTTAAGGCATTGTAGGACTCGATCCTCTTCCCTAGCTGAGCATGTTGAGAAGACTAAGCACCAAATTTGTTTGGAGAAGTCTAGGGTTCTCGCTAGGGTGGAGCATTTCCATCATCGCAAATTTAGGGAGGCTGTGAAAATAGAGAAAAGGTCTAATACTCTGAATAGGGATGACAAATGGAAAATCAGTAGTTACTAGATCCCGTCTCTAGTCTCTTAGTATTGACCTTTTCTATGTCTGTGGTATTTGTGTCTCTTCCTCCTTGTTGTTTTGACTTGTGGTTTTATAGTTTATTTGTGTAGTTCTTTTATTATTATTGTGTATTTAATGTTTTTAGTTTATTTTTTGTGAGTTTATTTCCTTCTTATTTTATTGTTTCATCAAGTTGATTTATTTTTCTTTTTAATTTATATCATAACCTTGTTTTTATATTGAAATCTTGCTTGATTATTTTTATTTTTAGTTTACTTTTAATTCTGAATTATTTATTTGCTATTGAATTTTGGATATTTTTTGGAGTTTGATTTACTGATTCCCTTTGTTGTCATTGTTTTTATTAATTTTATTATTAATAATATTTTTTATTTTTACTATGGTTAATTTCTTGTTTGTTTTGAATATTTTTTTTTACACAATCATTAATTTTATTATTTTTTTCTAATTTTAATATTAGTTTTTATTTTTACTATTTTCAGTTTTGATTTTTTAATTCTTATTTTATTCCTTCAAGGTTTATTAATAATTTATTTTTCTTAACATTCACCTGCTTTAATTTTTTGTTATATTGTTATTTGACTGTTGCATCTAAGCAACGTATATAATGAGATTTTTGGATCAGCTCAATCAACAATTTCCTAATGATGAACTACTGGTTAGTTCGAAACGCGTCGACCCTTGTTATGTAATGTGATTTTCCGAAAGAGTTTTATGAATAATTATGGATCACAAAAGTTTGCAATCACAAATATTAAAAAACCTATCTTAATACGTTTCTATTTATCATCTACTTAACAATACCTTACTATAACTACTTGATTGCTCTTGTGGCTATTTGAGATTGTTCTCATTGTTGGATCTCAAATCCAATGATGCAATTGATCCTTTTGTCACACGCTCATAGGGGCTCAAAATTTTTATTTCCCTATCAATCACATTTGCAGGAAGCTTGCTACAATATCTAATTAGATTGCCCAACTATCTTCCTGAGGTTCATTTACATGACCCATTTATCCTCAAATTGACATGGAATTACATTGGTTAAACACAATCTAAATGGTTCTAGGGAATGTGAGGAAACTAGTTCCTAGAACACCTCAAAATTGATTGGAAAGTTCCCATAAAATACACTACACTTGTGGAATATTCCATTCACTTTGAAGATGTTTTGTACTTGTTCCAAAACTCCCAAAAATGCGGGAACAACAAGAACTAAGTTGCTACTAGGTTCTTAACCTAATGAAATCCCAACATAATTCATGGAGGGAAGGGCTTCTTTGAGGGATTTGAGAAGACTTTTCAAACCTATGTTGGTTAACCCACAATTGACTTCCATTGAGGAGATGGCTCCAAGGCTATGTCACAAGGTTTGACGAACCTCATCGAATCTCATAGTCATTGACCAAGTTCATAGCTCAAAACTCATAAGCTCAAGCTACAACTCATGTTGTAATCCATCTTTGTAGTTTCCAAGTGAGTGATAACATTTTTTATATTTATTGATGTTGATTTGTTACTATTTTATGCTATATTATATATATATATATATATATATATATATATATATATATATATATATATATATTATATATATATATATATATATATATATAAACTTAATGACGAACATAAATATGAACTCAAACCAAACTTAATAATTGCCAAACATGAACTAAACTAGAAAACCATATAAGTTAGCTACAAGGAATAAAGAAAATATACTTGCTATTGTCCTTGAATAAAACTACTAAGCGATAGATTCCATTAACTATAACATGAGTGAAAAAAAACCCACTTACACTTAAAAAAAACTTACAATTTTTACAACTAACTATTTTAATTAGTTTATCTTTTTTATTTTTTTAAACAGTAACCATAATAACTTTTAAAAATGATTTAAATTATCTTTAATATATATTCAATATACAATTTGAGTGGCCCTAATGGTTAAGAGCATGTGTTTCCTAGAGGTTACAGGTTCAGAACCACAGTATGTATCTCTTCTAGGAAATAGATCCCTTGTCTCACAAATAAAGAGGTCTCATACACCAATTAAGTGTAACAATGACCTTAAAATTAGATTATTATTATTATTAATTTACTTTTAAATATTATTTAAATTATCTTTAACATATATTCAATTAAACTACTTAAAAGAGAAAAATATCCTTTAACATATATTCAATTAAAATTCAATTAAAGTACTAGAGAAAAATAAAAACCCACGAATCATCCCAATCCCACAATAACTATAATAACAGTATGTATATGAACTCGTCAATTTTCATAAATTTCTATATTATTTTAATAAAAAAATTATATATAATCTCTATATTATTATATTTATTTAAAATTTATAAAAATATTACAAATAAATATAATATATATAACTAACCATTATGGGCAAACTCATTAGAAAACATAAATTCTTGTGGAAAAGATAAGAGACGTGACCATGAAGGAAATAGATGTCATTAAGAAATCTTGAACTTCGAAAACAGCGTTCCACTTTAGAAAATAAGGTGATACAAAAAATAATAATCACACGCTTTCCTACTATTTTCAAATGTATTAGATTATAAGCTTCTTCGGTCATCTCAGTCGTGTAGGCGATCTCCTCGGGTCCTCCTTGCTAGCTCTCCCAATTCCAATTATTTGCTCTACCTTTCCTTTTGCTTGGGTTCAACGCAAGTCCAGTTAATTCAAGGTAAGTTCTGATCTAGATTCCCGAGAATTCCATGGATCTGAGGCCATAAAACCCCATCTGTTACATGCATTTGTTGGAGGTAATTGGTTTAATGCTATGAGATTTTTGCAGCAGGGTTGCGTTTGATTCGAGAGGGTTAATCAGATCAAAGGGCGCATAAGAAATTCCCAGGATGTTCAGCAGGCTTTTTGGGCGGCCAAAAGAGGAGGCGAATCCTATTTCGACCCTCGATAAACTCAATGAGGTTTCCATGTCTTACCTTTCTTTTTTCTTTTTGGTTTTTGTTAATTTGAATTTGGATATCGATATGTCTATTAGGATTCAGAACCAACCAGATGATGAAGTACTGTAATCCAGAGATTGCTGTAAAGGGGCCGGTTCCAATTCCTTTAGGCGGGAGGAATTGAACCTGGACCCTTTTGCATGGTCTTGGATCATGACATCGTATATCGCTCTAGTTATACTGTTTTATCAGTGGAATATAGTTGGTTTCTATGATCAGTTCTTTGTTCTAGCTTAATTAGGTTATCTTCTAGTAGTTCTTTTATGGGTTATTGTCAGGTGCCATGGGGAAAGGAGAAAAACTGGAAACTTTAGACAAAGTCCAGCGCTGGTTTCCGTCGCGAATGTGGTTTGAAACCCAAACGTGTAAATTGACAAGTAATTTAATTTTTCTTTAAATTTGATCCCCACTTGCCCTAAAAACATTGAGAAAATCTGCGCCATTTGAAATTGAGTCTGGGCTGATGTAATAAGCTGATGGGCACAAGTAGAATTGGGACCTTTGTTGGAACTGCTTCCTTTTTAAACTCTGGAAGCATTACAATTGGCTCAAATACGTCAGGCACTACTGTGCTCTGTTTTCATGGTGGAGATGGCCCTTATAGGCTGAACAACAAATCACGATCACTTTCCTTCGGGCGAGCTAATAATCACGCACTTTCCTCTGGCTAGGCTGCCATTCTCGGGGCTACTCTTCTGTCAAAATCAGCAAGTACTTGCATCTTGCCCTAAGTGCTTATTTATGCCTTGGGGAACTGAACCTTGGAACCTTACCAATCGGCATCTTAATTGGTGAGTTATGAATCCTTTGGATAGCATTGGGATTTTGGTCCACAGTGCTTCAAGTTAATTGAACTGTTTTTTAATTTTGAGAACCTTATACTAGTATCTGTGAATTAGAGTGCCTTTTTGAAAAGGACTATTATGAATTTCAATCTACAATGTGAATAAATTAGCTTGTTTAGGGTAATTTGAATTAGCATACGATGACAATTATCCCAAGATATTTTATCCCATGAGACCAAAATGAATGAGGAAATTTCATAACTGAGCTGTTCAAACATAGGTACGAGATAGTAAAAGCTCAATATTCTTGATCAAATTTCTGATTAAATCTGTTTTGCAATTTTGATTTTAACAGAAAAGGTCCTATAGACCAGGAATGTTTCAGAGTGTTAAGAAAATTTAAACATAAGATCATGGATTTCTCTTATAAGTTATTATTGCACTTCGAATGAATAGTAGATTTAGAATTATTGATTACCGTATTTGGCAGAATACAGTTAGCTTGCTTTAGTAAAAAAACAGAGTGATGTCCCTGATAGTAGACTTGGAACATACTCTTTAACACCAGAGCCTTTGACATATGAATTGGGACAAATTTTTTCATTTCAATGGGAAATTATACTGGGATAGAAAACGAATATAAATATTAGGTTGAGTCCAAATGAAAGTGGGTCCAAATCAGTGTTTTAAAAATTGGCCAAATCGACTCCGATTCAGCCAAGTCAGCCGAGCCGGATCCCTGGCCGGGCCAGCTTGGTACAAAACCAGGCCAAAGGCCGGTTTGTTACCGAACCGACCCAGCTGGTCACTGACTCAGCCGGTTCGTTAACAAACCGGCTGGCTTGGCCGAGCCGTTCAAACCCAGGCCACGACATCAAAATGGAGGGAAAATGGACTTCAAAGTGGGTTTTTGTTGGTTTTAGGTTTTTCTTATGTCCATCTAACCTCTCCCAAGCCTATAAAAGCTACCCAACCTCTCACATATCCTCACACTGATTCAGATTCTAAGCCAGATGTTGGTTTCTCTAGCAGTAGTGACTGGTGACGTTTTGTTGTAGAGGCCATATAGAGCCTCCTTGGTTATGTGTTTTTCTTCTGATCTCAATATATTACATGTATTGGATAGTGCACTGGGTGCCATTTTGATATAATGGATATATTCATGAGCCTACTTTGATCATATGTTGTCTTCTCTCTATATTCTATATTCTAATGCTTTGTGTTTGGAAACATGAATGAAAATCTTTAAAATTATGTTCTTTTATAAAAAAATAAATATTTAATGTATTTTTTACTAAGACTGAGTCATTAAAATCAAACTGTCCGAGTCGATACCGAGTCGGAGTCGGAGTTTGAGTCGACCATCAGCTGGTTTCGGACCCGAGTCGGAGTTTTAAAACATTGGTGCAAATGGAATCATGCCATCATGAATGTTTGGTGGAGTAACTGTGCTTTAACTATTGAAGTTAGGGTAAATATAATTTATTGGGAGGGGCCGGAAGTTTGTTTAATAAGAGCTTTCTAGAATCCATTATCTAAACGCATAAACTCACTTCATCAATTGTTAGCTACTTTTAATGTGCATGGTGGAACAACTTTGATGTTTTTAATATTAACATCTTTTACTGTGACTGTAAAAGGTTTTTTGTGGTTGTAAAAGGTAGTGGGTTTCATGTCAGGGGTTGTCTGAAGCTATGTCACAAGGTTCACTGAACTTCAACCTTGAGGTTTGAAGTCGCCAAGGTTTGAAGTTTGGCGAACTTAAAAAACATTTTGAGGTGCAGCAAATCTCATCGAATCTCATGCGAGGTTGCTACTGTGTATTCAATGGGTTGACATTATACCTTTGATTTATTGTACAAGGAGGACATTCCGCTTATTGATTGTCTAGTTTTGGTGCTCAAACATTGATCCCAGTGGATGATACACTTTCTAGGATGGCTGATACAATGTTTCCTTTGCTTAATGATTTATACTGTGAAAGGGAATGTCACTGAATGTATACATTCACTCATTTAATCAGTTATTTAGAGTATCTAATCGATCCACTCAATGGGTTGAGGCTCATTGATCAAGTCCACAGCTCAAGCTTATAACCTATCCTTGTAGTTTGCAGGTCCATCGTAACATTTTTATGTTTATTGATGACATTTTGTGTTTATAATATATATATATATATATATATATATATATATAAACCTAATGGTGAACCTCATTCAAACCTCACCAAAAAATACAAATTTGAACCGAACCTAATCGTTATTGAACCCAAAATCGAACTCGAACCATGTGACTTAGGTATGAAGCAAAGTAACAAAAATCGCGATCGGGATAAAATCGCCGAGGGGAAAAAATCGGAAAAATTCGTAAAAATCGGGAAAAAATTGGCACATACAAAAATATTCATTTTTTTTCAATTTTTTTAATATCTAAGGCATCTACAGCGTAAAATAAATGCATTGACACATAAATATGAAAAAAAAACTAATATATAAGATGTGTAATATCATGTCTAGTGCTACATCACACATAAAACTGAATCCTGTCCTGAATACTAAGTCCTAAGTCTCAACTCAACCTCAAAATATCAACAAAAAATATAATAATGTATCTCATATCATGAGTCATAATGTTATATACAAAGGAATGCACCAAATAACCCATACTACTGATTTCCTCTGCCCCTCTTGCGAGAAAATGTAACAGCTTTCCCTCTAGACGAAGAAGTTGGCGGGGCTGGCAATGGACTCTGTTGTGCTCCAGATCCTGAAGCACTAGGAGTTAAAGGAGGTAGACCACGTCCTCTACCAGTAGCAGGGGTAGGTGGTGTCACCTCCTCCTCCTATTGTTGCTCCTCCTCCTCCTCCTCCTATTGTTGCTCCTCCTCCTCCTCCTCATGAAACTCATCATTGATTCATCGCTACTAGAAATGGGATCATCAACAAGAGATACATAAAAATCATCTAGCTCAAAGTCTTCAGACTTGGATTGCTCAACCTTAAAATGCGGTAGAAAAAGATTAACATGCCTAACCAGTTGTTTTCCTTTGAGTGAAGGGTACATTCTTGTTAAGGCCACAGTAGGGAAGTTCAACAATCAATACCACCAACATCAACAAAGTTCAACAATCAATGCCACCAACATCAAGGTTCTTAAAGGACTTCATACTCTTGATCAAATGCCAATTTCATACCCTTACACATAATAGAATCAAATGGAAACAATGCAAATCCCCAAACCATGAAACCCTGAAAACCATTAAGTCTGCTGAATTTTGAGTGAAATCTAAAATTCTAGTTTCTCCATATGAAATCCAATGAGGTCGAAACCACTCTTAAACATCCTGAGTCATTTCATGGTAATGTTAAAAATTTAAGTAAAAGTGATATTACTTTAAGAATTTAACATTACCATGAACTGCCAACAGGGTGTGTCAGGAAAATGAGAGGGCTGCAAAAATGACAAAAAAAAAATCGATTTTTGAACTTATAGGGTTTCTATTTGATGGGCCCACAATTTTTACCAAAATAATCGCGATTTTTCGTAAAAATCGCGATTTTATCGCGATGACGATTTTTTCAAAAAATCGTTCAAAAAATCGCCGATTAAATCGGCCGCTTGAAAAACTCGCGATTTTTTGAAAAAATCGCGATAACAGTTACTATGAAGGGAATGATCTAATAATTTAGTGTGGAGGATAAGGGTAATTAATTGAAGACAATATTTGTTCTCTCAAATTTTGGATGTCTCAAATCTCAGCTGGGAAAGCTTGCAAACTTTTTATCTTGAGTTCAACTATTAAGGTCCCATAATTAAAACTTTAAAGCAGTAATAGATGAGAAAAAGAGCAAACACCATGAAAGTTGCGTAACTGAATAGTCATATCTCTTTACAATCACACTTATAAAACTTTGTATAATATAATGTAATCTTTTTTTACTGCAGTTCACGTGGCTCTAACTATTTTGGATGCATAGAATCTTATCCCAACTATTTGTAGTTCGTGCAGATTTTATTCATGTTATTTGATTGGATGCACTAAATGAAATGATTTCATAAATTTTATTTTAGTATATTAATGTGCCCAATGCTGATATGGCGCTGGTGATGTGTCAATGTTGACATGGTGAATGTACACAAAATGTTTGTAGCAACCACAATATATTCAGACACAGTGCTGCATATTGTGCTTGTGTGGATGAACTTCATAATTGGGAAAGGAACTGCAGACCTTGAAGATGATTAAACAATTATTGCAATTTTTGAATTTTGTAGACTCTAGAGATGCTTGAGAAGAAAGAAAAGGTCTTGCAAAAGAAGATCCAAGCAGAGGTTGAGAAGGCAAAGGAGTTCACTCGAGCGAAGAACAAAAAAGGTAGTTTTGAGCACTCTTATTGATATCTTTATTATTTGAAAACCCTGAATGTGTACTTTTATCTAATTGCTTGTTTTCCTTGTAAAAATGGGCATATTAGAATGTTCTTATGTGTTCATGGCAAGGCATGAACATCTATTTTCATTGTCCATCCATTTTGAAGTTAGGACATTGTTGTGTCCATATGCATTTACATTTCCACAGGTGGCACGTCCTCCTAAGATATGGACCATCTTACTGAATTTTTAAATGAATTTCACACGTGAAAGCTTTGCTTATTCTATGATTCGATAAAGATTGACTGTGTCAAACTTGGTCTGTTTATAGGGACATAATTCTCTGCTCTTACAAGTGTTTATCTTAATCTAATTTCATAGTTCTGTGATGTCTAAGCATGGATTCTATAATGAATTTTTAAAACCAAAGTTACTGAGAGTTATTCCCAATGGCTACAAAAATTGCTTGCAATTAATTCACTTCCAGAGGTTGAGCTTATGTCAGTTATACTGTTTTACAGTCATTGTATTTATAATGACTATCCTTTTTAGCATGGAATGGTAGGGTACTGTAAAGCTTACTAACTGAGAATCAAAGAAGATTATGTTTATCTACTCAGTTGATAAAGCTCTTGATAGAAGTGAGAGATTGACATGAAGGATCCCATAATGGCATGAGTCCAGTAGATGAAAAACAATATCAGGATGATAGCTGAAAGTATATCATGAATCTAATTGCTATGTTTGATCCTTTAATTTACCATACTTGAGAAACAAGTGTTTAAATATGGGAGTACAGTTGCAACTTGCATGTTTCTCTTTTTTGAGCATGCTGTCTTTGAGAGGCAATTTGAACAATTTTGAATAATTATTACGGGTAATAGATATTGATAAAATTTAGCTACGCATTGGAAAAGTCAAGACATGCCGACTCAAGTTTGGGAAGCTGTTTTTAGAAGTCAGCAATTTATGCTTTGTTCTGGCCACAGGTCTTGATGTATTGATAATTTTTCTTATTGTGCATTGACGTCTATTTTTGAGAGTATTTTCATGTTCTCTATGAGCCTCAATTTCTCCTCATTTAGTAAAGTATTACTATTAGTACTGACAAGTTCAATCATCTTTTTTTTTTGCCAGCAATGAAATGCTCATTTTTTATCAGGCCCCTCTATGTAATAGTAATATAGCAGCGACAAATTCAATCAATTTTATGGTTGGCAATGGAATGTTTTTCTCTAGCATATCTCTAAATATATTTTTATTTTGGCTGATTGCATGTATCCGTAAAAGTGAGCCACTAGGATGTAGCTTTAAACTTGTGCCAGAGGAAGAAATTTACATGAATTGAGTAATCTAAAATGGAGAAAAATTTCAGAAAAGCTTAGGATATGCATTTCTACAGATAGATAGGTGTACTTTCTAAAATATATTCCCCTCTCTATTGATATCAGTCTTTTTGTACTCATTAATGGTGTTCTATTTTTGATCTAAATTATGCGATTCATGATTTCGGGTGCTTCAAAGATTTTCTACACCTGGTACTCTCTAATATCTGACAGTGTATATGACTTCATAAATGCATTGATATGCTTCACAGTTTATTAATAATCCACAAAATATGCTAAAACACCAAGATCTTATGTAGGTGGTCTAATTCTTTACAAATTTCATTTTTAGCTCTGACAACCAAAGAATATACCCCGTAAGTGATGAACTTTCAACCTTTTAGTTGCAAGATAGTGCATCTGGTTTTGTACTAAATTGACAATTAGAAACACTCATAACCTCTGTTTTAAAAATCGGCCTGACCGAAACCGACCAGGCCTGGTCGACCGAGCCGTTAGGGTGGCCGGTCCGACCAGGCAGAAAACCGGCCAGGTTGGCCGGTTTATTACCGAGCCGGCCAGTTTTTGTAATGACTCGGCCGGCTCGGTAATAACCCGGTCAACCAGGCCGAGCCAAAACTGCCGGCCGGTGGGCCCAAAAAACCGGTTTTGTGGATTTTCTAGAAATGGTAGTCTTTACAACTATGAAACGTTCAAAATCACAGTCAAGTGAACCTACAAATAGCCCTAATACAATCTCTGACCGCAACAGCCTGAGAAATAAGGATATAATTGTAGCAAGAGCAGTTCTACAGCTACTTTGTCTTTAAATGTGTAATTTTACATTACTTTCCCTCTTAAATCCCAATTGACTAGCTTCCTAACAGTAAATATGTGTTAATGTCTTTGCAATTGGAAATATTACACAATCTTTGATCTTATCCTGACTGTTGAAAATTTTTTTGGCAACGATGAACTTCTCTCAACTTTTTTTTACGTTGAAATGAATAAGAGACTTGCTCACTGACTCTTGAAGCATATGTGTCATACCAAACAGGGCTGTGACAATATTATTGGACAAGATTATTCTGTATTCCATAAGTATGACTATTTATAACACACCAATGGACGCATTCATCCTACCAAGCCAGAAACTTAGCTGTAGCATACCATGTCCTTAACACATAATGCACTGTAAAACATATAGTTTCAACTTTCAAAGGCATCCAGCACTTACTGTTGGTTAACCCAAATGCTACAGTATGTTTTTCATAACATATGTTTGGATTGGAAATAACAACATTAATTTCTCTCTCTCAATCTTATGATCATAAATTTCTTTTTTGTTATCTTGATATGAAATTCTTGAAGAATATTAATGTTTTATGACTATTGTATACACAGCGGCAATACAATGCTTGAAAAGGAAGAGACTCTATGAAGTGCAAATAGAACAGCTTGGAAATTACCAGCTAAGAATCCACGATCAGGTGATCTTGGTGTACTAAATTTTCAGTTTGTGTACCATGAAATATTTTATGCTACTTTTGTCCTGCAAATAATATCAAAGACAATAAGTCGTTGCAAACTATAAACTTATGGTCAAGTCACCATTTCAGATGATCATGTTGGAAGGTGCAAAGGCAACAACAGAAACTGTTGCTGCATTGAGGACTGGAGCATCAGCCATGAAGGCAATGCAGAAAGCAACGTAAGTGATTCCAATTCCATGCAGATTTATTACTTTGTATTGTTTGATAGCATCTAACTAAATAATAGGAAAGACACTAAGCACCCCCGTTATTCTTAATTTTGTTTCATTTTTTTTTGTAAGCAACACTTTAAAAAACAACTTTTAGGTAATATGGTATTCCATTGAGACTCGAGAGTCAAAGGAGCAAGTAGCAACATCTTCACTAATCCAGATGTAAATCCCAATTTCAATCGCAGCTGGAATCAAATCATCGTTTCCATGGGAAATATTATTATATTCCATATGAGGAATATACATGTTTTTGCCCTCGAGGGACTGCTCAGACTTAACAAGTCTTGAAGGCATTACAACAATGGTCATCATGTCATTTGCGGGAATTGAACATGGCTGGGTAGGATAACAATCAGTCCTCCCAACCACTCAAGTTTAAACCCAATTGACTGGAATTCAATTATTGTTGCTAGGAACTTCTGTCCAATTTCATACCAGGTACCTGAGATTATGAATTGTAGAAATTCCTTGATTTTCTTTAAGCCACTTGACCAAGTTATGTAACACAATGGTTATAACTTATTCCCAAGATCACTGCTGCAGTATTCCTTCTCTATCCAACAAAGGGGTCACCAGTCCGACTCACACCTGCTTTTAACTAGAACTAGTGGCTACAACTGCATAGTGTCCTTGAGAATTGCTATGAACTGCTCATTTATCACTTTGTCATGCAAGGGTTTATTTTTTGATGATATATAACACACTGACTTGTTCCAGATTTCTGATGGTAGACCTTAAAAAATTTATCAACAGAGAGCTACAAACATACTGCTTTGACCCTCAGAAACAGGAAGATTGCCAATTTTTTAAAACTCTCTCAGTTTCAATGGGCTGGGTTGTTTTGCTTTCCTTGTGCATGAATATCACACCTATGTGCATGATTTTATGTGTTTACAAACAATATGTCCACACGTCTCAAAGAATGCCCACTATTGTAGTATTTTATTTATGTTATTGATTTTATGTTTTAACGGAAATGGTTAACTTTGTAATGGGGCTGTGGCTGAACTGGACAGCTGGAAACTATATAGAAGAGAAGGCAAGGCCTCAGCCATAGTTTAAAATGTTAAAAAGCTCCAAAAAGACCGATGAAAATTTTACCTGGCCTTCGTATCCTGTGCCAACTTCCAATTCACATGCTTTTGGCATGCATATTGCTAGATATACTGACTTAACAACAAAATTACCCTACAAGCATAACTAAAGCTGAAAAATACATGAAATCTGGACCACTGGGGGAATCTTCCTTGAAACTCACCTGACATTTCATCACCAACTCTGCTGAATGCATGACCAGATTGACTAGAACTGTTGTCTTGGCCACTCCTCGGTCATATTTCTGTACTGGTGGGCTGGGAAGCTACATCACTGTTGTTCCCTCCTTTTTCCTTTGATGGGGCAGGGTGGAATGAACCTACGGAGATGTTAGGCGTGTGAGCAAAGGACTCTGTAAATTCTGATGAAATACAACACCCCCAAAACTGCTAATGGAGATACCAGAGATGGTGGGGATTGAGAGCCCCAACTCTGAAGAAACAACCAGAACAATGTGCTCAGCTTCTTAGGAAGGACAAAGGATATCACAAACAAGCTCCTATCTAATCACGGGGAATAAACTTTCCCCTACGGCAAACATTGGGCGAGAGAGTACATAAGCTTGTGGATCTTTTTAACTAAATCCATGTCCTTGCATGCATAAGATGGCACTTTTTTTTTCCACGCAAAGAATACTTTATACTCCAAAAAGAGAATATAAATGTGACTGTCTGGAAGGACTCCAAAAATAGAGTCATTGCAGACCTGCATCTTCCAGAACATTACCAAGATTATGGTCATTTTTGGCTCTGTACATTGTCAATGTATTACTAGCCCCATTCATTTGCATGTTCGGGCTGACTGAGAAATCTGGTTGATTCCCTTCCATGTCGATACTACCCAGAACCAAAAAAATCTATCATCAAAAGCTTAAAACATTACGGCTGGCAAGAACGAACAGTATAATCATTTCTGCCTTGTGGATTCCATTCAGAAATTTACAGAGAGATTAGAACAAACCAAAGTAACAAAAATCGCGATCGGGATTAAATCGCCGAGGGGAAAAAATCGGAAAAAATCGTAAAAATCGGGAAAAAATCGTAACATACAAAAATATTCATTTTTTTTCAATTTTTTTAATATCTAAAGCATCTACAGCATAAAATAAATGTATTGACACATAAATATGAAAAAAAACTAATATATAAGATGTGTAATATCATGTCTAGTGCTACATCACACATAAAACTGAATCCTGTCCTGAATACTAAGTCCCGAGTCTCAAGAGTCAACTCAGCCTCAAAATATCAACAAAAAATATAATAATGTATCTCATATCATGAGTCATAATGTCATATACAAAGGAATGTCAATGCACCATAAAACCTATACTATTGATTTCCTCTGCCCCTCTTGCGAGAAAATACAACAGCTTTGCCTTTCTCTCTAGATGAAGAAGCTGGCGGGACTGGCAATGGGCTCTGTCGTGCTCTAGAAAAAAATGAAGCACCAGAACTGGAACGGGAACCTGAACCACTAGGAGCTAAAGGAGGCAGACCACGTCCTCTACCGGTAGTAGTGGTAGGTGGTGTCACCTCCTCCTCCTGCTCCTCCTCCTCCTGCTGCTGCTGCTGCTCCTCCTCGTCCTCCTCCTCGTCCTCCCCCTCCACTACCTCCTGCTCTATCCAATCAGGGGCTGACTCCATGACAGGCCTCTCAGCTTCAACCCTCCATTCAGCAGTGGTGTCAATCGCATCTAAAGAGATGGCCTCCATATCAGGGGTCCTCTCAAGTTGTCTCACCCACAATCTAAGATTGTAATAGACGTAAACCATGTCATTGAGCCGCTGACCCTCCAACCTGTACAAGGGTCATAAATTAATAAATTAAATATTTAAAAAAAATATTTAATGAATTCAAAAAATCAGTTGAGAATCGAGATATGTTAAGTTTTTTACCTGTTGCGCCTTTTGGAGTGTATTTTTTCAAATACACTCCAGTTGCGCTCGCATCCTGAAGCGCTACATGTTTGGCTGAGTATTCTAATGGCAAGTTTTTGGAGTTTTGGTAATCTGCCACCATAGCTCCTCCACCATGCATCTACAAGTTACAAGTTACAACAAATAAGATAAATTGATAAAGTTACAAACATAAGAAAATTTTTAAAATAATGAAAATCTTACCTGGCATTTTAACAGTCCTATCCTGGACTGCCATGTCGAAGCTCAAGGTGCCACCTGCCATTCTGTATACCTCCATCTCTTTGGATATCTCTGAACGTTTTGATGGAGTTGGCACCATCTTCTGAACACAACTGAAAAAGCCATCCATGACCTCAGCATCAAATAGAAAACCACATGAATAAGCAAATGCGGGGTTCAGGAAGAGCCCTGCAGCATGAATGGGACGATGGAGTGTGTTGTTCCATCGATCATCAATCACTTCCCATAAAAGAAGTTGTCTCTGATACCCATCATCACCCTTATCATCATAATAGCTGCGAACAACTTCTTTGGCCCTATCCATGGCCTCATACAAGTAGCCCATTGCGGGCTTCTCTCCATCCACCAATCTAAGAACCTTTACCAAAGGTTCACTAATGCTGCACACCTCTTCCACTCCAGCCCAAAAACTTTCCTGATATGACACCAACCTGCAGATGGCCTGTCCCTCTAATTTGCGGCTGATAGTCAAAACACGCCACTCATCTGAAACAAACATTCTCTTCAATTCCCACTTAGAATTCAAGAGGGATTGAAGAGAGATGAAAGTAGTGGCAAATCGTGTAATAGCAGGCCGCACCAACTCCTTATTGTTGGTGAATGTCCTCATCAAATGAAGCACAAATCCATGGTTATATATAAATTTTGTGATTCTCTTTGATGATTCTACAATATCACTGACAAAATCAAGCTTTCCGATGTCCTCCAACATCAAATCAAGGCAATGTGCCGCACAAGGTGTCCAAAATATGCTCGGATACCTCTCCATAAGCATTCTGCCAGCAGAAACATAGTTTGTAGCGTTGTCCGTTATGATTTGGACAACATTTTGGGGCCCAACCTCCGTAATGAACACATCTAATAAATCACATAATAATCTTGCATCTTTCACATGTGCAGATGCATCAACAGATTTCATAAACATTGTCCCTTTGGGACAACTGACCAAGAAGTTAATAAGGGTCCTACCCCTTTGATCACTCCAACCATCTGACATAACCGTGCATCCTGTGATTTCCCATGATGCCCTTAACTCTTCCAATCTCTTGGTGCAGTCAGCTTTCTCATTTTGCAGAATGCGCCCTTTAAGGTCACTCTCTGAAGGGGCTTTGTATCCTGGGCCAACAACAACGATAGCATCAATCGCAGACTGATAAAATGGATTGGTCCTGGCAACACTGAAAGGAATACCACTCCAAAGAAACAGTTTGCCCAACAACCTATCAGCTTTTTCCTTCTCCTTTCTTTTAAGATAGGAGGAGATAGATGGCTGTGCCCCGGGAGTGGTTCTAGGAACAAAAAATGAGGCAGCAGCGACGGGGCTGCCTGTAGAAGAGGCTGATGCTGAAGAGCCACTACCACTCTCACGCTCAACCACAAACCCTGATATTTGACTTTTCAGAGCTGCTCTGCTGAGTTTAGTGGTTTCTATTTCTCCCAATGAGTTCATGGCTCTTTTGATTATTTCTGGATTGGTGTTTTTGCAAGGGCCTACTTCATGCCCAGGAATTTGTGCCAAGTGGTATTTCAACCTGTATAACCCTCCTGTCATGTGTTGACCACATAATTTGCAAGACAAGTTTGAACGGTCAAAACCCCCATCAGGTTCACCAAATTCCCATAAAGGATCTAATTTCCTTGGCATGTTGGAAACTTTGAAGTTTGAACTTTGAATGTTGAAATTTGAACCTAGGGCACAAGAAAAATTGCCAGTTAAAAAATAAAATAAAAAAATTACAATTTTACATACAACATTTTGATTTTTTTCACCAAAAAAAAATCCTCAACTCAATCCAAAAATAATTGGAAAAAATACATGTTGAAAGAACTTGAAACACAAGCAAAAATAATGGGAAGAAGCTAAGAGCACAAGAAGAAATAGAAAAAACAAAATTTTACAAACAATTTTTTGCATTTTTGACCAAAATAAACCCTCTCCTCTCAATAAAACAAAAAAAAAACCAAAAAAACACAACCAAATGCAATCACAAGTGATGAAAAACACATGGGTAATAGAAACCCATGGAAGAACAAGAAAAAAACAAAAAAAAATGGGTTAAATTTGATGCCCATACCTGGAAAAACGTTTTGCCGGAAACACTTGGTCCAAATTCGATTTTTCTTCGCTTGGATTGCAAGAAATTCTAAGTTTTGTCCAATCTTGGGCTTCTAAATCTCCTCCTTCCCTCCTTGGCTCTTTCTTCTTCTCTCCTTGGCTCTCATACACAACTCTGTCCAACAAAAAATGACAAACAAAAACAAAAAAATCGCATATAAACCCGCTGTCCGACGCCCTCACGATTATTTCGAAAAAATCGCGATTAAATCGCGATGGCGAAAAAAATCGCCCAAAACATCGCCGATTAAATCGGCAGGCTGAAAAAATCGCGATAACATCGCGATTTTTGTTACTCTGGAACAAACTAAGCATCAGCATCAGAAGAAGCTGGACATGAATTGTGTCTCCTGGCCCTCCTTGAATCAGCAACTGACACTGAGCCCTCTTGACAGTTCAGGGCTTCCTTTGACAATTGATCCGCAGATTGATTGAGCTCTCTCAGGATGTGAGAGAAAGAGATCTGTTATATTGAGAGAATGTACTGTCATATTTGAGTCATCAGTTGAAGATTTAAGCATTCCAGATTGTTCAAGCCTTTTTCCCAATTAATAACAACTTTTGAGTCACAGAAAACCTGCAGCTTGCAATACCCCAATAGGAGCCAAATGCATAAGACAACACTTATGATACTTGGGCAATTCCATTAATAAATGACAGTTAATCTAATTATCATGGGAGTGGCAATGAAACCATACATCCCTTACTGTTTATACTGTGATTTCCTTACCCCAGATCCACTCTTTCATTTGCTCCGGCATTAGCTTTTTGAGTTATGCCTTTGAAGAACCTGAAAGAATTCAATCGCTTCAAAGTCTAAAGCAGAGCTTCAACTATGTTCATAATCCTTGCTAATTGTGCATCTTATGGTGGTGAGTGGAAAGTGCAGATGTCAAATGACAATGGTAGAATGTCCTATTACTGTGACATGGCTTTGCTTTTCTGTCCTTGAGCAGCACTGGTCCTTGCTAGATCGCCAGTGCCTTTGCGTCTTTGTTTGTTTCTATTCCTAGCCCCCAAACAAAGTTGAGTTCTAGATTTCCACCAGAATTTAGAACGACTCCTCTGCATCTTCTGCCTCTGTTATGTTATTAACATTTAACTCTTTCATATTTACCCAAATATTGTTTTGAAATATTCTATATTATATAGGCCTGTGATCATCTTTTTTTTTTCCTCTTTTTTTAATGAAAAATCTCTGCATGGATGAGGGGTAATCAAATATGCAATCTGTTTGATAGTCAGAAAATGTGTGTTAATTTGTGTATTTCAAACAGAGAGAATCCTTTCATTGGTATAAGATAAATTGTTTTTGCAGAACCATTATAGCTATTGTTGGTTTAAAAATCTAATAAGTCAGTATAAGTATTTTTGTCAACTGTGACAAGGTGGCTACTTGATGGCCTTGTTGTAAATGTCAACTTGTTGCTTCCATTCTACCGATACTGTATGGCAGACAATCTTACATAACAATGTTTTGAAGTAGCGTGCTCCCTGAATTGAGGGACCACTTTCGTTATTATACAGAATGCCAGGACTAATTCATTGTTCTTAATCAAGGTACTGATGTCTTTCAAACATAATTATATGGAACAACCTATAATTGTGTAAAAACTTTGGCTGGTTTGCTTTGGTTAGCTTGATATGTTGGACAAAATAATGAGTAAAAGAGTGTGTTGGATGATTTCTGATGGCATGGATTGAATCCCTTTGTATTCAAGCTTTCAAAACTGTCTAGACTCTATATCCCAAATTCATCCCATTTCTGGATGTTTGGCATCTTGAAGATGCAAATTAGTTATTTTCACTATGAATGCATTTTCTTGAAATAACAAGAGTACTGGGGAGCACTGTGTTACAGAAATATTGATGATGTGGATAAGACGATGGATGAGATCAATGAACAGACAGAGAATATGAAGCAGATCCAAGAGGCCTTGGCAGCACCAATAGGTGCAGCTGCAGATTTTGATGAGGTATGTGGAAACTACAAATGAATTTAATTAATTTTTTAAATTATTGCCAGAGTTCTCCACATTGTATTACTCAATGTTGGTTCTCTTGCAGGATGAACTGGAAGCTGAGCTGGAAGAATTGGAAGGAGCAGAGTTGGAGGAGCAACTTCTCCAGCCTGCAGTTACTGCCCCAGCAGCGCAATATACTCCAGCTAGTCAACAACCCACTCGGCCAACACCACAGCAGGCACGTCCACATAATACGGCTGAAGAAGATGAGCTTGCTGCACTGCAGGCAGAGATGGCATTGTAAAGGGATTTGTCGATCTGTCAAGCTGGTGCTATAAATATTGCTGTGTAATCTCTGTTTCTAGTGCTGTTTGTTGGCCAGCTGTCTTGGCTATGCATGAAAAGGATTAAACGTGTCCAATACTTGTTGTATCTTGTTCTCATTAATCGATGATTATTCGCAAAACAGAGACATTTTATCCATAATAGATTGCGATCAACATTAAGATGTTTGCGTTGCAAGGGGTTAATTATGTATGCTAATATTTATGCTCTAGATTTCTATTTTAGATTTTGATCATGGAGCAATGGAGTTGCTGTGGAAGATCCTGTATTGTGGAGGTTCACAATTTAACTTTTTGGCCGGGCCCAGGATTCTCAAAGTGGCGTCCTGTAGGCCATCGATCCATATGAAGGAATACTCCATTATTCTATCATGTCCTTCTATGAATTTTGAGTTTGTAGTGCCGAGATTCTTCACTGCATCTTGGCATTTGTGTTAATGTATCATAATATCAACTGTCACTGCGTTTTGTGTGAAAGTCTTTCACAGCCTGTGCACCTATTCTTATCATTAGAAGTACGATTCTTGGTTGTTTTATGGCTCTACCGTTTATGATCTATTTAATAAGGAGGACTATTTCATAAGATTTGCAGTCAGTTCTTTCCTTTTAATTTTTTGTTTTTGTTGTGGCAATACTGAAATGTGTGTAATGGAGGATTTCTCTTTTGGACTCTTTTCCAATGTTGAGGTAATTTCAGAAAGGTCGGAATTTTATAGCTTTGCTGTATCGATGACTGATTTATTCTGCATGGGGATTTACAGAGGCAATGATTATACTTGTTAATGAATTCAACAAGAATGTGGAATTTTCTGTTTTCTTTGCCGACTAACTCATTCCTGTAATAAATAAAGAATATATTTGGTGTATGAAATTGGTGTTTTTGGCATTTGTTTAAAAAATATTAAACATTTATTCTGTACCACACTCTGTGTAACAATATTTTCATGATGTTCACTAGTCTCTTAAACCAAAATGTTACAAGATAATGATTGATGGTAATATTCAGTGTTTTTAGCTGATGTGAAAAACCAAAAACTTAAAACGTTAGGGGTTTAATGGCAGCATTATCGGTAGTTAAATGCATCATCAGGTTAGCAAGTTGGTTGCAATGGAAATAATATGAAATTACCATAAGGCCATAGCTTCCAAATATGGGAAATACATGATTTGATTCAACTTAGGCATCAGGGCATATTGTTCATGTCTTGTAACTAAGTTTACGATGCAGAAGAGTGCTACCAAGTCACCGATCAGTTGGCCAATAGGAAACAAAGAAGAATGGACTTCAAGTTCACTTTCTTTCGCTGCATTAGTTGGCAATTGAATGCATCAGGTTAGCAAGTTGGTTGCAGTGGGAAGAATATGAAAATACCATAAATCCAGAGCATCCCAAATGTTGACAGGAGATAGGAAATTGCACAATTGATTCAACTTAGGCATTAGGGGCATATTGTTCACATCTTGTAAGGGAGTTTACGATGTAGAAGAGTGCTGCCAAGTCCCCATTCAATTGCACAGTAGGAAACAATGTAGAATGAAGTTCATTTTTCTTGTGCAAGTTGCACATGGCCTTGATTGTGTCACTCTTTTGCTCTGAATACCAGAGACATAACTATGGGGAATTTCAGGATTGGAAATAACACATTGATTACTCCATATAATTATATAGCCACTCAACCTGTACTGTAATGCTGGATTTTTATAAACTTTGTTGCAATCAAATCTGTCACACAGGTTAGGCAAGAAGCCACAAGCCAAAGAAGGAACATCTATATTTTCAAAAGAATCAATAAAAGTAAGCCAGCTTGTTCCAACGTATTCTACCATGTACCATGTAGAGAGATTTTGTAAGGTGAACTCATTCTCATCTACTTATTTTTTTTAAATTAAAAAATATGTAAAATTTTGTTTGTAGTAAACAAAATTAAATGGTAAAAAAATTGCTCATTGTTCTTTAAAGTATACACTCTCTTTGTAGCTTCCGTTCTTTTACTCAACTACAAGCTGGCTTTTGTCACAAAAAGTTACATAAATAGTTACATATATCAGCTTCTATTTATTTTCTCAAAAAGGTTCAAAATGAGTTACATCGTTCAACACTAAAGTTTGGTCAGTTTTCAGTCATTATAAGTAACAACATTTCTTTATATCCAAGATGCATATATAAAGTTTATAGAGTGATCTGTAATTTAGGTGAGGGAGATATGTTAATTTGTTGACACCTAATCTGAAAGGATAGGGATTATTGTAAATATTGTAATTAGTTTAATATTTTAGTTATAAATTCGAGAAAACCAAGAGACCTTGGAATTGGAATCCCAAGAATCTCTCCACTTAAGTATATATTCATGATTTAGTTAATGCAATGAAAAAAATCTCATTGTCGAGTTACCAATGCCTATGCCTGCCCTGACATGGTATTAGAGCACATGGTATTAGAGCCTTTTTGTGCTGTAACTCCTGCCATTCTCTGTTATATAATTACTGCTACATGCTGCCCCTCTGTCCCTAATTTCTGTGCGTTTGGAGAGAGCGTTGAATTATTTTTGTTACTCTACTCCGTGCGCTGGTCGCTGCTTGTGCTGTTCGGTGTGTTGATAACTCCTCCTAATTATGGAGCATTGAATAGCCAACTCGTGGCTGATTGCTCTTTGCCCTTGTCCAATTTTAAATGTGCACTGGTTGAAACCTGAAAACCTGTGAATTAAAATCATTGGTCGCTATTGCTCGGATGGCTTCTATTTCTTTTCTCGAAAAGGTGCAAAACAAGTTACATTGTTCAACGCTAAAGTTTCATCAGTGTTTGGTCATATTAAGTAATAACATTTCTTTATATCCAAGGTGCATGTTTCTTTTTTCAAAAAGGTGCAAAACGAGTTACATCGTTGGTGTTCAGTCATATTAAGTAATAGCATTTCTTTATATCTAAGGTGCATATATAAAGTTGATAGAGTGATCATACTGTAAAAGATGGAACTAAGCGGATATACATATCCAAGCCCAATCCAACTTTGGAAAGACCCTCAGTTTGAGCCCATATGCTGGCTTTCCCTTTTTCATATGATTTATTTTTCCTAATCCCAGAACATATTTTTGTTTTGAATATGTTTAAGGTAATTGGAAAGACCATCCATTAGTTTGAGCCCATATGCTGGCTTTCCCTTTTTCATATTATTTATTTTCCCTAATCCCAAAACATATTTTTGTTTCGAATTTGTTTAAGGTAATTGGAAAGACCATCCATTAGTTTGAGCGCATATGCTGGTTTTCCCTTTTTCACATTATTTATTTTTCCTAATCTCAGAACATATTTTTGTTTCGAATATGTTTAAGGTAGTTACAAAGAGACGTTTTCTGTAAGTTATGCGAGGGAGATATGTCTAATCTCAATCCTTTGAGATTATTGTAAATAATTTAATATTTCAGTTATGGAGATTCTATAATTCATGTGAGGGAGATATATCCTATCCAATCCGATCCGAAAGAATTGAGATTATCCTCTTTGCCCTTGTCCAATTTTAAATGTGCACTGGTTGAAACCTGAAAACCTGTGCATTAAAATCATTGGTCGCTAATGCTTTGATGGCTTCTATTTCTTTTCTCAAAAAGTTGCAAAACGAGTTACATCGTTCATAAGTAAAGTTTAGTCAGTGTTCAGTCATATTAAGTAATAACATTTCTTTATATTCAAGGGTGCATCTATAAAGTTTATATGGTGATCGTACTCTAAAACATGGAACTAAGCGGATATACATATCCAAGCCCAGTCCAACTTTGGAAAGACCATCCATTAGTTTGAGCCTGGCTTTCCGTTTTTCATATTATTTATTTTTCGTAATCCCAGAAAAGATTTTTGTTTCAAATATGTTTAAGGTAATCACAAAGATATGTTTTCGGAGATATGTCTAATCTGAAAGGATTGTGATTATTGTAAATATTGTAATTAATTTAACATTTCAGTTATGAATTGGAGAAAACTATGAGATTTTGGAATTGGAATCTCAAGCGGTTATCCAATCATGTATATATTCATGATTTAGAAAGGATTGAGATTATTGTAAATAATTTAATATTACAGTTATGAATTGGAGAAAACCAAGAGACTTTGGAATTGAAATCTCAATAGTCTATCCACTCATATATATTCATGATTTAGTTAATGCAATGAAATAAGGAATTGTTCTATGTGCTGTGTATATTAAGAATAAGTTTCCATCTCATGCTATAAAAAGCAATACTGTATGAAATGTGGTATCGCCACATTCCTTCGGTGAGACATCTCAGGGTTTTTGGTTCCACTTTTATGCCTCGACACCTAAGAAACAAAGAAACAAACTCCAAACTCCGTGCAAGGAGTTGGAAATGTATCTTCTTGGAGTACTCAAATACCCCCAAAGCATACTATCTCTATGGTGAAGTAAATAAAATGTTTATAATATTTAGAGATGTGAAATTTCTTGAATCTTCCAAGATTGATAGTGTTGTTGAGCAACAACTTGATCACTTGGACAAATTCATGTATGCAATTTTTTTTCAAGAGTTTGATAATGAGATTCGACATTTTGGAGGGGGGATCCCTGTATTAGATCAATTTGTGGAATCTCCTTCTAAAACACTCTCTCCTCATGAATCTTCAACCACTAATCAAGAAGACGCTTTGAGTGATGTGATTGAGAGAATTGGGGGCCAAATCTTGATTCAACCCCATCTCAATCAAGTGAGCAGCCTGGGCCATCTCAGACAGGTCCTCCAAAATGGATCACAAAGGCACTTGAAAGTGTTCGTTCCGATGAGGTTGGAAAGATATGAATAAAAATCTCTAGTAGACAGAATGGGGGTGACGTAGAGGAATTTGATTCCCCTGTCGATATGAATGTTTCTTATGATTGTGAATTAAATTTTTCTATAAATTTTGAATTAACTTCCTTCAAAAAATCCGTTTCTCACAATGAATGGAAAGAAATGAAGCTGAAAGAATATGATGTTTTGATAAAGAATGACACATGGAAGCTAGTTGATCCTCAATTGGGTACCAAACTGATAGGCTGCAAGTGGGTCTTCAAGAACAAATATAAAACGTATGGCTCACTTGACAAACATAAAGCTAGAATCAAGGCAAAAGGTTTTGCATAGAAGGAAGGGGTCGATTATGAGGAGACTTTTTCCCGCATAACAAAATGGGCTACCATCCAGACTCTTTTTCTTAGCATCCCAAAATAGTTGGGAAGCCCATCAAATGGATGTAAAAACTATTTTTTTAAATGGAGGCTTGAAAGAGAATGTTTTTATGTCCCAACTAGAAGGATTTGCAGTGAAGGGTCAGGAACACAAAGTATGCAAGCTTGTCAAATCCTTATATGGCCTCAAACAAGCACCGTGAGCCTGGTACGAGAAATTTACTAAGCATCTTTTGAAACTCAATTTCAAACACTATGATCTTAATGATGCAACTTTGTTTGTCAAGAAAGTTGGAAAAACAATTGTATATCTCATGGTGTATGTAGACGATCTTCTGATTGTTGAAAATGTAACTTGTTTTAGTCTTCATAATTGTTGCTGTACTAATTTGAATATGTATCCTATGTAACCAACAAGAAAAATAAAAAAATTTATTATTATTAAAACATGTGTTTCATGCTCTTTATTGATGGTATTCTAGGTAAAAGCATGGTCATCATGTTTCTAGGTTTTGCTAGGTCTTAAGATATATTAATTGTTAGGAGTCAAGATCATGTTTATAAAACCCTTTCGAGCAAAATGTATTTATAAAAGTAATTATTTTTGAGTTTAGAAGGTCCTGGAATCTCCTAAAGTACAACTCTGCCCTAAAAACATCGAGTTAGTGCAAAGTAGGGAATTCGATCCCTTGAGAAGGCTATATAAAGGAGTAGTTTGACATCATTCAACAAAGAAAAAAGTTGAGCTTCACATCTGAAGCTTCTACTGAAGGTACAAAACCAAGTGCAAATCGGGTGTGAAATTGGCCGAAGGTACAAAACCGGGTAAATAGGCCAAAGGTACAAATCCAGGTAAATAAGCCGAAGGTACAAATCCAAGTAAATAAGCCAAAGGTACAAAACCAGGTGCGAAACATGATGAAGGTGAAAACCTGGGTGCAGAACAAGCCGAAGGTACATAATTAGGTGCAGAATAGGCCGAAGGTGCAATTAGGTGTAGAATAAGGTGAAGGTGCATAACTGAGGTAATAGACCAAAGGGTCAAAGTAGTTGTGCAAATTGCAAGGTTGAGGATGGCAGGTTGAAATTGCAGCTGGTTGGCGCAGGTTCAAAAAATTATTTGTTGGAAGGGATGACTTGGTACTTGGAGAAGGACTTGGTCTAGGGTTGGGTCTTTGTATCTCATTTGAAGCAGATTTTAAGAAGAGTAGAGTTTTTCTGGGTTTTCCCCTTGGAGGGGTTTTGCACTAGCTGAGAACCTAATTTTTGTGTCGTCTATTATTGCTATTTTGTTCTTCATATTTGTTTGATGAAAAAATCTAACTAAAGAACATAAAGAAGGCTAATAAAGTTGACAAGCAAATATTAAGGTTAAGGAAAATAAGAATTACAAGTTGCCATTTAACATTTTCCAACACTGATGACATGGAATAATGAGAATTACATTGCATCCATAAAGAAAGCATCGAGGAAAGGTTTTGAAATGACAGATTTGAGATATGTTCATTACTAACTTGGTATTGAAGTAACTCAACATATGAAGTTTATATTCCTCTCTCAGAAGTACATTGGCGATCTGTTGAACAAGTTTGGTAGGGCTTTGTGCAATCCTTCGACTACTCCAATCGAACAAGATTTAAAGTTCATATCCATTGAAGGAAAATAATTTGAGGATGCAACAAACTACAAACAACTCATAGGAAGTCTCAACTATTTGACTACTACTAGACTAGACATTTCATTTGATGTTGGAATGCTTTTCAGATTTATGCAAAAGCCTTGTGAGGGTCATTAGTTTATTGCAAAAATAGTTATAAAGTACTTGGAGGTAACTCAAGAATTTGGACTCAAGTATACACAGATGGATGAATTCATCTTGATTGGATACTCCAATTCAGATTTTGACGGAGATAAATAAATTGGAGTATCTACTTCAAGTTATGTTATGAGTTTTGGATCAAGATCTGTCTCTTGGAGGTCATGCAAACAATCAGTTCCAACATATTCCACAATTGAGGCGGAATATGTGGCAACAATTGAAGCAACAAAGGAAATTGTATGGCTTAGGAAAATTTTGGAAGATTTGCAGGAGAAAAACTTTTTTGATTGACGACACTTTTTCAATAAAGTTGGCCAAGAACCCAAAGTTCCATGATCGAACCAAGCACATTAGTACAAAGTATCATCTGATTTGACAGTGTAAAAATATCACACATATGTAATACATTTTAAAAGATTTAAACTCTTAGATACAACTGAAAAATAAGTACATTGGATATAGAGTTTATGTTTCTATGGGCTTCTAAGTTATAAGTTTAGTTTAAACATGTTTGAGAGTTATTGTAGCCATATTGTGGCATAGTGAGGAGGTTTTCAAATTGAGTCTATTAATTGTAGCATAAATTCATTTGTTGTATAGTTGGAAATTCTAAGAACATATGTTATAATTTTTTTTTTAAATTTAAATTTTTATTTTTAAGCAATAAGGGTTTTTATTATCACAATTTACGAAAGCATTTTGATTGGAGAAGCAATAAGGGTTTTTATTATCACAATTTACAAGAGCATTTTGATTAGATTAAGTTGTTTGAACATGGGTTTTACTTGGCAATGTATTAGCATGATTTAAATATTAGTATAATTTTTTATTTAAGTTATTCATCATGTTGACTATTGAAAATTTAAAACCAACATTGATCTATTTTAAATTTTAATTAGTAAAGTCTTGAAAGAGATTAGTTTTTTTAGTAATGCAAAATTTAAAAAAAAGTTTACATTTCAAAGAATTTGATTCTTCGAAATCCCTATAAATTAGGAATTAAGATGGATATTGGTATACTTGAGTGAAGATTGGTGATTAAACTATCCACAATAGCATGCCACCTATACACAGATTGCAAGAGTATAACTTATCATTAGAGCAATAATAAAAAGAGAAAGCAAGCTAGTTTAAATATTTTTAAAATGCATTTCTATTAGCTTTTGAAAAATGGGTTTGTTTTCAAGGATATAGAACAAAGAGAGGAGACAATTTTGTTGACCTCTTCAAATAAAAAGGAAATCAAGTTGACTTTTTATCAATCAAATTAATAATGTTAATAGTCGTTGATTATTGGAAGAATATTGTCAATGATAATTACGCCGTAAGGTGTTCTTATTTGAAAACAACTCCCCTAGCTGCCATTGTGTCCTTGTTTGAGTCATTGGATCAAATGTTAGACGATTGAAATGTTTTAGGCCATTAGATCCACAAATAAATAGTTTTTTATAATGTTAGTTTTTTATTTTTATTTTTAATAAGTTAGATTGAATTTAAGTTTTGGTGACTTTTAAGTTAAAATGTTGTTATTTAAAATTTGTTAGATTTTAACCTCAATTTAACATTTTGATTGTGTCAAATTACAAAAAAATAAAAATAAAAGTAAATTAAATAAAAATATTGACATAATGTGATGAACATTTTAACTAGGTCAAAATACAATTAAAAATAAAAATAATAAAATAAAATAATAATAAACTATAAAAACAAGCCATGGTATTGACCATGGTATTCATGTGGAATGTAGTTTATAATAAAATAAAATAATAATAAACTATAAAAACAACCCATGGTATTGACCCATGGTATTCATGTGGAATGTAGTTTATTTAAAGAGGGAAATTAAGATGGCCTAGATCAATCTTGATATACCAATAGCCAAGAGGGATCATATGTCTTGATATGGAAACCTCTTCTAGAGTAAAAGGAGAATTGACCCCTCTGATAAATAATATAGATCTAAACTAATTATTTAATAAAACTATTTTTTAATGTTTATAACCATTATTCTTTTAAAACTTTACTTAATAAAATGTATCTAAATTTTCATACATCCAAATATACATAGTTTTTCTTGTTCTATATTATTTTTGTTACAACTATTTTATTATTCCAAAAATATATGGTTTTTTTTTTGTTATATATTATTTATGTTACAACTCTTTTATTATTCATGAGTAGTATTTCTTAATATATAGAAAATTAAATTAATAATGAATTTTTTTAAAATATGTGATCTTTTTTAAATTTCCAAATTATTTCATAGGACATGATTTATCTTGAGAAATAATGATGAATGTTCATAATTCTCATTTCTTAAATAACACTAAATTTACCTTGAATTACTTAATTGTAATAGTTTCTAATTTGTAACTACATACATACTCTTTCAGAATGAATATCAAATTTCTTCAATTCAAAAAAACCATATACATATCTTTAATTACCTAATTGTAGATAAAAAAATCTTACATGTTTTTTACTTTATAATCATAAACATTTTTCATATTGTATGATTTCAAACTTAATCAACTTTAATTTTAAACAAAGTTTTTCACTACATAATTTTAGCTTTTATAATTTTTTTATTTTTCAATTCCAAACAAAACTTAGAAAAGAAAAAACCCACTTAGTACTTACTGTAGATTATAGTTTTACAAAATTGACACTATGTAATTAACAATAGAGTAAGTTGAGACAACCCTAAGGGTTTTTTTGTACAAGTTTTATCATAACCTGTCCCTCCATCCAATATGTACTGTAGAGTCTTCAGAAGAGAGAGTATATTCTAGTTTATAATCTGATCCACAATCAAAGAAAATAGCTAGGGATTTCACAAGTTATTAGTTTATAACCTGATCCACAATCAAATAAAATGGCTAGAGATGTCACAAGTTATCATTCACACAGTGATTTATTGACATTCTCAGTTGAAATGGATCCTATTAGATGCATGGTGGGTAGAGACACTAAAAAATTCAAAATAGATATCTCTTATGACATCCATATTGTCTACAAACCATCCAAATTTTCCATCTGATACAACAATTTCTAACAATAACCGCTCAATTTACTCTCCAATTTTTGAAACCCCCACCCATGCTGGGGAGATCACAGTGTAAAATCAATTTTTCTTATGGTTTTTTTAAAGGGTTCATAAACAAAACAGAGAACGAGGAAGTCAATATTGTGGTATAATAATTGATTTTTGAATCATTGTGACAAACAAAACATCACATTAGCTCATAGAATATATCTAATGCTATAAGGATCTGAGATGATAACAAAGTTTTGAATCATGATAACTAAGTGACAACCAAAACTAAGTTGTAGCCACAAGCAAAAAATCACAACAACTCACAAAATATATCGAAGGTTGCAATGAACCCCATACATAGTGATGGACCTCATGGGAATTTTAGTGCACACATAACAACACCCTAAAAATTATATACTCTTGATCAATTTTGAATAACCTAAGATGTCTAGATTGGATGTCGATGTGGGTGGTACAATAATCGAAAATGCTTCTTAAAGGGTAAGGGAATTTAGATACTCTACCATTCCACCAAAGTTATAAAAAGTGAGACTTGTAGATTACAATTTTACAAAATTGACACTATTTGATTAAGAATAAGTTACAAACATTAGGCATTTAAAAATTAATAAGAGGAAGGTACATGAGGGCCATGGTAACTAATGTGATTCTTTGTACTATTTTTATTTGTATTTTTTTAAATGAATATTTTCAAATGTGTTGTACTATTTTTATTTAAAATATTCATTTGTATTTGTATTTTTTAAATGAATATATTAAATGTGTAATTGAGTAAAATGTATTAAATTGATATTCTAATTTTTAAGATATTTCTTTAAAAAATTCAAAGTATGATGAGTTTTGTTTTATTAAGCTTTACTCTAGGTGTGCACAGAATAAGGCTATCTCATGTCCCAAACAAGATTCTTCTTTCTCTTCATATTCTAGCTTGCGCCTTGACACTCCTTCTCTTTGCACAAATTTAAACTATGAGGCACAAGGTAGTTAAGTCCCAAACAAGATTCTTCTTTCTCTTCATATTCTAGCTTGCACCTTGACACTCCTCGTCTCCTCCTCCTTGCACAAATTTAAATTATGAGGCACAAGGTAGTTGTTGCATATAGGAAAATTTAGATATGATAAGAAAAATGTGATACTCTATTATAATTTTCTCTACAAATGTGATGACAAATGTGCACTAAATGTTGAAAATTTCATGGTTAATGTAGTATAAGCTGCATGAAAATTTAAAGTCTTGTATACAAGATCAAGAAAGCTATGCCCAATATCCAAAACCATAGGGCAAGACATGTTCACTAATTCAACAATTGCTTCCAAGTCTCTCTTAGTGCTAGAGTTGTTTTCTCAATAAACTTGTTTTTACTTCTCTTGAACTGATGAAAGCCATAGTTTTTGCATATAAGAGCATTTAGATTTGATAAGAAAAATCGTTGTTACATATAGGAGAATTTAGATCTAATAAGAAAAGTGTGATACCGTGTTATAATTTTCTCTACAAATGTGTTGGAGTTGTTTTCTCAATAAACTTGTTTTTACTGCTCTTAAATGATGAAATCCATTGTTGTTGTATATAGGACCATTTATCTCTGATAATAAAAGTGTGATATTGTGTTATAATGTTCTCTACAAATGTGTTTGAGTTGTTTTCTCAACAAACTTGTTTTTACTGCTCTCAAGTGATGAAATTCATCATTGTTGCATATAGGAGCATTTAGCTCTGATAAGAAAAGTGTGATACCGTGTTATAATTTTCTCTAGAAATGTGATGGAAAGTGTGCCATGAATGTTGGCAATTTCGTAGTTAATGTAATAAAATATAAATAAAAAACCATTTCTTCTACACAAGATCAAGAAAGCTATGCCGAGTAGCCAACACCACAGAACAAGACATGTTCGCCAACTCAATAAATGCTACCAAATCTCTCTCGGTGTTGGAGATATTTTCTCAATCGCCCGATTTTTACTGCTCTTGAAGTGATGAAAGCCACATCTCCATACGTTTTTTATTTTCTACACAAAGAAAAAAAAACCAACTTCATATCAGCGATACTGAAAAAAAAGGAACAGGACAGACACTAGGGACATCAGTGGTAAATAAAAATGTAATATTTTGAATATTTTCAAAGATCATGAAGGAAATAATACATAGGTGACTCAATAGGAATTGATCAAGATTAAATATGTAGGAACTGCACCAAAACAACCTTTGATTTTGGAGGTAGAAAATCACGATCTATTTCTTTATTCATGAGGCATTCATGTTGGCATGATCAGACAAGGTATTTAACTTAACTTCAACATAGGCCTCATGATTTGTAAGGCTCAAGGAACCAGTATTGCATTAAGATTTCACTAGCTGCTTCCATGGAAGAAAATTTTGATTTTCATTCCTACACGATGGCTCTTTCACTGAAACATCTTATTTCTTCTAGGCAACTCTTTCCTATGATATTTCCTTACGGCGTTTCTTTTGCAACATATGGTGCAATTTCTAGTTATGATTATTGACAATATCAACTTTGATACATTAGACCTATTATCTATGACCTTATTTATGATGGCATTTATGAGATTGATTTTGATCTATTAGATACATAAATTTAAATTAATTACCATGATCTATTATGTTGTTTATGGTATTGATAACTTGGATATAGATAACTTAGATCCGAAATTTCCAAACTCTATTAATTTCTTATGGGTTAAGAAGTTATTATAGTCATTATGAAAGTTAGATTTAATGAATTGTAGCTAGGGAACTTAAATAATGATTTTCATCCTTTGTTTTTCACATATTTTAGTCTTTTCTGCCATGATGCATTGTGAAGCTCATGCAAAGCAAGTTTTTTATGGTTGTTGCAATTTTTTTTTGTGTGTGTGTGGGAAACAACTAACGTAAACTTGAAATGAGAACGGAAATGAATACCCGCCTTTTTAGGTAGCAAAAAATAATCTGATTTTGAAAAGGGATTATTCGGAATACCCTTAATTTTTTAAGCATGTTTTTGACACATTAAATTTTCTTATGTACCATGTATAAACATTATTTTTAAAATGTTAGTGATTTTTATGTTGATTTTCAAAAGGGCTGATGCCAGCATCATCTGCTTTTTTTAGAAGACTTACTTTTTACTTTAATTTTTATAATGTATTAAACGCTAATAATTATTTTCTAAATTTAACATTTTTTGAAGTACTCGTCTTATTCCTCTTCATTTACATATATTTTTAAAGTGTTTTTTCACGTTTTTTTTTTTTTTTTTTTTTTTTTTTTTTTTTTTTTTTTAATTTTATTGGGCAGTGTTTAAAAAAAAAAACCAAAATTTTAAAGTTTCGATCTTCTATCTAATTATATATTGTTAAATAATATTTCACTAAAAAAACAAGAATTTTTAACAATTTACATAAAAATATACATTTTGAATAGAAATATAATTGAAAAAATACATATTTAGTATACAAATTAGCATTTTTTATGAATTTTATGTCAAATATTAATAATAATTTTTATTTTTATTTATTTATTTATTTTTTTTTTTTCTGAAAATTGAATGATTCACATAAAAAATGAAAAATGAAGTAAAAATCACATTATACAATTTTTAATTTCTTTTTTCTTATCTTAAAAAATGAAGTGAAAATCACATAATTTTATTTAAAAAAAATAAAAAACAAAATCATAAAAAAAATAATTAAAAAAAAATCATAAAAAAAAAAATCTCGCCGACTACCCCTCGGGTCACTCGGCGGGGCTGAGAACTGATTTTGAGAATCGGCTTTCAACCCCTCGAGCCCCTAGGCGGGCTCAACCCGATTCCGAGAATCAGGTTGAGCCCTCCCAAAGGCTTGATGACCACAATTTTTTTTATTTTTTGATATATTTGTTATTAATTTCTTGAAAATTTTAATTTGTTTTTAGATTTTTATTTATTTATTTTTAATATTTTATTAAGTTTTTTTTTTTTTTTAAAATATGTTTTTTTTAGTTATTTTAATTGTGATTATTATTATTATTATTTATTTTTTAATCTTATTTTTTATACGTGTTTTTTGTTATATATATATATATATATATATTTTAAATTTTAAATTTTTTTCTCATTTATTTAAATATTTTTTATAATTGTTTTTTATTTTTAGTTTTCTAATATTTTTTATTTTTGTTGGACACCTAATTCTTTTAGGGTTAGTGTGCAAGCTCAAGAGACTTAGGGAGTCCAAGAGACCTTGAAATATGAATCCAACGGTCACCCAAATGTATGATAAATATGTATCATTGTGAATAATATTACAACTCACACTTATCTTTCCCTATTCTGCCTATTCACTGATGGGTTTGACATGGTATTAGAGTCATGATGTGTGGCCTTCTCCCACCATTAGTTCCCACCATTAGTTGTATGGTCTTCTTCAAAGTGGGTTCTCTGCCATTTGACCATTAAATATTTGACTTTTTGCGCACTATTTGATTTCCTCTCTGCATCGTCCTTCCTACAAAAATGTTACAATTACCTCAGAGTGAATTTTGTTAGCTATATTCTAGCTGCAATCTCTGTCCACAATCAGTTAGACCAATTTCTCTTATTTTTTTGGGAAAATCAAGTCAGACTCTCTACGCTATCAGATCTTTGCCCAGGTGTTGTTGTGGTGTTCTCTTTCTGAATCACATAAGGAATATTGGCGTTGCGTTTTTGTACCCCCGCGATGAATGTGAAACACTATCTTGGGTTGTGGCTCACATGAATGGTTACATTGGGTATAACGATATGGAATATGTCTGCATTTACTCTAATGGAAGTGGCACACAATTGCTCGACTGTAAGTGATTCACATTTTCTCTCAGTTAAGCGGTTTACTAATTTATGGCTAGAAGTGGTCTGAATTTTCTCTCAATGGAAGTGGGTCTATAGCTTAGTGGTAGAGCAGTTTTCCTATGTTTACTTGCATTCCCGTGGTTTTTTTATAGCATTCTCTGTACTTCCCCAAATATGTTTGGCAATTTCTGCCCACTTATTCCCCACTTCTACGTGAGCCTTCATCGACAAATTTTATTCTTCTTTCATGTAGATATTTCGCTTGATGTGTTGATTCTCCCTACTATATCTCCTAGCATTTAGGGTTCCTACCTATTCCCTCCTAATTGCTTCACTTATTCATACCTCCCTACCACTAGTGACTTCGACCAATGCGCAACACCACTGCCTGCTCACCTTTTGTGTTGTACCCTCCATGCTCCTTCAAACTCCGAATCTGCTTACACCATCGGCCCCAGACTCCACTCCACGAATAGAACACTTCAGGGTCCTTTCCTCTTCGAGACAACACCAAGCACGAAGGGAGAGCCCACAAGGGAGAGCTTCCTACACAAGGCCAAGCACCAAGGGAGTTCACACACCTCTGCGCCCTACGACAGTCATATAAAAGTCCACGCACTGACCTCCCTCTTTGCGCAACCTCCTAGTATATTCCTCGTTACCTCCATCGTGCAACCCTCAATACCCCTACAGATTGTGACTACACTAACCTGTGTATAGTTAGGCCTAGCTGAAGGAGAATTCAAATTTGAAAACTATTTCTCTTGTTTTGATCATTGATTTTTTGTTGGGTCTTGTGTGGCACGTCATTGCAGAGATGCATTAGCTCAAGTTCTTCTTGTTCTAAGGCCACCACAAAAGTTTCTGGCAGCGACCACTATTACATAACTCATGGAGAAAAGGCAATTTTAGAGTTCGTTGACATAAATTTCTTTTGGTGGCTCTCACTATAGTTCGTTGTAATTGTTGAGTTGTGTTTCCGAGTTATTTCTTAAATTGTTTTAATGATGATATGAAACAAACATAAAGATTATGGTTTAGAATATCATACACTATTGGGAAACATATTGGAATGTTAAAACATTAGCCAACTTGTACACAACACATGCATTGTTAAACGTGACCACTCACTTATGGCCATTAGTTGGTAAGTAATTGTTCCATGGATATGTGGGAAAAGACAATGTTCAAATATGGTTGTTTACAACATTACAGGAGAATCATGGAGTTGGTGTTCCATGTCGCCCAATGATTCAATGCGTTCTCAAACCACATATTTGATGCTCTAGATAGATATAAAGATCAACTCTGTCCATTAAGAAGTTCTAAGAAGTTCGGGACATAAACTATTCCATAACATAGTATCAAATCGGTGGGTATTTTCTCAGAAATTTGCTACTAGTTGTGAGTTTAGTTTGCCTTAATAGAGCAATACTCACTATTAGGGATGATAAAATTAAATGCATTATATTTCTCTGAGCTTTGCTTTGAGTTGAAACTCTTTTCTGGTGCCATTTTCTCTTGTTGAGACCAAAGTTTTTTACTTATTGCATCTCAAAGATTGTTTATAGTATTTTTCTACTTGGAGTCTACTCTTCTTAATGTGCTGAGAGTACAAGTGGGTATATTTTCTTCATTATCATATCATTTGTTGACAAAATGGTTAGAATTGAAAATTTATTAGAGTTATTGAGAACTCTAATCATGTCTACTTTTGAAAGTACAATGAAGATCAAGAAAGACTCTCTCTTTGAAATTCAGACCTATCTCCAATATGCACAAGACAAAATCGAGTTTTTGCAACTCGAATCTCAATTCCATCAAGATGAACTTCAACATATTTGTCATTCTAAACTGTTCAAGGTTGAAACAAACATCCATCAACCGACAACACGTGAGGTTGAGGATGGTTCACATTCAGTACCCATTTCAAGAGAAGTTTTGTATGAAGATGTAGAAGCACATGTTCCACCTCCCAAGCCCATCATCAAACCTTGGGAAGAGATTGTCGATAAGAAACAAAAAACAGGTCTTGGATATGACAAGGAGGTGTCCTTTCATATTCCGGACTACTCCAAGCCCATCAAATTTCAGAGTGTCATATTTCTTCAAGATAGCTCACCTTCAGTTGTTCTAGATTCTTCTCCTCTTCCACAACAACAACAATAGATTGTGAAATGCCAACACTGTGACCGAGTTGGCCATATGAAAGATCATTGTTTCGATCTTCACCCATGTAAGCACCATGGTTAGCACACTCATTCTTCACATAGATGCTTCAAAAACAAACCTTCTACAAGAATAGAGATTCATCTTGGATGGATCACTTCTTGGCAATGGGAAACAACATGCAAGAAGATATTTTAGTCATATGACATAATTTCTTCTAGAATATTAAAAGGTCTTGTAGTTGATTTTTTTCCATCATCTCACCTTGTACTTGACACGGGGGAAAATGATGGTCATATACAAGCTTCAAAGCCACTTCAAGTGAGCCTGAGCCACAATCTTCCATTCCATATTCAGAGTTGTATCCAGAGACAAAACAGTTCAAGCGAGCCTGAGCCACATCCTTCCATTCCAGATTCAGAGTTGTAGCGAGAGACACAAATGCTAATGAGCATACCTTTGGTTGTTGGTCAGCCTTAAATCATCGATGCGAGGTTGATATTATTCCTCTTCAAGGAATTCAGGACACTTCCTCTAGCAAAATACTTCAACTTCTTGCTAGTTTTGGTAGAGTTCCGAGAATTACATCAAGCATTCCAGAGTTGGTGGTCATCCTTAAACCATCGTAGGTTGCAGACCTCCCTTTTTTAGGTTGAAGGTCTCCCTCTTCAAAACATTAGGAGTAATTCATCTAGCAGAAGAACTCAGCTTCTTGCCAGATTTGGAAGAGTTCCAAGAATTGCACTAAGCATTCCAATGTTGGTGGTCATCCTTAGATCACCTCCTTATGCCAACATTTCAGAGAGAACATTCAACCTAGTGCTGCCATTTTGTATTACAACTCTCTTCTTGGACTCACACGTACCCCTTCGGATTAAGGGGGGGAATGTTGGACAACTAATCCTTCTAGTGTTAGTGTGGAAGCTCAAGAGACGTAGGGAGTCCAAAAGACCTTGGAATATGAATCCAACGGTTACCCAAATGTATGATAAATATGTATCATTGTGAATAATATTATAACTCACGCTTTTCTTTCCCTGTTCTTCCTATTCCATCGATGGGTTTGACAAATTTTTCATTTTGAATTTTTTTACTATGTTTATTTTTTATTTTTTAATTTTATTGATATTTTTAAATGTAATATTTATTTTTTAAATTGTCTAATAAAGTATTATTATTATTATTATTTTTTGTTTCTTTAATTATATTTTTATTGTTTAATTATTTATTTCTTTATATATATATATATATATATATATATATATATATATATATATATATATATATATATATATATTTTGTTTCTTTCGTTAATTTGTTTCTTAATTATATTTTTTACTATATATATATATATATATATATATATATATATATATATATATATATATATATATATATATATATATATATATATATATATATATATGTCAATTTTTTTTTTTTTTTTTTTTGGCTTTTTTATATATTTGATTTCTTGTTATCCTTTATATATATATATATATATATATATATTTTTTTTTTCTAATATATATTTTTATTTACTTATTTTTTTTTTTTAAACTATTGTTTTTTATTTTTTATTGTTGTAACTTTTATTTTTATTTGTAAATTTTTGTTTTCATTTTTGTTTTAAAATTTTAAGTTTTTTTGGAGTGATGATATTTAATCTTCTACATGGTATTTCACAATGTTGAAAATTTATCCTTTAAAAAAAAATGTTATTACGACATCTTCTCTTTCCATTTTGAGGATGTTTTTGGCACACAAAAATTGGTTTTCACTGCCATTTTTGGAACATGTTGAAAATTTACCTCAATTTTTTTTTTAAAATTCCAGCATCACCACTTTTCGTTTGCGAGCTGTTTTTTCATGTTTGTTGGTGTATTCTGGCTAGAGTTCTCATTTTGAGTTTATAGTTCCCGTTTCATAGTGTACGTTGTTAATAATGAATTTTTTTTTGTGCTCATAATTTAGAGTTTTAATTATTTTTTGTAGTAATTCAATCTCATTTATTTTCAATCTTCTTATTGCTCCATGTTTTGTTTTTAAGTTTATTATAATGTTTTTAATAGAGGATAGATATATTGAAGGGCGTCTTTCTCCTATCTCCAATGGTTTAATGAATAGATTGCATCGTTAGTCCAATGCCTTTGAACTGTGTGTGTGTTAAGTCCCTATATTAATAGGATAGCCCCTTATTATGTTAGTGTAGCCCCCTTTATTGTTATTATTGTACTCCTGTAACCGCCATATTGTTATTATTGTGCCCTTACATTATTATTGTTAGGTCGGCTAGGATTACATTGTGGCCCCACTAGGATTATATTGTGGCCCCATGGACTCCTATATATAGAAGGAGGTTTTGTTCATTCGTATAATCCAAGAATTGTTCATTTATGTACTGTATTGGAGGTTGCCCCCTCAAAGTGGCTTATTTCTAAGGCGTTGATATCTTTTTTCTTCTATTTTTGGAGCTGGTTACACAACATTAGGTATCAGAGCTTTGGATTCTAGGGTTTCGCTGCTCAAAACAGGTCATCGTGGAATTTTCACTATAACGTTTTTTCTACGACGTTTCAAAAGCTAAAATTTTTAGGGTGCAAAGCCAAAATCTTGAGGAAGCTTGTATAAAAATTTCAGAGCTTGGTTCGCAACATTTTCGGAGAAATCATCCGTGGAAGTCAGGTCTTTTTTCAAGCTCCTAAACAGGTAATCGTGGCATTTCCGCTATAAATTTTTTTCTATGAAGGTTCAGAATCTGAAATTTGTCTGGTGCGAAGATAAAACCCTGAGGAAATTTGTCAAAAACATTTCAGAGCTTGGTTCGCAATATTTTTGGAGATATGATCTGTGGAAGGTAGTGCTTTTTCAGGCTCCTGAATTTCATCTCAAAGAGGTGATCGTGGGAAAAGTTCAATAAATCTCTCTCTGGGCATCGGATTGGAGTGCCGTAAAAAGTGGTCGCAAGCACATAGACTGTAGTTTCTTGGTTATCAATTTTAGAGACAAAGGATGAAACAATGACACGTGGCAAGTCATACAACTTCGCTATACTGAACCAGTCCATAATTAGGTCATTGTGGGAGATTGGACACAACTTTGACTTGGAGAATCCAAATCAAGTCAGACCTGTGGCATTCGAAAGATAATTCATAGGGATACATCAGCACTAAAATTAAAATATTGAACTACTTCAATTACAGAGATAATTAAATTTCAATATCGAGTTCCTGAAAGCAAGTAAAAGGTGTGTATTGTTTTTGTATAAGTCTTGTTTGAAGAACCAGTTTGAAGTGATTCCAAGGGCCTATTGAGCATATATTTCAGTATTGGGTTCTGAAATGCCTCCTAAAAATAATTCAACACCCATTAAGCCCTCAGAAATCTATACTATGATGCATGAAGAGGAAGAATTGCAGGATGAGATATCAAAATTACGGTACCAAGTGCAACAAGTTTCGATCTTACGAAGAGAAATTGAAGATGAAATAGATGGTTTAAAAGCAGAAATGGAGGCTAAGTTAGATGGTTTGAAGGATCAAATAATAGCAAATATGGATGATAAATTAATGGAAGATCACATCGAGCATCAATAACAAGTTCTCCAACTCTCAAAGGATAACTCAAATTTGGTGCAGAATCTAATGAAACAACAGGAAGATCAACATCACATCGAAAGAAGTTATGAAGCAGTCATAGAAACAAGAACTTGACAAGTACGATCAATTTCAGAGTATCTCAGCAAGTGGAAGAACTTTCCTGTAAAATATTTCACATGGGAGGATGAGAATTTTATACAGAAGCATCAAGAAATAATCAAGCGTTGAGGACAACACTTGTTTGAAGGAGAGGGGCATGTTAAGTCCCTATATTAATAGGATAGCCCATTATTATGTTAATGTAGCCCCCCTTATTGTTATTATTGTACCTCTGTAACCGCCATATTGTTATTATTGTGCCCTTACATTATTATTGTTAGGTCGGCTAGGATTACATTGTGGCCCCACTAGGATTATATTGTGGCTCCATGGACTCCTATATATAGAAGGAGGTTTTTTTCATTTGTATAATCCAAGAATTGTTCATTTATGTAATGTATTAGAGGTTTCCCCCTCGAAGTGGCTTATTTCTAAGGCGTTGATATCTTTTTTCTTCTATTTTTAGAGCTGGTTACACAACAGTTTGACATTTACTAAGGTTTTAAACAATTATAGGAAGCCTCTCATTATTCATGCTAATTAGTTATGCTTAGACATGAAGTCCCTATTCATAGTCTCACTAGGGAGGGGAGGAAATTCAACTTCAAAAATGAGGATATGACAAGGTGAAATGCACTTAGTTCTAAGAGATATTACACGGTTGAGTCCTTTTAATATTCTTTAGTATGATAAAAAAGATCCGATTCAATTTGGTCCTTATCTTTTGAGCCATAAAACATGTATGTTCATTCTTTTTTGTGAAGAGTGGAAAGCTTCACCTATTATTCAAAATTTTCTTGTAAGAGAAAATGATTGTTTGATTCTTAAAAATGGGCATTATACACATATCATTTCTGAACATTTTATTATTAGTTCATAACTTATACTCTCCCCCACTAATAATCATGTTGCATCAAAAAGATAAGAACCCCATGAATTAACTTTACCCATAGGGTAACTATATGTAAGGGTTAAATATTATTGCAATATTAGAGCATTGATGATCCCTTGGAAAATGAGATGGATAACTGAATACAAAAAATAACTTCTTCATTTCAAAAATTCTCGTCCACAACTACAAAATCATTGCTTTACAAATCAATTGCACAAACATACACAAGATACATTGGAAATTGTTCCTGTTTGAATTTTTGGACCTTTTAGTTCTGATGAATGGAGCATAGAAATATGCTTGAATGCATATTACTTGCAAGCCTCCCTCTTAGTGGTCATACATATACTTGATGCTAGACTATGAGTCCCTAGACAATCACAAAGTCCAAGATCATGAGCTGTAGACCTTATCTTTATGAGGTGTCATGATGATCCACTAATGAGTTAGCGTGATCTATATCTAGAAGAAGGATTATTGATGTATTATGTATTCTCATTTTGAGATGAACATAACAGAAAGGCATGAAGCCTTTTCCATAACATGCAATAGTTTTTTTCCACCAATATGCTTGCATGTCTTGCCCATGTTAATTCTTAACATGGTATTAGAGCCAAAGGCTAATATTATGATCAAAGCAAGGTTGTGAGGGGTTGATATTATCACAGAAAGGTTAACAACTGAGATCTGTTAAAAGAGTTCACAATAGATATGAGCTGAGTTTCCTGCATAGTATTTGAAGTTTTGGTTATTAAAATCTTGCCGTTGAAATCCTAGATATATCGGTGGAGTGTCAAAACATGATTTGAAGTACTGATTCTACATTCGAGAACTTTTGAGGTCTAAAATGGGTCTCCTAAGAAAAATGTAGAACCAAAATAAACTTTATAAGAACCAATAGCATTCAAGATAATGATGTCAACCATAGGGGATGATTCACCATTTTTGCGGTACAAAGTAAAAAGGTTAGAAAATAATAAAACTACTTTTTCAACTTATCTCCCTAATGTTTTAGTCAAATTTCGAGTGGGAGTACTCATTGGATGAAAAATTTAATGTTGAAGATTGCAACAAGAAACAGTGAAGGAGGCATCCTGAAACATCTTTCCTGATCCTAGTTGGAAAGTGATCACCTAAACTAGGTGGGGCCCACACAGGTGATTTTTGTCGCAAATTCTATTTTTAGACATAGGGATCATGGTCTATGAGTTGCAGGATGCTATTTATGGATGATTGGTCGAGTTGGTAAAAATAGATGGACCTCTATTTTTAGACATTGGGCAGATTCTATTTTTAGACTTCCAGGCTAAAAATAGAACAATCAAATATTATTAACCCTTAATAATATTTAGACTATAAACATTATCTTATCCTCTTGGAGCACTTCAGTTAGAGCTACAGATGTGGCACATGCAGTTGGCAGAAGGAAATTCGAATTTCCTAGGGGTTAGTTGAGCTATTGCATGGTTGACTTCAGTTAGAACTCATGTGGCAGAGTTTGGTGGAGTTGATGAGATAGTTGGTGGAGTTGTGTTCGGTTTAACTTAGTTGAACTAGTTGTATTTAGTCTAACTGAAAAATACACTAGTGATGAGTGGTGTGAATTAATTATTAATTAATTCCATAATTATTAACTCATAAATCAACTAAAGAACACATCAGTTAACTGCAATGCATGTACAGTTCAGTGGAGACCAGTGTTAGAGGTGGGTGAAAGGGTTGAGTCTACTATCAGTTGTGACCATGATTGTGCTTGAGATTTGCACACACATTGATTGAGATTGCCAATGAGGATTGCGTAGTTAAAGCCAAGGGAATTCAAACTTGGATTCATTTCATTCTCATCTTGGATTGTGCAGTAGAGGCAGGAAAATAATGGAGGAGATTTGAACCTGTGACTTGTTCAGATCTGAGCTAGTTTGTGTGTAACTATTGGAGATAGTGCTGAGAGCTGTGAGAGCTTTGTGCTATGTATTGTTACATATTCTCTATCATTATAATATACAGATAGTTGGGGGTTTTTAGCTATTTCTTTCCCCATTACATATTGTGTTGATATGTGTGCTTGATTATGTTTTAATGTGCGCATGCGACTGCTTCTATTTTCCGCATATTGATGATCAATTGTAGAAGAGGTTATGTATTATGCATGAAGCTTAAATAGTGTGTAATCAGGATAATATCGGTGAAAAATTCAGCTATTATTCAAATTTATACATTTAATTCTTCATCCAAGGAGTACCCATGTTGCATACTTTCAATGGACCCCGCTACACGAAAATGAGAAATACATGAAAAAAACGTGATTGCAATAACGATTTTCATGTATTTATCATTTTTCGTGGAACATGGTCCATCGAAAGTATGCAACATGGGTACTCATTGGATGAGGAATCAAATTCTGCATCCAACTAGTGTTCCCGCTCAAAATTTAAGTAAACCCATAGGGAGACAAGTTCAAAATACGATTTGAAAAAGTAGTTTTTTCTTTTTTTCCTCTAAAATTTGATGATGTAATCTAATCTTATTTTATTGTTTCCCTATTATTTTATAATTTCCTTAGAGACCCATTTTAGACCTCAAAATTTCCCTAATATTTTGTTTTTAAATTTATTATAATATTTTTAATAGAGGATAGATATATTGAAGGGCATATTTCTCCTATCTCCATTGGTTTAATGAATAGATTGCATCGTTAGTACAATTCCTTTGAACTGTGTGGGAAATTTACTAAGGTTTTAAACAATTATAGGGAGCCTCTCATTATTCATGCTAATCAGTTTATGCTTATAAATGAAGTCCCTAGTCATAGTCTCACTAGGGAGGGGAGGAAGTTCAACTTCAAAAATGTCGATATGAAATGGAGCAATGCACTTAGTTATAGGATATATTATGTGGTTTATGAAAAAAAATATCCATTTCAATTTGGTCCTTAGCTTTTGAGCCATAAAACATGTATGTTCATTCTTTGTTGTGAAGAGTGGAAAGCTTCACCTATTATTAAAAAATTTCTTGTAAGGGAAAGGATTGTTTGATTCTTAAAAATGGGCGTTATACACATATCGTTTGTAAAATTTTTATTATTAATTCATAACTTGCATTCCCCCTCACTAATAGTCATGAACTGCATAAAAAAGATAAGAACCCCATGACTTGACTTTACCCATAGGGTAACTATATGTAAGGTTTGAATAGGTTTGCAATATTAGAGCATTGACGATCCCTTGGAAAATGAGAAGGATAACTGAATACAAAAAATAACTTCTTCATTTCAAAAGCCCTCTTCCACAACTACAAAAGCATTGCTTTAAAAATAAATTGCATAAACATACATAAGATACATTGGAAATTGTTCCTATTTGATTTTTTGGACCTTTCAGTTACGATGAATGGAGCATACAAAGATGTTTGAATGCATATTCCTTACAAGCCTCCCCCTTAGTGGTCATACATATACTTGATGCTATACTATGAGTCCTTAGACAATCACAAAGTCCAAGATCATGAGCTGTAGACCTTATCTTTATGAGGTGTCATGATGATCCACTAATGAGTTAGCGTGATCTAGATCTAGTAGAAGGATAATTGATGTATTATGTATTCACATTTTGAGATCAATAGAACATAATAGAAAGGAATGAAGCCTTTTCCATAACAGATAGGAATTAGTTTTTTTCCACCAATATGCTTGCATGTCTTTCCCATGTTAATTCTTACCATGGTATTAGAGCCAACGGCTAATATTATGATCAAAGCAAGGTTGTGAGGGGTTGATATTATCAAAGCAAGGTTGACAACTGAGATCTGTTAAAAAGAGTTCGCAATAGATATGAGCTGAGTTTCTTGCATAATATTGGAAGTTCTGTTTATTAAAATCTTGTCGTTGAAATCCTGGATCTATCAGTGGAGTGTCAAAACATGATTTGAAGTACTGATGCTACATTAGATAACTTTTGAGGTCTAAAATGGGCCTCCTAAGAAAAATGTAGAACCAAAATAAACTTTATAAGAACCAATAACATTCAAGATAATGATGTCAACCATAGGGGATGATTCACCATTTTTGGGGTAAAAGTTAAAAAGGTTAAAAAATAATAAAACTGATGTGGATGATTCGGGAAGATCTTCAAAAAATGATAACCACAGGGACTTAAAAACCAAAATAAAACTACTTTTTCAACTTGTATTTTCAACTTATCTCCCTAAGGTTTTATTCAAATTTCGAATGGGAGTACTCATTGGATGCAAAATTTAATTCCTCATCCCATGAGTACCCATATTTCATACTATCGATGGACCCTGCTACTCGAAAAATGAGAAATATATGAAAAAACGTGATTGAAATCACGTTTTTCATGTATTTATCATTTTTCATGGAACGAGGTCCATCGAAAGTTTGCAACATGGGTACTCATTGGATGATGAATCAAATTCTACATCCAATGAATATTCCCAATCGAAATTTGTGTAATCCCATAGGGCGATAAGTCCAAAATACGAGTTGAAAAAGTAGTTTTTTTTTTTTTTCTCTAAAATTTGATGATGCAATCTAATCTTATTTTATTGTTTCCACTATTACTTTATAATTTCCTTAGGAGACCCATTTTAGACCTCAAAATTCCCCTAATGAACTCTAGAGTGATTCTTTTTGCAAAGAGAACCATGTCAAGTAATTGTAGAGAATCAATTATATATTAGTCAATTTGAGGGATCTTGATGGAGTTCCAACATGGATCAACCCTCTACATGGATTGAGTGGCATTTGTTTATAGATCTAATCGTATCTGAGTTTGATGAAACTTGCAACACATTGATCAATGTTGAATATGTGTTTCCCGCTATCAAATTTATTCAAATTTTCTAAATGTACTTGAATTGGTTTTGAACTAGTTGAATGGTTTTGATTTGAGAGGCGCCAATCATATTTTTTTATTTTATAAATGGTTGCTGAGGTTATTTTATAAATTATGTCAGATCCAACATCTATCCGATTCGCCACACACTAATTTGTGAGGTAACAAAGTGACCTTTATTTTCTATCTATGAATATAGTGAGAGTGGAGAATAAAAATCCATGCTTAGAATATTATAAAAATAAAAAATGCCTTTTGGGAACATATAATGATTCGTGTCTTTGAACACTGTTACCGATGAAATAGGTAACCTGACCTCAAAACGGGAACTCTAGCCCAAAAAGTCTCAAAAAACATGAAAAAACACCCCAAAAACAAAAAGTGTGTCTTCCAGAATGCACTTGGTTTTGTTTGAAGGTCAAATTTCAACATTTTATAAAATTATGCTAAAAATAAAATTGTTTGTTGAAAAAAGGATTGAAAAAACACCCTCAAAACAAGACCAGTTGATGCTGGAATAACAAAAAAAAAATTGTGTCATAATTTTGACACTTGTAACAATGGAATTAAAGACAACATATTAGGACATTTTTTAAAATCGTAAATTTCTAAAATTTTTGATAGATGATGTTAAATATAAACAAATACATGTCTGAAGGGCTTATCATTTCAAACAATTTTCATCCATGTTGTTAAAGATAAAATATCTTGACTTTAAACAACCCCAAAATTGTAATTATTGTCAACCATAACCTTAAAGATAAAATTTGGTAGCGCATAAAAACCTTAATGACAAGTTGTAAATCTAAAGTTTTTCAATCTTAAGTGTTCAACATACTTGAACAATGAAATTATGGAGAAATTATAAGACTTAACAATTTAAAAAATGAACAAGTAAATGAAAAAATTATCATTGAATAGAAACAAGTAAGAGTAATTTTAATTTTAAAGGATAAAAACTTATCTTTTTTCAAATCTTAGCATAAGACAAATTTAAATATAATTTCAACCAAAACCTAAAAATCAAGCATCAAAACAAAGTGTTTTGTTTCAATGATGCATATAATTATTAAAACTTTTAAAAGTATCTTATACCAAATGGTAACAATACATAATATCATGGTAATATCACTGCATAATCTAAAAATTCAACATTAATTTCTATTTTCTATTTTACTTATAATTAAAATATCAACATTGGTACATTGAATATAACATAAATTATTTTTGTAATTCATTGTTGCATTGTCGATATTCTAAAGAGATGAATTCTTCATAATTAAAACATATAATCCAAAAAACATAGAAATGTTTCATAACTTCATGAAAAATGAGATGGAAGTCAAAATTTTTATTTCAAGTTACCATGCAAACATCAATTACATAAAAGTGTCTTAGATAGTTATTCAAAATCAGCCATAGGTTCTGGCACACCATCATAATCTACATCTTCAGATGAATGGCTCGATGCAGATGAAGATGATCCATATTCTTCTCTTTCATCAACTATTGCTCCATTTGAGTCAACATGCATGCCCACCATTTTAGAGTTCAAAAGTCTTGTAGATCTACGTCTACATTCTGCAGAGTCCCATCTCAACATTAATTTTTCTGGTAGCAATTTCTTCAAAATATTTATGGTCTGAAACCGAAGAGTTCCTCTCTTTGTCAAATTGAAGTCATACACAAGTATGTCAACATCCTCCAATTTTAAGACATCTGTGCGGCGACGATTTATATTTGTACCCTTTCTTTTTCTCTTTCTGCCAATTCTTTTTTCCACTACCATCTCTGGCTTGTACACACCATTGAAAGGGTGGGTACTTGTGGCATACCAATGTACATCAACAGCTGTAATCTCTTCATTTTCATTAATGACTTTTATAACCTTGGCAATCCAGAATGGATAGCCAAGTGGATCTTCATCTGCTAACACTGCTATCATGCAACCCTCCTTAAGATCCTGCACAGAACCCCTGTAAATGTCTTCCATGGCTTCACGTTGTGCACGTGATCTTCTAGAACCAATATAGATTTCTCTTTCCTCTACCTGTGGGGAATTAATAATAGCTTGAGGCTGTTGTTGTTCAACATTGTGTGTTTCCTGATGTTCATGTTCATTTGGCATATTTTGTGGCCAAAAAAAAGGAGTCTTCAAAAGCGTATCCCCATTTATTGATCTTGAAATCATATCACTTTGATTACTAAAAAAAGACTCCCACCAAACTGAATCAGCAACATCGAAGTATTCATATGTATCTCTAATACATATTTTAATTTCCTCTAGACATTCAGAATAATTTATGTCTCTCTTTTGCCTTCGTGCATTATGGAGTTCAGAAACTGACTGTAATAACGATATCTTTGATGAAAACATTGGACACTCTGGAATGAACTTCAAAAATGCTAAACCTGATGATGGTCCCCATTCTTCAATAGTTGAATACTTCTTGCCCCATATAAGTGTTATCCCATCATTTTTTTTGATATGAAATTAATTCTGGAAGCTAATGTCGTTAAGTTTTTCAATGCATTTCTCCTCACCATGCGATCCAAAAATAAACCTTCGCATGTCAATAGTTTCTTCCAACACATAAAAAACAGGCTCTGGAATGTATGATTTCTTAATACATTCAATTAATGATGGCAGGCTCCCAACACCTTTCCTCCTCAATGTTACTGAAAAACGATTGAACATTTGATCAATATGATCATGAGTATGGCCAACAAGAAGGAAACCAACCTTTATCTTTTTAAAAATCCCCAATTCAATGAGCATGTTTAGATACCCAAAAAGAACTTGATTTTTGTTCTCACGACTTGTGTTGTCTAATTGTAAATACAAAACTTCACGAAGAATCCTAGACCAATGTGTAACCACATCATGGATTATAATTATGGTCAGATTTGCATCATTGTGAATATTTGGAATTGTGAAGAAAACTCTTGGAAACATCTTCTCATTAAATACCATACAACCAACCAAGTGAAACCGAATGAAATTTTCCTCCTGTAATTTTTTTGGCGTGCAGACAAAATGTGGAAGAAGTGTTTTCTTTTGGTCCATACCATCAATTATCAATCCTAGATATTTATTTGGATGATCATAACACTTCTTTCGATGTTTATACAACTTTTGAATTTCACTTGTTTGCTGATTGCGATGGTCTTGAAGTTCTTTGACAACGGAATTTGTACATAAAATAAAAGAAACATATGAATAAATATATTTTCATAGTTGATAAGTATCAATTTTTAAAAAACAATGTTTTGAACACATACCTCTTTCCGCCCCTTGACATTTATCTCTTTTTGCTTTAAGAGAAGCACATGTGCTGCAAATCCCCATCCTTGTCTTCTTAGGAATATGAACATTTTTGAATTCAGTTTTCCATATCCTTGTAAAATAATAATATGTAATAAAATTACCAATTCCTTCAACAACTTCTGCATAATCTTTGTATAACATGAATATTTCTCGTCTCGAGAAATTATTTGGAATATGTATTGTGTCTTTATTTGGCATACACTCTCCATGATTTGAAAAGAAGTCTTTCATCCATGTCTTAGCAGTATTTGCAAATGGCCCCACCTCCCGTTTATAACGTGCTTCTGAATAATATGTGGGATCCCTTTCCAATATATCCTGAATTCTTGACAAACAACAATTACCAATTGAATACAACATTTTGAACGCCTTTCTGCAAAGCAATACATTCCCAATATGATAATCATAACCTGCTAGTGTAGATTGCATGCAACCCACTAAATATTAATTTTGCATGCTTTTATTCATTGACATATATGTTTTCCTTTTCTCCAAAGAAAAGTTGAAATCCATATTTTTCAAGAAATCCCTTCGACAACATTCACTTGAAATAAAATGAACAAAAGAAATTCTTGTCGTGAGATATTTTTTCCTCGCCCTTGTATAACTGGAATGCTTTGGATTGATATGAAAAGGTCTACTCCTACTCCTAGTTGCAATATTTTCGTGCAACGACTTCATCATTCCATCATCCTTTGTAAAAGTAGTTTCATCACCATTAGGAGGAATATTATTCCCACTATCATCATCCTCAACATAGTTAAGAAATTCATCAACATCATTGCATGGAAAATTTTCTTTACCATCATCAGTTGAAGAAAACATTTCACAAGAATCATTGGCACTTTTGTAACCCTGACTCAAAAGAAATTCTTCACCATCTTGACCCATGCTTTCAAATTCTTCCCTGGGAGGATTCAATTCTTCATCACCATGAGTGTCTTTGAAATGGTCACTTGGAGAAAATGCAATATTCAGATCTGTGCCTCTAAAATTATCATTTGCAAAAAACTCTTCATCCTCCCCTTCCTCAGTGGTGCTCTCATAATCCTTGGGATTAGGCATAAGTGGAAGCTTTGAATTTGTATTCACTAGAATTTCTTCATCCTGCCCCTCCCCTTCCTCACTAAAGCTCTCATAATCCTTAGGATTAGGAATAAGTGAATGCCTTGAATCCATATTTATTGGAAATTCTTCATCCCCCCTTCATCAGTGGTTAAATTATAATCGTTATGATTAGGATGAAGTGAAAATTTTAGCTTTGGAAATTCATCTCCGTCTTCATCAGTGGTGCTGGCATAATCCTTAGGATTAGGACGAAGTGGATATTTTGATGCTGCAAATTCTTCATTCCCCTCTTCCTCAGTGGTGCTGACATAATCCTTAGGATTAGGATGAAGTGCATATTTTGACTTTGAAAATTCTTCATTCCCCTCTTCATCTGTGGTGCTGACATAATCCTTAAGATTAAGACGAAGTGGAAATTTTGACTCTGGAATTTTTTCGTCCCCCTCTTCATCAGTGGTGCTTGCATAATCCTTAGGATTAGGACGGAGTGGAAATTTTGACGCTGTAAATTTTTCATTTCCCTCTTCATCAGTGGTGCTGGCATAATCCTTAGGATTGGGACGAAGTGGATGTTTTGACTCTGAAACATTATCATTCTCCTCTTCATTAGTGGTGTTCGCATAATCCTTACGATTAGGATGAATTTGATATTTTGACTCTGGAAATTTTACATCTCCCTTTTCATCAGTGGTGCTGGCATACTCCTCAGGATTAGGATAGAGTGGATATTTTGACTCTACAAATTCTTCATTCCCCTCTTCATTTGTTGTTCTCGCATAATCCTTAGGATTAAGTTGAAGTGGATATTCTTTAACTCCCTTTTCATCAATGGTGTCCTCATAATCCTTGGGATTAGGACGAAGTGAAACTTTTGACTCTGGAAATTCTTCATCATGCCCTTCATCACTGTTGCTTTCATAATCCTTAGGATTAAGAGTAAGTGGTATAACTGGCGCTTGATTTACAGAAATTTCATTTTGCTGCACCTCATCAATTTTGTTCTCATCATCTTTAGGATAACGACCAAGTCGATTTTTTGACTCTCTATTCATGGTGAACTGATCTGAAAATGGAATGTACTTGTTTAAGGGTGCAAGGTATCCATTTCCCATAATTTCAAATTGAGCTATACACTCCAAGTGACCTCTGAAAATGTGAGAATAAACTATTTCCTATACAGAGATGGACTGTAGGGGCATTCACTGGACATGTCACCTCTAAAGAGAGGATGAGTTCCAGAGGCTACCTGGCCCTCTACAGACTCTGCCTAAGGAAATAATATGTAAACACAAATATCAAGATCAATGAAAGTATTTTTTTTTAAAAATTCAAAGTGTTCATTGATCTGTTTTGAGTGTGAATAAGCAAGAGCATATGTTCTGCAATTGGTGTGTAGAGGTTTGATGTTAAAATAACAAGTTTTGATTACTGTATAAACTTGTTTTGGAAAAGCATGCTTATGAAATTTTATTGTTTAAACTATCAGAATCTGGAAATAAACAGCCAAAATACACAGATGAACAGCAGATATTTGTTTAAGCGGTTCACCCCTCTCTTGGGCTACCTCCGCTGGTCCAAAAGCCTCTAATTAGGCTCAATACTCTTTTGATTAAAGGCTTCAAATGAGATTACATCTGTATAAACTCCTCTAATGGAAAAATAGACTGCTAAAACAGACTCAGAAGATCCAAATCAGTATAAATTGACTACAAATTCACCTCCATTGGAGGAAGGTAGCCCAATGCAGCACTCTTTCCCTTTAGCTCTGATGGCTCCACTGTCAAAAGCGCTGTAAAATTCGCAGATAGAATGCCCTGATGGCTCTGCAGACACCTCCAACAGCTCCAGAATGATCTCTACACCCAAAATCAAAAAAAAAAAAATCGTCTTCAAAGGCCTCTCCTAGCAGAAGTTATGCCACATTTACTGAACTGCCAGTTTCACCTTGAGAAACTCCACTAATTGTGGAGGAACTGCAGATAAACCCACCAAATAAGGCGGTGGCGCCAAAATGGGCGGAGGCCGCCAACTATCCGAACGGTTAAACTGTTTGGCATTAAATATTATGGTTATGCCACGTTATGTGTTCACAAGTAGGCGGTTTGCAACGGTTTCAAACGTTTTTAATTAATACAAAACGTTTTATAATAAAACCCACTTTATACACATAACCCAAAGTTATTAATCCCGCCACGTTCTGCGCGCCGATGGTCTTGGGCTGTGGTTCCGCTGCGTGGGTTCTATGGTGAGGGGGCTGGCCCCATTTCGGGCCCCGCCCAAAACAACACACGCAATAAATATAACTCCGTCCGTAACATAAAAAACGAACAAACCCGTGGCCCGTTGGTAAAGTCGCTTGGTTATGGTTCATGCGGTCCTGCGTTCGAATCCCATCTGACCCGAAACAAATTTTAATACGCCATTCAACTTGACCTTTGGGGCCCACGTGGCGGCCTCCGGGCTAGCCACGTGGCGCCTTCTCATTGGCTGCCAAGGAATATTCCCTAGAATATTCTGCAAAATATTCCACGGAATATTCCCAGAATATTCTGTGGAATATTCTTTTTTTAATAAAATTTTTCCACAAAGTCAATTTTAGCATTTTTTTATGGAAATTGAGAAATCTCCAAACTTGAATAACTTCTGCATACGACGACCGTTTTTCGAACCGTTCGCGGCGCCAGAATCAGGAAGACGAGCTCTATCCGGTCGTTCAGGTTCAAACTAGAGCACCTTCATTTTTGACCATTTTACGACACTTGGTCCTGAGCTCCTGATCATGAACGAACTCCCGTTATATTCATCACTCTGAATAGAGTTGTTGCGTGACGAAGATGTTGATGTTGTAGAAAGAAAAACTTCACTATCAGAAGAAACCATGGCTTTCAACAAGAATAGGTTGAATGATACAAATTCCTCTCCCACTTACAATATATAGCTTAATGACTGAAAATTTCCCTCCAAAAAAATTCACGAAAAAATTTTCCCCCAAAAAATTTCGCTAAAAACTTTCCCTCCAAAATTTTGCTAAAATTTTTCCCTCCAAATTTTTCATTTCAAATATTTGGTACAAATATTAGACAAAAAATGTATTTAACATTTTTTTTAATAAACTGTTTATGTTGAAATATTTTACCGATATTTATATTCAAAATATCCACAAAATATTTCTATCATGGATGCCTTCCAAACTAAAAATAATGTTTTTATTTGAATGATTTAACATTGAATAGATGTAAGTATTAACTATAATATTACTATAATACCTACATGCAAATATTAACTATTTTAACTATAATGACTACATGTAAATATTTTAAATTTTAAATTTTAAACTTACGTTATATTCATCTAAAATATATTTCAAAATTTATTAATAAACCGTTGGTCTTCAAATATTTCACCATACTTTCTATTCAAAATATCCACAAAATATTCCTTTCATGCATGCCTTCGAAACTAAAATAATTTTCTTATTTGAATGGTTTAAGATTGACTACATGTAAATATTTACAAAAATAACAACATGTAAATATTAACTATTTAAACTATAATATTAACTATAATTAACTACATGTACATATTTTAGATTTTAAAATTTAATACCATGATTTTAAACATTGATTACATGTAAATATTAACTATGATAACTAAATGAAAATATTAACTATTTTATCTATAATATTAAATATAATTAACTACATGTAAGTATTTCATATTTTAATTTTTAATCTGAGATTATATTTGAATTATTCAACATTCGGTACATGTAAATATTAAATAAAATATTAACTATGATAACTACATGCAAATAATAAGTATTTTAACTATAGTATGAACTATAATAAACTAAATGTAAATATTTTAAATTTGAAATTTTAATCCCACATTCGTTAAACAATAAACCAATCAAACAATATTCGCTATTTAAAAGGAATGATTGTTTCTATTCATCACATCACATCAAGTTTTCTAGTATTTGTTAGAGCAAATTTCTGGAGGTGTTGCATTGGCATTGGTAACTTCGTGGAGGCATTGCATTGGCATTGGAGGCGTTGTGTCGCTATTGGTAATTTTGTGGAGGTGTTGCATTGGCATTGGTAACTTTGTGAAGGCATTGCATTGGCATTGGAGGCATTGTGTTGTTATTCGTAATTTTGTGGAGGCGTTGTGTTGGCATTGGTGACAACAACTTTTTGCATTTCAAAGGTTAGTTTTCCTTCTATTCTGTCAATTTAAAGACGATTTTGAGGAAAATCTGTTTTTCTATAGTTTTTTTATGTCCAAAAACTAATTTTTTAAGGTTTTTAGGTTCAAAAACCTTAATTTTTTTTATATTTTTTTAGAGAAGAAAATGCAAAAAAAACTAATTTTTTTAGGGTTTTAAGGACAAAAATTTAGAATTTTTTTTTTTTTTTAGACTTATAGGATAGGTTCATCTAGACAGAAAAATCCATAAAACGACCATGCACATAAAAAAAAAAGTAATATTATAACATTTTTTATTTGTTTTTTTTTTTTTTATCATAAATATATCAGTGATTTCCTTATTTAATTTATTTATTTATTTTTTTTTTTTTGAGAATTATTTTATTTTATATTCTATTTTTTTTTTTTAAATTTTAAATCTTAGTTTTATTCTTTTTAATTTTAAATATTTAATTTTTTTTTCTTTATTGTTTTGTTATATATATATATATATATATATAGTATTGTGATATAGTTTTTTTTTTTAAATTTATTATATTGTTATATTAAAACAAATGTTTTTTTTTTTAAATTTATTATATTGTTTTTTTAATTTTTTTATAATGTTTAGAAACCAGACATAATTGTGATTTAAATTTATTTATTTATTTATATATATATTTATTTATTTTTTAATATTTTTTTTAATTATTAAATAATGTTTTAATAATTATATTATATTAAAAAAAAAAAACAAATGTGGTGTAGACCCCGCCCGTGGGCGCCGGAGGCTGGCTGGGTGGCCCAGCCGGCCTCACGGCCCCCGCTAGGAGGAGGGCCGATTCGGCCACTGGCGCCCAGCGGGTGGGCTCTGCGTAAACCTCGTCCGATGGGTGCTGGGGGCCAGCCGGGCGGCACCACGGGGGCAACCCAGCTGGCCTCACGGCCTCTGCTGGGCTGTCCCTGTGGTGCCGCCCGGCCAGCCCCCAGCGCCCAGCGGGCGTGGGTCTGTGGCGGCCGATTCCCGACCAAGCGGGCGGGGTCTGTGGCAGACCCTGCCCGCTGGGCGCCGGGGGCCGGCCGGGCGGCGCCACGGGGGCGGCCCAGCCGGCCTCACGACCCCCGCTGGGCGGATGGTCGATTCCCGCTGGGCGGAGGGCCGATTCACAGAATCGTCCCTCCGCCTAGCGGGGGCCGTGAGGCCGGCTGGGCTGCCCCCGTGGCGCCGCCCGACCGGCCCCCTGTGGCCGCAGGTAGGCTATTCATTTTTTTAATTTTTTTAATTTTTTTTGTTTTTAAATTTTTTTTTTAATAAAACATTTTTTAATTTTGGTTTTATTTATTTTATGTATCAAATCTTTCGGTGAAAATCACAATGGAGAAGGTTGTGTCGACGCGTTTCGAACCAGCAAGTGTGGTTCATCATAAGGACAAGATACAAAATCTGATCAAGGACTCAGCTTAAATAGATAAAGAAGCTCCAAATAGCCGTTGTACAATAACGACTATTTTTATTTATTTATTACTATTATTTTTTTGTTTTTAATTTTTTTTTTTAATAATTTGTTTTAATAAAACAATTAAAAGTTCATAGAAACATTGTTATATATAAAAATAATAAAAACATTCTTAAAAATCTAAAAATATAACAAATATATATTAAAAAAAAATATTAAACAACAATTATGTTTTGTTTTTAAACATTATATAATTAAAAAAAAAATACAATATAATAAATTAAAAAAAAAAAAACATTTGTTTTAATATAACAATATAATAAATTAATAAAAAAAACTATATAACAATACAATTAAAAAAATAAAAAAATATATAATATTATAACATTTGTTATAAATAGTTAGTAATTTTTTTGTTTTTTTTTAAATATTAAACAAAAACTGAAGTTTGAAAATACTAGTTTATTTTTTTAAAATTATTTTATACAATTTAAACATATTTTTAAATTTTTTATAAAATGTATTCAAAACATATTATATAGATATATATACATATGATTTATAATATTTTGTTTTTAAATGAAAATTTTTATAGTTAATTTTACTGCTTTAATTTCAAACTATTTAGTTTTAGAAATAAATTTTGTTTATTAAATTTATTTTATTCGCAATATTTTTCCATTAACTAATATATATATATATATATATATATATATATATATATATATATATATATATTACCAGGAAAATGACATCAAAAAAGATTTTTGTGAATGTTTCTGCACCTAGGGCAGCAACTCCCAAATCTACAACTGCAACTCGACGCACTATGGATACAACTCCCAAATCTAAAGTTGCAGTTGGACGCACTATGGACACTGTTGGACGCAATAAGGACATTGTTGCACACAGTAATAAAAGTCAAGCAAGTGGGGCACCAGGTTCATTAAAGCTTATTTCTGATTGGAAGAACGCCAAGGAAATAGATAAAACCGATTTCTCATGGTATCTTGAAGACAATGAAATGGAGGCTGATATGCACATTTATCTGATTTGTGGTATGATTGACTTAAATGAGCCACATGATGTGATGGGCAGAGTACGGGACATATGTATGGTCCCAAATACAAACACTATTTATGTTCTTGCAAGGAAGACTCATAAACGTGAGAAGGTTAGATATCGTCTATCAATCGTCAAGTATGACACAGATGAAATATCTTCAAAATTTTCTGAAGAAATACCAAGCAACATTGCAAATAACATTGTAAGTATGCTTATTTTTATTTCCTCTATGCATTATTGTAAGGATGATTCAATTTTTTATAAATTATTGATCATTGACATGTTTTATTTTGTTTCATAGGATTTTGTTCCGGGTCTTTCAAACATGTTTTAAGGTATTTATATGTTGGTTCCAAATGTTATGGACGTGATCAAAACTTTCCACAAAGACAAAGCAGAGGAAAGGAGATTGAAGCAAAGAGAAATAGCTCGTGACACTGCAACAGTATAAAGAGGGGATCAACCAAGAGTCACTAAGGTGGGTCAATCTAGTAAACTTAAACATGTTTCTTTTGAAGGTGTCAAACATGAAACAAAAAATTATGATAGAATTAGTGAGGAGGAGATGAGAACTATTGTGCAAAAGGAGAAAACAGATCAGACACCAAAAAGAAAAATTGCCAAAGATGTCTCTCTTTTACCTCATGAAGGAGAGCTTGTTTATAAAAAAACTGATATGTTATCCAATAAGACTAGGAAATCAAATATTGGTGAACCCGTAAAGGTCGTGAGCAGTAGTGAAGAACAAATTGAAAGCTCTCACGGAAGCAGAGAAATCATAACACCAGGTGCTGAGTTAGAGGATGGCATTATTAAAACAAAACAAAATGCTATTCGACAAGAGTTGAGGAAGAATAAATTAATTCTTGGTGGCCAAATATTTGAGCTTAATGTTAACCAATTTTATGGCCCAGATGAAGGGCAAACTCAATATTAAATTAGAAAGGCCCATCACCTACATGTACATAATCTGAAAACATTGTTCAGGTTCAATCCATATGCACATGTGGTGGATTATGTGGTTCTTGTCGATCCATGTCAGGTTCCCAAAAAACAAGCATTTGACAAGACAAAATTTTTTGATTATAAATATTATGTAATTGGAGGGAACCATTCGATAGAGGCTAAGAGACAATTGATTGCAGAATATCCCAATAACTATCTTTTTCAAACAGTGAAATGCATCATTTACGCTGGCTTAACAGAAATAGAATCAAAGTTATTGGCATGGGATCATAATGCAGATAATGAGTACATAATGAAAATGACTTTCATCCAAAGGGTCAGATTTATTCATAATGAATTCATAGAAAAATGTGGTGGGGATAAGACACAAGTTAGTGTAGCATTTTGAAAGGAATGTTTAATGGAAATAGGTTATCAAATTGATGAAAAAAAAGTAAAAGATGGAAAATTGAATACAAATCTCTTCAGAGGCACAGATAACATTTTTCAGTTGGAATTTAGAACTGGGGAGGTATGGGATTTGATTGATAAGATTTTTGATCGGTGGGAGAATATTTCCATAAAAAATCAGAAGGTTAGCAAGAGTAAACCCATAATATGTACCAACAGTAAGGGGGGTCTTGAAATGAAGCAACTTCCAGAGGATATGACTATTACACCTTGGAGAACAATACAAGGTGTGAAGGATGATAAATTAGTCAAATCAGTATTAGCCCGTGTGAAGTCGGGTGAATTATCAATGGAAGAAATGTGTGCAGAATTTCAAAAGTAAGTTTCTTGAATTATTTCTTAATTTTCTTTCATTATAATTTTATTTTAAATAAAACATAATGATATTGGTAGAATTTGTTATACATGTCAATATATTAACGCTTTTAACTTGATTTATTCAGTCAGAATTTTTTTATGAAAATACAAGAACACATGGTTAAAATGTTGAGTGAAGACAATTGGGATGATGTTGTACGCAGCTACCCAGAAGCAAGTTCTACATCAACACTAAAAGAGTTTTATATTGCATTCAATAAGGTATGTTGATTTATAAATTCATTTTATTCATATTTAAACTATTTTTATTTTATTACTTATATATATATATATAGGTCACTAAAGATGTTGAAGAAGGATGGAAATGGAGTACTAGATACTTTCAAAAGCTTTATTGAAAAAATTAAGATGGAGAACATGAGAAGGAAGCGTCTTATGAATGTTGAACTAGATCCTACTCTTAATAATTACATTTGGAATGGGCTCGACAGTGTCCAATATCAAATAATACAAGGTGACTGTGAAGACATTGCATCACTAATACCTAAAAGGGAATATGGCCTAGTTATTGCAGATATTCCTCACGGTTTCAATTTCCCAGGCATTGAATATGATAGAGAACCATATACTTATCAAACTTTTAGTAAAGTGGTTACGGGTTTTCTAGAAGTGACAACATCACCACTTTGGCGATTTGTGACATTTCATTCAGACACACAATTTCCAATGTTATTAACAAGCTTCAAGGGTAAAGCAAACTCAAGGATGCAACTTACATGGTAAGATTTTGAAATTGTATGTTTGATTCCTCCTAAATTTTTTTATTCATGTAAAATTTAATTGAACTTTTACTATGTTATGTTACAGGCAAAAGTCAAATATTGTTTCTTCCGAAAATCAGCCTATTATAAATGATTGTGAGTTCATCCATGTTGAATGTTGGACAAAAGACGATAGCTATAAGCATATTATTATGAATCGAGTAGATGGGAAGAGTCATAGTCAAGTATTGGTTTATGATGCAGTTGTAAGAAAACTAACATATGAGGATAAAGATGCAAACGGAGATATAGTTAACATTTATCAAAAACCACAAGCATTGATTAACTATCTTATAGATCTATGTTCAAATGAAGGAGAATGGGTTTTGGATTTATTCTCAGGTTCAGGTAAGTTTTATTATACAAATTTAAATTCAAATATTGTCTTTTTTACTTTTTATGTCTCCATACTAATTTTATTACTTATTTTTTTTGTGCTTGATGATTAGGTACAACACTAGCATGTTGCCTACTAAAAGAAAGAAATTGCATTGCCATTGAGAAAGACCGAGTTCAATGCAAATTTATTCAACAAAGAATTAACACTCTTAAATTCCTTCCAGATGCGAAGCAAGAAGTTGGTTTGAGGAAAGGAGATTTCAATGAATCACGTGTGGCAAAAAAAGCAAAGGAACCTCAACCACCATTATATGGATGATTGGAAAGGGACACTTTGGAAGATTTGCTGACATGAAAGATCCATTAGAAGATGAAAATGATGAAAATGAAGAAGAAAATGCTGCGGAAGAAGCCATCAATGCTGTTCTAGATGATGTTGAAGATGTATTAGTTGATATTGTTGATGATGTTTAAGTTATGCTTGCAAACAAAGCTTATTTTTTAGAACTATTAATCAATTTTACTTGTAATGTTTAGACTTTGATATTTTATGAGAACAACCCTTTTTTTTTGCAAAAAACATGTGATTGCTATTATTTTTTGACATAAAATTCAATAAAAATGTTGTTTTCTTAAGTTTTTTTTGTTAATATTCTCCCAAAAAATTAGTTTATTTAACATGTTTTTCTCAACAAAAACTCTGTAATAGTGTATTTTTTGCATTGTATTTATATTGAAAAATTGTATTTTTTTGTCATATGGTTCAAAATATTGGTTTTTTAGCGACAATTTTTTGATGTGCATTGAAAAATTATTTAACAATACATAAACATGTAGAAAATATAAACTTTAGAATATTGACCCTTTTTCCATATTTTATGTATGTGAAAAAGTGAAGATATCATTACAAGTTTTTATTTAAAAAAAAATTATTATTATTATTTTTTTAATTTTTAAAACACAAGTACATAAATGCACTTAAAAATAAACATCTCACAGAAGAAGAAGACATTAGAAAATCTATAGTGTCAAAATCAATCCTATAAAAAAATGTTGGTGATGATACACCACCACTATTCAAAATCGACATAAAAAACATCACTTAAAAAAAAAAAAAACAAAATGAAAAAAACTTGAAGTGCCAAAAACATGCTGAATTTTTTTTTTATTGATTCTGCATCACCACTTTTTCAAAATCAGGTGGTTTTCTTGATACTTCAAAAAGTAGGTAACAATGAGGTTACCTATTTCATCGGTAACATTGTTTTTAGATGTGGGGTCATAAAATAACCATTCGTAATTTATCTTCATAAAAAATTGAAAGCGTTACTTGATTTTGGGAAAACATAGAAATATTTAGGTTTTATATATAAAGTTTTGAGATAAAAGAAATCATATATATATTTTAAAAGTTAATTAAAAAAAAAAAAAGTGGGTATATTCATTATTTTTATGAGTATTATAATATGAAGAGTTGTAAAATAAAGTGTTATAGTTTATGTTGAGTCATGAATACATTTGTAGAGTTGTCAAAGTATTGTTAAGTATGTTGTATATTTTTGTAATGTTAAAAGGAAAATTCAGAATAAAATCATAATTGTTTTGTTCAATGTTTCTAGACCACCTCAAAATTGATTAAGGGGGTTTTAGGACATATGTTCTTGGAGGTCAAAGTTCAATTCATTGTAACTGAAATCAAGTAAGTCAATCATTGTGATCAAAGTTCAAGTCATTAGATTCATGTGAGTCATAAAATTCAAGACATTGTAATCACACTTTAGGGCGCAAGATCGGTTGTACCCTACACCCTAAGCTGAAAAAAATCAAGTAAGCGAGTAAAAGCGAGCCAGAAAAGCAAGTCAAGTGAAGAACAGGTAAAGGAGTAAAGAATCTGCAAAACACACGTCAGGAAATTAAAGAATTGCAGGAGTGAAACCATGAATTGCACAATAAAATTAAAATTCTTGAGTGGAAATTACAAAAAAATCAAATAATAATTGATCAAATGGCTGACATACTGGAAATTGCAAATGATATTCAAAGAAAAATAGAAATGAAAGAATAATTTTCTGATGCATTCCAAATAAAATTGAGGCAAAAACAAGATCTACTTGATGATATGATTGATTCAAGATCTACAACCAAGATAGATGCAATATGTGACACAAAATATCTCATCCAAACAACAAATACAATTTTTGAAACATATGAGCTTATCTAAAAGGTTAATGAAAGTTGCAACACAATGGATATACTAGAGAAAAAAAAAAGTTACCAATCAAACCATAGCTATTACCTCAAAATGAGAACTCTAGCCCAAAAATGCCAAAAAAACATGAAAAAACAACCAAAAAATGAAAAATGTATATTCTAGAACGATGTTTTTTCTTGTAGGGTAAAATTTCAACATTTTTTTAAAAACCATTTATTTTTCTTGGACAAAAGATTGAAAATACACACTTGAAACAAAAAGTGTTGATGCTGGAATAACAAAAAAGAAAACGGGTTACAATTTTGACACTTTCTAGCAATGAAATCAAAGATAAAATATTAGGACTTTGAAAAACTGTAAAATTCCAACAATTTTTAGACATGATGTTAAAGATAAAATATCATGTCTCAAAGCCTTATAATTCCAAAAATTTTCATCCATCTTGTTAAAGATAAAATATCTAGACTCTAAAAAAACCTAAAACTGTAATTGTTTTCAACCATAACATTAAAGATAAAATATCATAACTTAGAAAAACCTTAATATTTTGAGAAGTTTTCAACCATGGAATTAAAAACCTTAAGTTTTTAACATATTTGAACCATGAAATTATGAAAAAATTACATGACTAAAACAATTTAAAAAAATGAACAAGTAAATGAAAGATTCATTATTCCAAGAGTAATTTCTATTTTAAAGGCTAAAAGTATAAATCTTCTCAAATTTTAGACTAAGACAACTTATCTTATTGCAACAAAAACCTAAAAATCAACCATCAAAATGAAGTGTCCCCTTTCAATGAGGCATTAAATTTTCAACATTTTAAAAAGTATCTTACACCAAATGATAGAGATAAATAATATCACGACAATATTATTGTATAATTTAAAAGTTCAACATTAATTTATAATATAAATATATATATTTTGTAAGCATGACAAGACTACATCTTCAACATGTCCAATATATCACCCCGATCGAGGCGAGGAATTGAACTGGTGACTTCACATCAAGAAGTGCCTTAATAGAGCACCTGATCACACACTATCCAAGACCCTGTTGACAATATTGTTTTACTTTTAATAAAAATAGAAACAAATGATAAAAATAAATAATATCATGGAAATATCACTGTATAATTTAAAAATTCAACATTAATTTCTAATATTTTTTTACTTTTAATCAAAATATCAAGTTTGGTAGCTTGAATATAACATAAATTATTTTTGTAATTCATTGTTTCATTGTGCATATTCCGAAGAGATGATTTCTTCATAATTAAAGCATATAATCCAACAAGCATGTAAATGAATCATAAATTCATGTAAGATCATATGGAAGTAAAAATATTTATTTTAAGTTACCATGCAACAACATTTACCTAAAATGTCTTAGAAATTTATTCAAAATCATTCATAGGTTCTGGAACACCATCAAAATATACATCTTCATATGAATGACTGGATGCATATGAAGATGATCCATATTCTTCTCTTTCATCAACTAGTTCCCCATCTGAGTCAACATGCATGCCCACCATTTTAGGTTTCAAAAGTCTTCTAGATCTAAAACTAGGTTCAACAGACTCCCATCTCAACACTGTTTCTTCTGGTAGCAACTTATTCAAAATATATATGGCCTTGAAGCGAAGAGTTCCTCTCTTTTTTAAATTGAATTCATACACAAGTATGTCAACATCCTCCAATTTTAAGAGGTCTGTGTAGTGGTGATTTATATTTGTACCCTTTCTTTTTCTCTTTCTGCCAATTTGTTTATTAACTACCATCTATGAACTGTACACACCATTGAATGGGTGGGTATTTGGGGCATACCAATGTACTTAAACAACTGTAATATATTCATTTTATTTAATGACCTTTATAAACTTGGAAACCCAGAATGGATAGCCAAGTGGATCTCCATTTGCTAACACTGCTATCATGCAACACTCCTTAACATCCCGCACAAAACCCCTATAAATGTGTTTTATGGCTTCACATTGTGCACATAATATTATAGAACCAATATAGATTTATCTTTCCTCTACTTGTGGATAATTAATAATACCTTTAGATTATTGCTGTTCAATAATGTGTCGTACCTCATGTTCATTTGGCATATTTTGTGGCCAAATAAATGGAGTCTTCAAAAGTGTATCTTAATTTATTGATATTGAAATCATATCACTTTGATTATTGAAAAAATACTCCCACCAAACTGAATCAACAACATCAAAGTATTCATATGTATCTCTAATACATATTTTAATTTCTTCCAGGCATTCAATTTATAGCTCTCTTATGCGTTCGTTCATTATGGATTTTAGAAATTGATCGTAATAACAATATCTTTGATGCAAATATTGGATGCTCTGAAATGAACTTCAAAAATGCTAAACCTGATGATGACCCCCATTATGCAACTGTTGAATATTTCTTGCCCCGTATAAGTGTTTTCCCATCAATTTTTTTGATACGAAATTGATGCTAGAAGCAAATGTCATTAAGTTGTTCAATGCATTACTCCTCACCATGCTATCCTAGAATAAACCTTTACATGTCAATAGTTTCCTCCAACACATGAAAAAAAGGCTTTGGAATATATGATTTCTTAATACATTCAATTAATGATTCCAGGCACCCAACATATTTCCTCCTCAATGTTACTGAAAAATGACTGAACATCTGATCAATATGGTAATAAGTATTCCCAATAAGAAGGAAACCAACCTTTACCTTTTAAAAAATTCCCAATTCAATGAGCATGTTTAGATATCCAAAAATAACTTGATTTTTGTTTTCACGACTTATGTTGTCTAATTGCAGATACAAAAATTCAAGAAGAATACCATACAAATGAGAAACCACATCATGGATTATAGTTATGGTCATATTTGAATCATTTTGAATATTAGGAGCTGTCAAGTAAACTCTTGGAAACATCCTCCCATTAAAGACCATACAACCAACCAAGTGAAACTGAATAAAATTGTCCTCCTGTAATTTTTTTTGTGTGCAGACAAAATGTGGCAGAAGTGTTTTCTTTTGGTCCATACCATCAATTATCAAACCCAAATATTTATTTTTATTATCATAACACGTATTTTGATGTTTATACAATTTTTTCCTTTCACTTGTTTGCTGATTACAATGGTTTTGAAGTGCTTTGACAACAGAATCTGCACATAAAATAAAAGAAACCTATTAATAAATATATTTTCATAGCTGATAGGTATCCAATTTTTGAAAATAATGTTATGAATGCATACCTCTTTCTGCCCCTTGACATTTATCCCTTTTTTCTTTAAGAGAAACACACGTACTACAAACCCCCATCCTTGTCTTCTTAGGAATATAAAATTTGTTGAATTCATTCTTCCATATCCTTTTAAAATATGAAATGTAATAAAATTACCATCTTCTTTAGCACCTTATGCATATTCTTTGTATAAGTTGTAGATTTCTCATCTTGAGAAATTATATAGAATATGTATTGTGTAGTTATTTGGCATACACTCTCCATGCTTTGAAAAGAAGTCTTTCATCCATGACATTGCCGTATTTTCTAACGAACCAACCTCTCGTCTATAACGTACTTCTGAATAATATGTGGGATCCTTTTCTAGTCTTTCTTGGATTCTTGACAAACAAAAATTACCAATTGGATGCAAAATTTTGAAATCCTTTCTACAAAGAAATACATTCCCAATATGATAATCATAACCTGTTAGCGTAGATTGCATTCAACCCACTAAATATGAATTTTGCATGTTTTTATTCATTGGCAAATATCTTTGCCTTTTCTTCAAAGAAAACTTGAAATCCATATGTTTCAAGTAATCCTTTCGAAAACATTCACTTGAAATAAAATCACCGATAAAACTTCTACTTGTGAGATATGTTGTCCTAAGCTTGTATAACTGGAATATTTTGGATTGATATGAAAAGGTCTACTCCTACTCCTAGATACAATATTTGCTTGCAACATCTTCATCATTTCATTATCCTCTGTAGAATAATTTTCATCACTATTAGGAGGAATATTACCCTCACTATGATCATTCTGAATATAGCTAGGAAATTCATCACCATCATTTCTTGGAAAATATTCATTACCATCCTCACTTGAAGAAAATTCGTCACTACCATCATCTACACTTTTTAAATCCTGACTCAGATGAAATTCTTCACTATCTTCATCCATGCTTTTGAAATATTCCCTTGTAGGATTAAATTCTTCATCACCATGAGTGCCTTTGAAACACTCACTTAGAGAAAATTCATTATTCACATATGTGCCTCTAAAATGATCATTTGCAAGAAACTCTTCATCCTCCCCTTCATAATTGGTGCTCTCATAATCCTTAAGATTATGACTAATTTGAAAATATGACTCTCTATTTATAGTCAAATTATTATTTGCACGAAATTCTTTATCTTCTCCTTCATCAATGGTGGTCTCATAATCCTTAGGATTAGGACTAAGTGGAAACATTGAATGTCTATTTAATGGAAAGTCTTCATCCTCCCCTTCGTTAGTGCTGTTCTCATAATACTTAGGATTAGGACTAAGTGGAAGGCTTGAACCTCTATTCACTGGAAATTATTCATACTCCCCCTCTCCTTCCTCACTGGTGCTCTCATAATCCTTAGGATTAGGACTAAATGAAAGCTTTGAATCTATATTTATTGGAAATTCTTCATCTTCCCCTTCATCAATGGTGCTATCATAATCCTTAGGATTAAGACAAAGTGGAAATTTGACTCTGGAAATCATTTATCCCCCCCTTCATCAACGACACTCTCATTATCCTTAGGATTAGGAATAAGTGGAAATTTTGACTCTGGAAATTTTTCATCATGCCCTTCATCATTGGCACTCTCATAATCCTTAGTATTAAGACTAGGTGGAAAAATTGACTCTCGATTTACATAAATTTCTTTTTGTTGCACTTCATCAATGCTGCTCTCATTATCCTTAGGATTATGACCAAGTGGAAAATTTGACTCTCTATTCATAGTGAAAAAATTCCTATTATATTCATCAATATGAATGGAGTTTTTGCGTGACGAAGATGTTGATGCTGCAGAAAGAAAAACTTCACTATTAGAAGAATCCATGACTTTTAAACAGAAGATGTTGAATGATACAAATGCACTCTCTCCCAATAACAATATATAGCTTAAAGATTGAAAATTTTGCTCTAAAACTCCCCCTATTTTTTTTTGCCAAAAATTTTCCCTCCAAAGTTTCCCTCGAAAAAATTTGGCCGAAATTTTTCCCTCCAAAAATTTTGTTTAAAATATTTCCCTCCAATTTTTTTTTCTAAAATGTATTTGAAAATATTTTACTAAACTTTTGGTCTTGAAAAATTTCACCCTACTTTCTATTCAAAATATCCACACAAATATTCCTTTAATGCATTCCTTCGAAACTAATATATATATATATATATATATATATATATATATATATATATATAATTTAAATTATTTAACATTGACTACGTAACTAAATTATTTTTTATAATTGATATATTTTTTTTAACCGACATTGAATAAAAGTTAATCTAAACCTATAATATTAACTACATATTAATTTTCTTAATTTTAATTTTGATCACACATTCGAGAAATGCTAAAGAAATCCCACAATCTTCATTATATAATACCATTCATTGTTTCTATTTGTCACATCGCATCAAGTCTTTTGGGTTTTCTTAAAATGTTTGGAGAAATTTTGCGGAGGTGCTGCATTGGCATTGATAACACATTGAACGAAATTTTTTCACATTTCAATGGTTAGTTTTCCTTCTATTTGACCATTTAAAGATGAATTTGGGGAAAATATGTTCCTTTATGGTTTTTATGCTCAAGAACTAATTTTTTTTACTGTTATTTTTTTTTTTTGCAATAGCATATTTTACGGGAAAAACCCCATAAAAAACCCTATTTTTTATATTTTTTTTAGCGAAGAAAACGAAAAAAAATCAATTTTGTAAGATTTTTGGGGGAAAAAATAAGAAAAATTATATATTTTTAGGGTTGTTGGGTCCCTCCATGAAACAAAAAGACAAAAAAAAAACCACTCCCATAAAAAAAACAGTTACATTTTTTTTCTTCTAAAAAATGCAAAAAAATTGTTAATTTAATATATATATAAGAATTTTTTTTTAACAAATAAATAAATAAATAAATAAGTAAATATATATATATATATATTAAATGGGGGCTGGAGGACCACTCAACCTAGTCGAGGGCCGGAGGCCAACTAGCTTCTGGCCCCCAGCTGGGCCAAGGGGTCACGATAGACCCACTCGTCGGCCTCCGACCCTCAACTGAATTGAGGGGTCGATTATGGGAATCAACCCCTCATCCTAGCTAGGCCCTGGTAGGCTCGCCCACTGGCCTTCGACCCCATATTTAAAAAAATAAAAAGAAATTTAATAATAAATTTAATTAAATTAACAAACTGTTTTTTTTTTTTTTAAATTATATACTATTTAAAAAGAAGAAAAATTAATTAATTTTTTTTTAAATTTATATTAATTTATTTTATTAAATAGATTATATATATATATATATATATATATATATATATATATATATATATGTTTTTTTAAAATTTTTATTATATATATATATATATATATATATATATATATATATATATATATATATATATATATATATATATATATATATATATATATATATATATTGTCAAGCACAAGCATGGTAATTCATACAAGACATGAAAGATAAGCATTCGATACATCTGTTTGGTCAATTTAGTGTGTCCTAATTTGCTACATTAATTTGTCAATCCGGGATTCGTAAGCTGACGAAGTGTGGCGCACTATATGTGCAAGATAACCTATCTCTTACTTTTTGTTGTTTTTGGGTTTTTTATTTATCTTGGGGGTTTTTATCTTGGTTGGTTTCCTAATGTGAGATGGAAATTCTAAAAGACAAGTATGGATATAAATGTTCAAGGTAATGATGTCCTTTATAATGATTTCCCAAACTTCAAACTTCAAAAGGGTTTTAAAACATGCAATGACAAAATTAATTCCTAAAAGAAAATGAAAATGTGCCACTATACTAGTCAAACAAACAATGAACTATTGATCATGAAACCCATTACCCTTGCTGCTGTCTAAATACAAAAGAAATTGTGCTCAAAGAAATCCAAGAATTGCAAGCAAAGTAAAGCTAAAATCAAATTACATCAATTCATATTCTGACCCCTCACCATTAGTCTCGCTATGGCTTTCGGAGGTAATCATAAACAACTTGAGCAATCTGATATCTAATTTGCAAAAAAATAAACTAATATCAAATTACACACTCATACTTCAATCCCTCACCATTAGTCTCGCTATGGCTTTCGGAGGTAACTGATAATGACATGAGTAATTTAATATCTAATCTAACTAATAAAGAAAATGTACAAAGCTGAAATAAATAAAACAGTGCTAGAATTAAAAGCTAAGAAAAATAAATCAGAAAAAGGACAATACTAATTCCATGTCATTAGTCATTGTAAAACTATGTGTAAATGCCCGAGCTGCCTACTGTAATCTGGAACAAAAACACTGATCAGTTAACAGCAATATAAAGCATGAAGAATTATGGACAAAAATAAAACGTTAATACCATAAGAGATGTAATATATACACGTGAATAACTATGGCATAATGAACGTAAGGAAATAAAGCATGAAACTATACAGCAATAAACAAAACCTCGGCGTGTGCAGGGGCCCTCTGCACAATCCTCGGGGAACAGCTATCAACCACGAATTATACTTATGAACAGAGTCTTCTCATGTATTCAAAACACAGTCATAAAAAGGAAATAATGTCACGGCACAGTGGGCTTTCTTTACAACAAAATGACATTACAAAAGCTAGCTACTATGCATATGAGAACGCATTATTTATAACAGAGGATGACATAACTACTTTCCTACAATCTGCGTTGATAAAAGACACGTGAACAACCATGTCCAGAAATCTAGCATTATGGCTGCCGTGAAGATTAAATCTATGGAGGGTGGCCGTTGGATTCGGCTTATGGAGCAGTTCACAGGTGTTGATATGTCCCCTGAGATTTAGGAACGGCCACGCAAGTCTTCACGTGCTGAAAAACATAGTTCTGTCATCGTAGGACTCTTAGGTTGACCACCACTTGAATACCTTTGACCACGGCCTTCTTTGGTGAATTCGACTGAGCCAATAGGACTCAGTCCATATCCATGTCATTTCCAACTTGCCCATGTGGCTTGATTTTCCTGAAGACAGCTGCAATATAGACTTTAACAAAAGGGCTGCGGAAAGTTGAAGCGGCTGCGGAAAGTGACAAGATTCCGTAGCTCAATGAGAAAAAATCTAATTCAAACAGTAGACACAAAACATAGTTAAAAACCACTTTAAATGCTCTTTTATGATTAATATGCAATGATGTTGATGACTTAGGAGGTCCAGGTAAATGGAAAAAGTCTAGAAAGGTGTATAGGAAAGATGCAAGTTTGGGACTCAAAATACCCCCACTGTGAAGGTGTTGCATGTTCCCATGCAACCAAAATTTTGATCATCCTCCTTCAATTCATATGCCCTGATACCTCTGCCAGTACATCCAGTCCTCTTCTCCTCTTTCTTGGTGCTACTAACATCCTGGGATTCTTCATCAAGCATCTGAATTTGAGATTAATCAGTGCTCTACTTATCTTCTTGCATTTCTTCTTCAATTTCCTGTTCTTTTTGTGCCACAGTCCCAGATGTAGCATAGTGTTGTCATGAATGATCTTGTCCAATCTACTTTGCTCCTTTAATGCTTCATTTTCATTTTTAATATGTCTATTTAAAACCTCCAACTCAAAGACTTCTTGTTTCAACGATTGGACTAGAGCTTCTTGTGCTGTGTGAGGCTGAGTAGATGAAGTGCTGGGACCCGTGGCTGTTCTTTCTAAGGATTCTATGTAATCATACACCTCTTGCTGCTTTGGATCTATTTCGGGTGTCGTTTTCCTTGGGCTGTCCTCAAAATGCTGTGGAGGAGAATTGACTTCAAAATCTGGCCGAAAAGGACTCATGTCAACATCTTGAGGACTAGTTTCAACGTTTGGTTGAGAATGAGGTGGACTATGGCCAGCTGGAGTTTGTTCAGGTGTTCCTTCTCCCAAATCAATAAAATGGGGTCCTTTTGTTTGTGCTTTCCTCCACTTTCCTTTAAGCCTGGTGCTTCTTCTTACATGCTGTGGACTACTATCTTTTTCCTTCTGTTTTTCTTTTCCTTTCTTTTTGGCCATAGCTGACTGTTCCTAAAGGTGAACTAGTCTCTCAGACAATACTTGATGGTCTTCTTCTGAGGAAGGGGTTTGATGCACAGCTTCAATGCTTCTTTTCTCTTTTGATTTTGTTGTCTTTTTACCCTCAGTCTTTTCCTTCCTCCTTTTAGACAGTCTTTCTTCTCTACTAGTTCTTTCAACTGTGTTAGTAGGAGTGCTTTGAGTTTTATCACATGTTCTCTTTCTTCTATTTCTTTTTGATGTACTGCCTTCAGGGGTTTCTTGGGGTTCTTCAAAGAAATTTCTAATTAAAAACTTCTCCCAAGTGTCCTTTTTCTCTTTTAATTGTTTTTCTATCAAGATTTTCACGAGACCATGGTGATACAAATGTGGTTCTACATCCCCCAGATGCTTTTGGACAGTTACAGACATCTTTTTCAAACTGTTTAGTAAAAATTATGGCAGATTGAGGGTCTAGTTGTCTAGGAAATTCATCAACAGTCCGGTATGATACATGTACATTGATCCAAAATGTCCCTCACAGGTGATAAACTTTTGAATAACCAACAGTAAACTGGCCCACTCTTATTTTAAAGCATGGACAAGAATTCCATTTTTGAAAATGGTGACATCCATACCTGGGTTACGTAGGATCACTCTCCAGGCTTCCTCGCCAATGCTCTTGTTCTTGAACCAATGTTCACCTTCTTGAAGGAGTTCTGTAGCAGTTGCTATGGATGCCTCAGTCACTGTAAATTTGAGGTCCGCAATTTCCACCTCCAGACCGTTGAAAGACCTCGCAAAAGCTTTTGTTACCTCCTTATTGTAACCTTTAAACTTTTGAATAAACCGAAGCCATTTTGCCTTTTTCAATATGTCTTTGACTTGCGGGTATCCTTCCATAAATTTGGGTCCCTCTGGTTCTGCCCTCAACAACCGACCCATCCTTCCTTCTTTTCTTTAAAACTCATCTGCGTGAGGAGGGTTTAGCGGAGGTAAGATGGCTGAATTAGTGGAAATGAACAGGGTTTATGAAGGAGACCAGTGACTGTAAGCGGATATCAGAGAATAGGTACACGGAATGAAGTGGAACAGAGAACAAAATGGGGTGAAGGCTTATGTGAGCACGATGGAAATGCAGCCTTGAGGTCAATAGAACAGTAGGGGGAGTAAAGTGCATCCGGAAATATTTAAAATTGGGTGGCTGCAGAGTAGACACAAGTACGTTTATGAAATGGCTGCGGATTTTGTGCGGCTGAGAGAAGCCATAGTCAAATCAACCATGTTCCATAATTACAGGTGGAGTATCAAAGTATAGCCGAACACAAGTGAAGACCGGAGGCTTGATTATGAGGCCGTTTAAAAATGAATGCAAGGATTGTGGGGGAATCGTATAGAGATCGTGGAACGGTTATGGAGTTATCAACGCAATCATTGCATATAATGGAGCTATGGTTTATAGCTATGTAAAAATGTGCTTGAATTCCATTTGAAATAAATTTCTGCTCATACCTTGGAATTCTTGCCATTTTTCATTAGTCTTCAATCAATTGCTCCTCGTTGATGCTTTTGAATGCCTCATGTCTTCATAATATGTCCTCATACCTGCATTTGATTTCATGATTGTTGAACTAACATCTGACTGTAAATTTTTGAAAAACAGAGTGGTGGCTGCAGAAACTGCTTCTCGCTGTGGAAACTGGTGTCAGCTGCGGAAACTGACACAGCAATTATTTGGGTGAATGGAGATGGATAGATGATAACTGACCGAATGAAAATGGTCATGAAAGAAAATTTTTATTGGTGAAATGAAATGAAATAGATGAAATGGAGTGAAATGAAATGAAGTGGAGTGGAATGAAGTGGAATGAAATGGAGTGGGTTGTCATAAAACTTGTGAAATGAGAGAGAGAGGGAATTTTTTGGAAAATATAGGGTATCAGGTGTTCCTGATTTTCACCCTACATTTTCTGTATAAGACTGCCAATCAGTGATTGGTTTTCAGGCTTATACAATTATTTTTTTTATTTTTATTTTTGAAATTGAAAAGAACAAAGGCTAGGCTAGTGGAGAAGAAGGATTCTTCTTCACCAGCCTTATTGCAGAATTATCTTGAAACATTTTGACAAATTCCTCTTTTGAGAGTGGCTTATGATAGATCTTTAATCTGTGGCCATTCACAATAAGAGGAGTTTGAGATTCATCAATGGTCTTGATTCTTACCGCTCCATTATATCTTGTCAATCTCATATGGCCCAAGCCAATGAGTCTAAAATTTTCCTTTAAAATCTTTAAACTTGGAATCAAATAGCAATGCCCAATCTCCTTCTTGAAACTTCTTCTCTTTGATGTATTTTTCATGCCATTTAGCTCTTTGATATTGAACTAGATCAGTTCTTAGAATTGCCTCTTGTCTGATCTCATCTAACTCATTCAACTACTCCATTCTATGCTTTTGGGCTTCTGATAGATCCATCCCCAACTAAACTGCCATCTTGAAGGTTTTGACTTGGAACTCAATGGGGAGCAGGACTTCTTTCCCATAAACAAGTTCATAGGGAGAATGTCCTGTTGTATTTCTCCATGTAGTTTTGTAGGCCCACAAGGCTTCAGGAAGCCTTTCTGCCCAATCTCTTCTGTGTAGATGAACAGTTTTGGTGATGATACTTTCGAGAAATTTGTTTGTAGACTCCACTTGACCATTTGCTTGCAGATGGTAAGGAGTAGATCTTCTGTGCTTGATTTTGTATTCTTCCATCAGCTTCTCCACCAGGTTGGATGTGAATTGGCTTCCCTGATCTATCACAATTTCTCTTGGAACACCAAAGCGAGTAAAAATATCCTCATAAAGAATATTAACAACTGAATTTTCAGTAGCAAACACTAATGCTTTGGCTTCCACCCATTTAGTAACATAATCAGTACAAACCAATATATACTTCTTTTGCTTAGATGGTGGATTAATAGGTCCAATGAAATATAAAGCCCATTTTTCAAAGGGTTCGATGAGTACCTGTGGTTGCAATGGCATTTCATTTGAAAGGGTAGGTTTCCCTACTCTTTGGTAGCTGTCACATCTTTTGACATATTTTTTTGCATCTTTGAAGAGGGAAGGCCAACAATATCCTAAAGAGAGGATTTTATAGGCTGTCCTTTTGTCAGCAAAGTGTGCGCCGCATGGTTCATCATGACATGCCTTGAGGATATCAGGTATTTCATCCTCCCTGACACATCTTCTGATCACAAGATCTGGCCCTGTTTTAAACAATTCGTTGGAAATCCATGAATATTTTGAACTTTCCTGAATAATCTTTCTTCTTTCACTTGGAAATAAATGTGGAGGCAGTTTCCCTGTAACCAAATAGTTAGCAATATCTGCATACCAAGGGGTCTTAGTAGTTACTGCAAACAAGTATTCATCAGGAAACTTATCCTCTACAGGAGAATCTTCTTTAGTATTCTTAATCCTAGACAAGAAATCAGCTACTGTATTTGTTTCCCTGGTCTATCCAACACAGTAATATTGAATTCCTGCAAAAGTAGGAGCCATCTTGTCACTCTGCCATTAGTAACCGGTTTTTTCATTATATATCTAATCGCAGAATGATCAGTATGAATAAAAGTTTCATAGCCTGTTATATAATGCCTAAACTTATTGATTGCATGAACAACAGCTAAAAACTCTTTTTCAGTTACAGTATAGTTCAACTCAGTGGGAGTCAAATTTTTACTGGTATAGTAAATGGCATAAGGAACTAAATCCTTTTGACCCAACACAGCTCCTAGAGATGTATCTGAAGCATCTGTAGAAATATGGAAAGGGAGTTTCCAATTTGGTCCTCTCAAGATAGGTGCTTCAGATATTCTTGTTTTCAAAGTTTTAAAGGCTGATTGACAATCAGGATCCCATTTGAATTCACAGTCTTTTGTAAGCAGTTTGAAGAGTGGAGATGCTATTTTAGTGAAGTTTTCTATAAATCTTCTATAGTATCCAATAAATCCTAGAAAACTTCTAACATCTCTTTGACAATTTGGAATAGGCAACTTGGAGATGACTTCAACTTTTGATCTATCAACCTTAATCCCATCTCCTGAAATATGATGCCCCAAAACAATAACTTCAGTAAACATCATAAAGCATTTTTCATGGCTTAATGAAAGGTTTGTTTCTTTACATCTTATAAGGAATTTTTCCAAATTTTCTAATGCCTCTTCAAATGAATTACCATAAGCTGCAAAATCATCCATATAAACCTCTACACAATCATGGATTAGATCAGAAAAAAATTCCTAGTACTGCTCTTTGGAATGTTGCGGGTGCGTTACATAACCCAAAAGGAAGCACTCGATAGGCAAAAGTCCCCCATGGACAGGTAAATGTGGTCTTATCTTGATCTTCAGGTACTACCTGAATTTGATTATAGCCACTAAAACCATCCAAAGATGAAAAGTAATTTTTTCCTGCTAATGTATCTAATACCTGATCGATAAATGGCAAAGGAAAGTGATCCTTCAAAGTTGCTTTGTTCAATTCCTTGTAATCAATGCATACCCTCCATTTACCATTCTTTTTAGGTACTATAACCAAAGGAGAAACCCATCAGCTATCTGAAATTGGATAAATGAAGTTTACATTGAGTAGTTTTTGGAGCTCTTCTTTCACTATCTCCCTAAGATTTGGATTCATCCTTCTTTGAGGTTGTCTGATTGGTCTACTATTTTCCTCAATATAGATATGATGGATGCAAGTCTTAGGATCAATACCTTTCATGTCAGTATACTCCCATGCAAATGCAGTAGAATGTTTTTGCAAGATTTTGGTTAGTTCTTCTTGTTGTGACTTTTCCAAATGTTTGTTGATATTCAATGTTTTTTCTGGAAAAATCTCAATAGTAGAACTACCAAACTCTTCCATAGAGTAAAGAGACATTTGTCTTGATGATAAATATTCTATGTCAGATTCCAACCGAAATTGTGTGGGGTCATATTCTGAAGATGTCTCAAAATTTTCTAATGTGTTCAGAATTTGACTATCCTCACTGATTTCAGAAATGGTAAAGACAAGTTGTATAGTGTCCTCATCATCAACCCATTCATTGTCTCCTACTTCTGTGATTGCTTTTGCTGGAGGATACAAATTGAATTTCTTTGTCGAATTACCATTAGAGATGTACATGTCCCCAGATCTACAACTAATAAAAGCATCAGCTGTGGCTAGCCAAGGTCTTCCTAAGATAAGTGGGTGCCCTCCTAGATTACTCTTGGGAGTCAAAATCATAAAATCTACCGGATATTCCCAAGAATATAAGGAGACTGAAATATCTTCTAATACACCATCTGGTTTAATAATTGATCGATCTGCAAGTTGCAGTAAAGTAGGTGTAAAAAGAAGATTAGGAAGTTTTAGCTGGTCCATAGTCTGTCTACTCATAATGTTGATAGCAGCCCCTAAGTCAATCAATGTGTTTGGAATTTCTATCCCATTTATATGTGTCTTGACAATTGGACTACCTGGATCTACATACTTCTGCATGGTAATTTTTCCCATCATGATATCTGCAATTTTTCCTACCAGGTGGATTCTTCTTGTATCTCTTGGATTCCTTCCTGGTTTTTTGAGACTCAACTCCTTTATTATTTTTGCTAGAATAGGAATCTCTCTAATGGCTTGTAGCAAGGGAATCTCGATACAAACATTCTTTAATTCATCTAGAAAATCATAGTTAGGCAACAAGATTTGTTTTTCCACCCCTTTATCAATTTGTAATCTTTCAGGGAAAGGAGGTGTGGATGAAGATGCAGGTTGCTCAACTATAGGAGTTGTGGGGGTTAACTTTTATTTATCTTTTTGAATGTTTGAGTTTTGAAGAGGTGCTTCCTCAGAACCCTTATTGACTTTAAGAGAGTCCTCCTTAGAGGTATCTTGCTCTTGAACATCTATAGAAGTTTTTTCTAAAACTCTACCAGACCTGAGTTGTACATCATTGAGAGGAACAATCATATAGGTAGGAAATTGTTGTCCTTCTATCATGTAAATATTCTGAGGATTTTTATTGTTAGGATTTGGCAATGGCTGAGCTGGAAGTTGATTTGTCTTTTTTTGGAATGGAAGCATGAGTTGAGGATTTGGATTTTGTTGAGAAGGTTGTTGTTGTGGAAATGGCAATGGAAGTTGTAGATTTGGGTTTGGAAGTTGTGGAGCTTGTTGATTTTGAAAAGATGGAGGATATTGATAAAATTGAGAAAATATCCCATAAGAATTTTGCATACCTTGTACCCATGACTGATATGAATTTTGAGGTTGGGGCCAAGGTTGTTGCCAAGGATTCCAATTTGGTGGGGGTTGAAAATTCATAGGGTTGTTAAACCCTTGAGTTTGTTTCCCCTGCCAAGGTCTTCTTGCAACAAAACAAAGAGATTCTACTGAATTGGATCTTCTTGAAAGGCATCTTTGAGTCCAGGAATTGAAGGAAAATCCTTGGTCTCATGATTCTATGAGCAAGTCATACATGTTTCTACAACTTTTGCATCCAAGGAACATTCCCTTAAAGCATGTTTCTTCCTATATTTCGGACAAAAGATGGCTAGAGCATCAGTTTCTGCTTTCTGCTTGTTTTGAATTTTAAGGGTGTCTAGTTGTTCACTAAGGCTCCCTAAGATATCAGTTTTGAATTCATCAAGCATATTTCCAATCTCTGCCCTACTTACTGATCCAGTTGCAGATTTTTTTTCCCTGATAAGAGAAGGATCTCTAGGCCCTTTTCCCGTTTTAGATTTTCCCGTAGAATCTCTTGCTCTATACATGTCATTTTTTTTATTTTTAAGTTGGGCTAATAATTCTCTTTCTGATCTTCCAGGTCACACTAGGTGCAAGAAGAGAGCATACTTAAGAAATTATTGAACCAATAACTCTCTTTTTTGATCCTCCAGATCACATTAGGTGCAAGAGGAGAGCATACTTCAAGAAATTATCAATTTTTCCCTTCTTTTTATTGTTTTTTTTTAAAAAGAAATTGGCTACCTAGTTACACTTCCCCGGCAACGACGCCAAAATGTTTGGTCAATTTAGTGTGTCCTAAATTGCTACATTAATTTTTCAATCCGGGATTCGTAAGCTGACGAAGTGTGGCGTACTATATGTGCAAGATAACCTATCTCTTACTTTTTGTTGTTTTTGGGTTTTTTATTTATCTTGGGGGTTTTTATCTTGGTTTGTTTCCTAATGTGAGATGGAAATTATAAAAGACAAGTATGGATATAAATGTTCAAGGCAATGATGTCCTTTATAATGATTTCCCAAACTTCAAACTTCAAAAGAGTTTTAAAACATGCAATGACAAAATTAATTCCTAAAAGAAAATGAAAATGTGCCACTATACTAGTCAAACAAACAGTGAACTATTGATCATGAAACCCATTACCCTTGTTGCTGTCTAAATAAAAAAGAAACTGTGCTCAAAGAAATCCAAGAATTGCAAGCAAAGTAAAGCTAAAATCAAATTACATCAACTCATATTCTGACCCCTCACCATTAGTCTCGCTATGGCTTTAGGAGGTAATCATAAACAACTTGAACAATCTGATATCTAATTTGCAGAAAAATAAACTAATATCAAATTACACACTCATACTTCAATCCCTCACCATTAGTCTCGCTATGGCTTTTAGAGGTAACTGATAATGACATGAGCAATTTAATATCTAACTTACAGAAAAATAAACTAATATAAAACTACACACTCATACTTCAATCCCTCACCATTAGTCTCGCTATGGATTTCGGAGGTAACTGATAATGACATGAGTAATTTAATATCTAATCTAACTAATAAAGAAAATGTACAAAACTGAAATAAATAAAACAGTGCTGGAATTAAAAGCTAAGAAAAATAAATCAGCAGAAGGACAAGACTGATTCCATGTCATTAGTCATTGTAAAAGTATGTGCAAATGCCCGGGCTGCCTACTGTAATCTGGAACAAAAACACTGATCAGTTAACAGCAGTATAAAGCATGAAGAATTATGGACAAAAATAAAACGTTAATACCATAAGAGATGTAATATATACACGTGAATAACTATGGCATAATGAACGTAAGGAAATAAAGCATGAAACTATACAACAATAAACAAAACCTCGGCGTGTGCAGGGGCCCTCTGCACAATCCTCGGGGAACAGCTATCAAACACGAATTATGCTTATGAACAAAGTCTTCTCATGTATTCAAAACACAGTCATAACAAGGAAATAATGTCACGGCACAGTGGGCTTTCTTTACAGCAAAATTACATTACAAAAGCTAGCTACTATGCGTATGAGAACACATTATTTATAACAGAGGATGACATAACTACTTTCCTACAATCTGCGCTGATAAAAGACACGTGAACAACCACGTCCAGAAATTTAGCATTATGGCTGCCGTGAAGATTAAATCTATGGAGGGTGGCCATTGGATTCGGCTTATGGAGCAGTTCACAGGTGTTGATATGTCCCCTGAGATTTAGGAACGGCCACGCAAGTCTTCACGTGGTGAAAAATAGAGTTCTGTCACCGTAGGACTCTTAGGTTGACCACCACTTGACTACCTTTGACCACGGCCTTCTTTGGTGAATTCGACTGAGCCAATAGGACTCAGTCCATATCCATGTTATTTCAAACTTGCCCATGTGGCTTGATTTGCCTGAAGACACCTGCAATATAGAATTTAACAAAATGGCTGTGGAAAGTTGAAGCAGTTGCAGAAAGTGACAAGATTTCGCAGCTCAATGAGCAAAAATCTAATTGAAACAGCAGACACAAAACATAGTTAAAAACCACTTTAAATTCTCTTTTATGATTAATATGCAATGATGTTGATGACTTAGGAGGTCCAGGTAAATGGAAAAAGTCTAGAAAGGTGTATAGGAAAGATGCAAGTTTGGGACTCAACAACATTTACTATTCACAATGATAAATATTTATCATACATTGGACTGACTCTTGGATTCCATATTATAGGGTCTCTTGGAATCCCTTTGACCGTTCACCTTCTACACTAACCCTAGGAGGATTAGGTGTCCAACATTCCCTCCCTTAGTCCAAAGGGGTATGTATGAGTCTAAGAAGAGAGTTTTAATACAAAATGGTAGCACTATGCTGAATGTGCTCTCTGAAATGTTGGTATAAGGAGGTGGTTTAAGGATGACCACCAACACTGGAACAATTAGTGCAGTTCCCGAAACTCTTCCAAATATGGAAAGAAGCTAAGGTCTAAATTCTCCTAATGCTTTTAAGAGGGAGACCTTTAACCTGGAAAAGGGAGGTCCGCAACCCGCATAAAAGGGAGAAGCTCAACCTAAAAGGGATGTCTCAACCTACAGTGGTTTAAGGATGACCACCAAATCTGGAATTCTTAATGCAATTCTTGGAACTCTTCCAAAACTGGAAAGAATTTGAAGTCTTCTCATAGAGGAAGTGTCACCAATTCTTTGAAGAGGGAGAAGCTAAGCCTCGCATAAATGGTTTAAGGCTGACCAAAAACCGAAGGTATGCTCATGGGCATATTCGTATCTAGCTACAACTGTGAATCTGGTATGGCAGGTTGTGGCTCAGGCCCGCTTGATGTGGCTTTGAAGCTTTTAGATGACCATCATCCCTCCCCCCCCCACCCTATCAGATACAAGGTGAGATGATGGTGAAAATCCAACTGTAATGCATTTTAATATTCTAGAAGAGATTTTGACATATGGCTGAAACATCTTTTTGGCTGTTGATGACTATTTCCAAGAAGCGATCCATCCAAGATGAATCTTTGTTCTTGAAGGAGCCTTGTTTCTGAAGCATATGTGTGAATTATTAGTGGTTTTATGACAATTATTACGTGGATGAAGATAAAAAAATAATCTTTCATATGGACAACTCAATCACAATGTTGGAATATAACAATCTGTTGTGGCTGCTATGGAAGAGGAGAAAAATCTGTAACAATTGAAGGTGAAATGTCATGAATAAATATAACACTTTGAAACTGGATGGGCTTGGAATAATATGGCATATGAAAGGAAACATCCTTGTGATATCTAAGACCTGTTCTGTGCTTCTTATGGACAAGCTCTTCCCAAGGTATGATGATTGGCTTGGGAAGTGCAGGATAGATTTTTTATTATGAATTCAAATCTACTCTTGTATTGGGTTTAGTGATGTGAATAGTTTCTTGTTGCTAATGGGACTTTGTCTTAATGTTCTGAACAAAAACAAGTTCAAAATGAAAACTCTTCTACTGAAGTTCATCTCGCTGTAACTGTGATTCAAGTTGCAAAAACTCTATCATTTCCTATGCATTTTGTAGACATGTTTGAATGTCGACAAGAGTGGTTTATTTGATTTTTACTCTACCATACAAAATTGACTGTATTAAAGTATTCAATGACTAATACAATTGGTTTGAACCATTTTTTTAGAAAATCAAGATCAACAAATAAAGGTGTCAATTTTCACCAAAAACACACCCTCCAACTCTATGAATAACTTTCATTCAGTTTTGATACCTCTAGACACTGAATAATCCATCATATTACTCACTACAGATAAAACTAGCATATAATCACGCCCTCTAGCATACAATAGAACATAGTCAACATCATCAACATGAAGTTTAACACAAGGTAACAAGTATATGAATAGAACTATTCTTAAGAAAATGCAGCATAACCATTACACTAATAAGGCATTGATCGCAACATAAATTCCACCAATACCCATATATATTGAATAAGAGATGTAATGGATGAACTTTGATCTCACAAATGAAATGAAAAATTCCAGCGCATATACCATAGTTCAAAAAAGGAACGACCCTCAAATACTGGACAAAAGATCACTTCCCACTACACATACAACGTATAGGTAAACACACAGAACAACGAGATGATCAATTTGAACAATTTTATATCACAGACCCTTTATCCCTACCGCTCCTTTCAACAAGCATTACAAGAGGTGTTACAGGCCAGGAGAGGAGTATTACAACGAGAGCAGGAACAAGGGGTTTCGCATATGGCTCGGATCTTGTTCCACTCTCGAGGCCACTGCGAGGGACTTTGATACCACCTTTTTTTCCTAAGATTCCCTCTGTCACTCTCAATTTCCTTGAGGAAGCACGTAAGGAGAAACAAAATGGCTTCAGGCTTTTGCAGCACGGGGAGATCTCACCATCGTCTATGCATGAGAGCACAGTAATGGAGGCTGAGAGTGGCGTAATTGAAGGGTTGAAGCATAGTAATGGAGGCACTGAGCTGTCGGAGGGAGGAGTTACTGTGTAGGATAAGGGTCAGCTGTATGGAGCCTAGAGGCCAAGAACGAGAGGGATGGTTACGTGTATGGAGTGCATGAGGTTTGATGCCAGCACTCGCTCACAGTATTGCGCTCACCACTGTGAAAAATAGAGTGCTATGCGCACTTAGAGAAAATTGTAGATGCATTACAATCAGGAAACATAATTTAATTTGTCAAAGTGAAAATGGTTTTACCAAAGGCAGGTAATGGAAGAGGGGTAGAGAAATAATGCTACATATGGATGAAGAGGCAGAGCAACGTTATATGTTATGAAATATCTGACCATTAGATGAGTTAGGCAGTGAATAGCGAGATAGGAGTTACAAATTAGAAAATGCTAAAAATGGGGGCTGGAAGAATATGAAAATGCCAGGGCCAGGTGCGCGCTCTGATACCATGTCAAACATAAGCATGGTAATGCATAAAAGACATGAAAGATAAGAATCCAATACATCTATTATTCACAATGATACATATTTATCATACATTGGAGTGACCCTTGGATTCCATATTCCAGGGTCTTTTGGACTCCCTTTGACTGTTCGCCTTCCACACTAACCCTAGGAGGATTAGGTGTCCAACACACACACACACACACACATATATTCATTTTTTAATTTTGATTTATATAAATTTAATTTGTATTATTTTTAAAAATATATATAATGTTTTTTATTTTTTATTTTTTTTATTTTTATTTTTTAAATTTTAATTTATATAGTTTAAAAAAAGCATTATTATTTTTTTTTGAATTTATATTGATTTAAAAAAAAATTGTGTTGTTAAATTAAAAAAAAAATAGTTTAATTAAGCTATGTGTTTTTTAATTAACTAATATATATATATATATATATATATATATATATAAGGAAGATGACATGAAAGAAGATCTCTGTGAATGTTTTTGGACCAAGGGAAGCAATTCCATCATCTAAAGTTGCAGCTGGACGCACTATGGATACTATTGAACACACCTGAACTAAGAAACATCATAAAATTCAAGCAAGTGGACCATCAAGTACATTCAATATTATTTCAGAATGGAAGAATGCACGAGAAACAAATAAAACAAGTTTTCCATGGCATGTTAAAGACATTGAAACCGATGATGGTGTACATATCTATTTGTATTGTGGTATGATTAACTTTGGCGAATCATATGAGGTGATGAGCAGAGTACGAGACATATGTTTGGTGCCGAATACATACACATTTTATGTTCTTTTAAGATTGGTCAATACACGTGAAAATGTTAGGTATCGTCTCTCAAAGGTCCAGTATGATACAGATGAAGAATCTACACAATTGTGTGAAGAAATCGGAAGAGACATTGAAAATAACATTGTAAGTATGCTTATTTATATTTTGTGTTATGCATTATTTTAAGGATCATCAATTATTTTATAAATTATTGATCATTGACATATTTTATTTTGTTTCATAGGATTTTGCTGAGAGTATTTCAATCATTTTGGAGGGTATTCATTATCTAGAGCCAAATATTATGCCTATGATCAACAATTTCCATACAGAGACAGAAGAATAAAAAATAAAAAAAAAATAAAAAAATGAATTGGACTAATTCTATTAATAAAAAATATGGTACATGAGAAAGTACAATCAAGAGAAACAAAAACACGGCCTACCGGAAATGATTTGATATCAACATCGGTCACCGGAGAGAGAAAAAAGACAAGTGAGGAGCAGCAAGAAGAGACTAGAAAGCAGGAAGGAACCGACTCCTACCCAGAATTGGTAGAGTTTTCCACACGAAGTTTCTTCCCTTTCTTTTTGTTGACTTTAACCCAACCATCCTGGTGAGTATGTGCTGGGACGATTTGAAGACTGGAGTTCTCCAAAAGAGGGGCCTCCTTATCTGAATCAGAGGAGGCAGACTCATGGCTACGCTTCTGAGTGACGGTGGTATCAGGGGGATGCTCGGGAACATCGGTGGAAAATTTTTCAGTCTGAGGAGCAAGATATGATTCTGCGTCGCTCCCATCATCAACAGAGCTTAAGGAGGTAGAATCTGCAGCAGGCGGCGGGTAGCAAGGAGTCCATTTTTTGGAATTGGACTTTGTATGGTTTCCTTTAGTCTTTTTGTCTGCAAGAGTGGGGTAGGAGTTCTGCAGATGCCCTGATTGGTGGCAGTGACGGCAGCAGAATGCAGTGTTCTCGTAGTCTAAGATCTGAGTCCAGAAAAAATCGCCGACCTTGATGATGAATTGATCAGGCAGTCCTTTGCTGATATCAGCCTCCACGCATATTCTGGCATATGTGTAGAGGCTCTGAAGTGCCCTTTCAAAATCTACCATGAGAAAGCGTCCCAAGGTATCGCCCATGCGTCTAAACACATCCAAATGCCAAAGATGGATAGGTAAGTTGGGAAGCCTGATCCAAACAGGAGTTCTGGTGATGGTAGCTATAGTAGGGTTGAAATCTGGGAACCATGGGGTTAAGAAGAGCCCAGCATTTCCAAAAAACTAGGGACCTTCCTGTAAGGCCTGCTCATAATGCTTGGAGTGATCGAACAATACCATGAAGAATCCTCGTGAGCAGCAATTGACCTGGCATTTGCTAGTCCAGTTTTCGTGGATCCAATCAAAGAGATCCTTTGTTCACGACCAGAGTCCATTAAATATGCAAATGATGGCTCTATCTGCATATTTTTGAAGATCTTCTGCGAGAACTGGCAATGGGATCTCAATAGAAGGTACTTCATCCAGTTTGTCAACCAGAAAAGGCTGGGGTTTTGGGGCTGCAGGGGGTTTGGGGTTCTGAGAAAATACAACATTTTTGTAAGAGAGGGTAGGGGCTGAAGAAGACTGTCCCACTGCCCCTCCTCTCAAACGAAGGGTGAACACTATGGAATCATTTCTGTTAATGTTGTAAGCAGAGAGGGAAAGAAGATCCTCAAGATGCTTACCTTGGAAAATAAGTCTCTGAAGTATTGAAGGAATCCCAGTCCGTTGTTCCAGATTGAGCTTCAGATTCTGTATCAGATCTGTAGAAGAAACCCAAAGCAAAAGAGTTTTGCCAGAGAGCATCCGGAGTTGAATCTGAAAAGTGGCAGGGTGCTTTTTAATGGCAGAGTCTGCGCAGCAACGAGGGGCGGATCTGCTCTTGCGTACATCTCCAAACCTCTGCAAAGAAAGTCTTTGGGGGAGGGAAACACATGTATACCAATGCCGGATCTGCATTAGGGCGGCGCTGTCATTTGAACCCATCTTTTTAAAACAGCTCTGAGAAAAAAGGGGGAAGGTTCGCAGGAAACCCAGCAACTCCTGGCCCAACCGCAGTATGGAGGGGGAAGCAGGAGAGTATTCGCGACCCCTAAACTCCACTGCAGTCCACAAGTGCCGATCTAAGGGACGCATCTGCCAGAAGTTGTAAACGGAGGCGGAGACAGAGCTTATGTTGAAGCCTGCAGAAACTGCCTGTTCGAGGACTGCAGAAAGACCTCGGGGCTGAGAGACTGCATCGTCTGCATCGTCCTTGGGCTCAGTAAATCGCGTGCCCTTTGAAAGAGCATCGACCTCCAGTGAAGAGGCATTTAGTCCATACAGAGGCATCGATAGGCAAGGGACTATAGCTAGAGTCTCCCCATTAAGCTTCCCATTTGGAACAGCAGCGGGGCGTTGATCAGGTTCAGAGGCCCGAATAGCCGAGTCGGCGGGGGCGGCAGCAGGACGAGACGAAACCCTAGCCATCTCTCGATTTCTCCACAGAGACAGAAGAATAAAGGAGAAGGAAGACAATAGCAATAACTCATGAAATAAACAAAGAATCACTAAGGTGGGTAAATCTAATAAAGCTAAACATGTTTCTTTTGAAGATGTTGAAGTTGAAGCTGAAAAATATGTTCCGAGGAGGAGATTAGAACCATTGTTGAAAAGGAGAAAAGAAATAAAATACCAAAAAGAAAAATACCCATGGATATCTCTCTTCTAGTTGATGGTGAAGAGATTTTTTATATAGAAGAAGATATGTTAACCGGTAAGAAGAAGAAATCAAATGTTGGTCAATTTGTTAAAATCATGGGCAAGAATGAAGAACAGAGTGAAAGCTCTAAAGGCAGGAGAGAAATCATAAAATCATGTGCTGAGTTAGAGGATGGCATTATTAAAACAAAACCAAATTCCATTTGAGATCACTTGAGGAAGAATAAATTAATTAATGGTGCCCAAACATTTCAGCTTAATGTCAACCAATTCTATAGGACAAATGAAGGACAATCTCAATATCAAATTAGAAAGACAAACCACCTACATGTCCATAATTTGAAAACATTATTGAGGTTTAATCCATATGCGCATGTGTTGGATTATGTGGTTTTTGTTGATCCAAATTAAGTTCCCAAAAAACACGCATTTGAGAGGACACAATTTTTTGAATATATATATTATTTAATTGGAGGGAGCCATTCAACAGAGGCTAAAAGACAATTGACCGAGGAATATACCAATAAATCTCTTTTTGAAACAATGAGATGCATCATTTACGCCGGTTTAACATAAACATAAGAAAAGTTATTGTAATGTGATTATAATGCAGATAATGAGTATATAATGCTTATGACTTTCATCCAAAGGGTAAGATTTATTCATAATGAATTTGTAGAAAAATGTGGTGGGGATAAGACAAAATTCAGTCTAAGATTTCAGAAGGAATGTTTAATGGAAACATGTTATCAAATTGAGGATAAAATCAATTCAAAAGGTGGCAAATTAAATTCACATTTATTCAAAGGCATGGATAAAATTTTGCAGTTGGAATTTAGAACTTGGGTGATATGGGAATTGATTTATGAGATTTTCGACTGGCAGGAGAATATTTCCATAAAAATTAGAAGGTTAAAAATTGTAAACACATAATATGTACCAAAAGTAAGACAAGTCCTAAAATGAAGCAAATTATAGATGATATGTCTATCACACCTTGGAGAATAATGCAAGGAGTGAAGGATGAGAAACTAGTCAAATTAATAGTATGTCGTGTGAAGTCAGGTGGATTATCAATGGATGAAATGTGCTCAGAATTTTAAAAGTAAGTTTGTTGAATTATTTTTAAATTTTCTTGGATTACAATTTTCATTTAGATATAACATATTGTTTTTGGTAGTATTTTTTTATACATATCACTATATTATTTATTCTGTCAGAAGATTTATATGAAAATGCAAGAACATATGGTTAAAATGTTTTTTTTTTTTTGGTAAGTTAGGCTAAAATATATTGATTCGAATTAAAAATTTACATATGCTATAGGCTGAGTTGGTAAGCTACGCTTATCCTATCCTAGCCTTCATTTATTTCAAAGTAGTGCAGGTATGGGGCTACCTCCTTGGAGGAAACTAGCCCTGTAATAACATCAGACAGAAAATTACAAAATGTGTCGTGGCACATGTGAAAGTAAAAGTTCTGTGATAAGAGCTGAAATAATAGAAAACTAAAAAGAGTTGAGCGACCGTGCAGTCATGGTGTTTCTGCATTGTCCTCGCTGTCTCGGTCCTCCTCCTTGATACGAAAATCATACTCCTGCGCTATGGCCCCCTCCTCAGCAGTAGGTCGATGTTGAGGCCTAGAAGCAGGTGAACAAAGAATGGGAGCGACTGGGTACTTAGCATCCATTATACACGTCCAAATGCCCTTCGAGTCCATGATCCATACGTCGGTGTCTTCCCCCACTACCTCCTGAACCAGAAGAGGCTCGGTTTTATGGGGCATGGGGTGCTCCTGGTGTGCTATGGTGGATTTCCTGGGTCTGCTTCTGCCTCTCTGCATTTCTTGAACAAGGGCCTCGTCCTCCCGGTCTTGCATAGGGCTATGGGGAGCATCCCAGGCATGGATTCCAGAAGAGGAGCCCTCAAAGGATTCCAAACGGTTATCGGGCCGTCGCTGGTAGCGTATTGGGAACGCGCCTCTTTGGTCAACCCTGATTTTCCTTTGGCGCAGACGAGGAGCCATGGGATAGTGAAGAAAAAAGGAGATGGGAGGCTGAGAGGTATAGATAAGTTTCTCTTTGGGGAGGTGATTAATACAGGAGCAAAGACGAGAAGTGCGTAGCGGAGAGCTATTGGGTAAGGTGGCATGCAGGTGGAGGATGCACAGTTGGGGGAGCTTGATGATGAGAGCACACAATTAGGGAGGTGTGTGACCGAGGGGGTCCCTAGCAATCTAGCACTGGGGGGGAGGCTACGCAGTGGGTGGAGTGCGCAGCTGGGATGAAACTAAAGTAGAGAGGCTAAGAGGGCTTTGCAAGCCAGAGGGAGAAAATTTTTATTAACAATATGTGGAGGGGCCTCCCCTTTTGTAGACCTCTGGCACAAGCGGAGATGCTGTGAATTATTGTGACATGCTCGTAGGTGCATGCTGCGACGGTTCTCATGTGGTAGCATGTGATTCGAGTTATGGCCGTGAGTCATAACCATCTGGGAGCTCATTCAAATGATTGCAACAGAGAGGTTCCACCTAGGGTGGTTGCTAGTGTTGTGTGTCTTCGTAATCCCTTGCCTCCATCACCTCATGCGAATTATTGCAGAGAGGTGGTTCCACTTCAGGTGAATTCATGCGTTGCAGATATTTATTAGCTTGTACATGGGAGGGAATGTTTTCATACGTGCGTGTCATGTCATCCACATTTAGGGAGGTTAAAATGTTGAATGAAGAGAGTTGGGATGATGTTGTATGCAACTATCGAGAATCAACTTCTGTTGGCATTATGATGTAATATGTTGTCCTTGATGACAACCTACTCGATGAGTTTCCATTTTGATGAAAACCTATTTGTTGAAGATGTAAACTTGATGTATCTACAAGCCAGTTCAGATGTGACAGAGAAAGGAATACCAGTCAATGACAGAGGAATGATGAAGGTAAATTTTCAAGAAATATACGCAGGTTTGATGAAGGGAAGCTGTGTATACTCACAAGTTCAATGAATCCAAGTCTTGTATATATCCAGAATTTGTGTATACATAGTTTTTGCGAAGAAAAGTCGCGTGTACACACAGGTACAAAGAAGAAAAGTCGCGTATGAGTTGGTGCACTAATTTTAACAATATGAAGGGTCTTTACCATGGTATTAGCCCACAATATTGAGCGCAGTAATGACTATTTTATCCCGTCCAACAATACCACCAGAACTTATGCAGTTTTGGATCATGGTATTGGCTAAGGCTCAAACTATATAAGGAGGAGAATGTCATAGTGCAAGGGTGTGCATATGAATGAGAATTGAATGAATAATTCAGTCTGAAGTATATTTGCATGGATTGGGATATATTCAATAGATAGATTCGATATTTTGATGCACTCATGAATACAATAATGGATCAGGATCTCTAGACTTGAAATGACTATGTATTTGCATGATCTGTTTATGATTTGTTTAGATCTGTGGTCTGGCCCATAATTGCTGAAGTAAATGATATGATTTGAGAAAGTTTGCTGCTTTGAAGTGTTGCGAAGTCCTGTAATACTTACAAATATATATGCTGGTTTGTCATGGTGAAAGCGTGTATACCCATGAGTTCGTTTCAAAAAAGGCGTGTATGGAAGTTAGGGTTATTTTTGAAGATTACTGAAGAATATGTTTGATCATTTCTGCTATGTTTTTTCTATCTATCAATGAAGTTTTCATGTATATTTGGATTGTTTGAATACTGATTATACTTCTAAATGATTATGTATAAATATGACCAGTGATTGGTTGATTGAGAATGATGGATGCTACTGACTGAAAAAGGATTTTGTGAATCTGAAAAAGTGTGCCTGAATGTATCTGATCTGTTCTAAGTTTGGTAAGATCTCTAAATTCAGTATATAAATATCTATACTCAGGTTTCTCCACAGAAAAGCGCGTATACATGAAGGTTACTGTAAGTGAAGTAGCGTATACTGTTTGTTTTATGAGTGATCAGGGTTGAAGTTGATTTTGTGTGATAATACAGAAGTCTGGGTTTAATGCTGTGATCTAGTTACAATGATCTCACTGTTATGTTTGAAGATTGGTTGATGGATATTAGTGTTGATCTAAAAATTGTGTTGTGTTGAAGCTGTTGGATCCAGTGTGAAAATTTATGAAACGTGGTCTGCAGTGGTTTTGAGGGTTGAAGCCTTCAGTGTGGAAGTTGAAGCTTCCTACCAGTAGAAACTGGTGATCAGTTAAGGGGGTTGAATCTCCCTTCTAGTAGTGGATGGTAAACGAGATCAGGGGGTTGGAGCTCGCTTCTAGTAGCAGTTGGAGAATGAGAAAGGTTGCAAAATTCTGCAGGTGGGTGCCTACATACTGGTATGAGTCTGCATCAATACAACATTGCAAACATTTTTCTATATAATAAATATTGAAGCAAGAGATGACAACAATGGTGGTTTTCTCCCCACTTGGGTTTTCATCTTAAATATTAGTGTTTATGTGTGATGCCTTTGTGTTTTGATTTATTATATTATTACTACACATGTTTACTGCTTAAATGTATGATGCATAACTGATGAACTGGGTTAAGTAAAGTTTCTGAAGATTTATCTGAACAATAAGTTATCTGGGTATACACATGTTTCATTTGAGAAAGCCACATGCATATGTTGGTTTGATTAATTAGAGTCACTTATATAAATCAATAAGGAAAAGAAAATATTGTGTGTAGTGCTAATACTGATTCAACCCCCCTTCTTAGTATTTTCCCAACAATTGGTATCAGAGCCAGGTTTTTCTGAAGAAGTTTAATCGTTAGAAGGAAGATCGTCCAAGATGAGAAATAAAGATGGACCAATATATATTAGACCACCACTCTTTAATGGAAGCAATTTAATCTTCTAGAAGACAAGAACAAGATCCTATCTTCAGTCTCTTGGAGCAGATGCTTGGGCAATTTTTTGAAGGCGGTTACCAATATCCAGCTATAGTTCCCATAGATCCAGTAGCAGGGAAGAACTATGAAACTAGTGCAAAAGATGTCAATGCTTTATTGGTGTTAGCACCCAATCTGAACCTCAGGCTGAAAAAGGAAAATCAGGGTAACAACTAAACCACGCTCAACCTTGTAGCTAGCCCTACAAGGACAGGAGAGGGCTCTCTCCATAGAATAGATACTCAATAAAATAATAAAGCACTCATTTTCAGGCTAGATATATAAATGGGAAAAGGGATTTTAATAAATGACTGAATTTTCAGGGATGTATGGGACAAAAGGATAGCATGAGCTGAGGAAATAAAATTAGGATACAAAGTATTTCATGGGGAAAGATAGGCAGGAGATTTAGCAATCAAGTTGAAATAATATGGAGTGGAAAGACCGTTGAGAAAGCTGAAAAGGGCATGATAAATGAATCCTTTTCAAACAGAAGAAAATACACAGAGTATGAATGATTCCCCAAGGTAGAGAATATAAGAATGGATTCTACCTTTCTGACTTGAAAACATTCAACTGGAAACTTTTGTGAATGAATGATGGAACATAACAATGTACATATGAAACATAAAGGAGAGACATATGCTAAAAATCATACCACATGAATCTCATAAATTAGAGTTGCATCACTTTATTTAATTCCCTGCCAAACTGTACAATGGAGCGCAGAGCTCACTGCCACACTATTCCCCTACTTCTGAGTTTTTCAGACCTCAGATTTTTCAGACCTTTACAAATAATTAGAATTTACAATAAATAGACAGATTTGCAAGAACAAAAATCGATGGGAAGAGGAGGAATCACAACTGAAGATGGAAGGCCAAAAGCCAATAGTCTCTCAGTAAAGGGAGAGCTACGTTACATTATTTCATTTGAAATTTTTGGATATCCAATGAGGAGGTGAAACCTGTAGTGTGGATCCTTTCGAATCATTACTGAAGATGTGACTGTTACAATTTTGTTTCTCGGCCTTTGACGTTTCACTTTCCATTAGTTATTTATTCTCTGGCTTTTGATAGAACGATGAAAAAATGAATTTATGCTTTTCGTGAAGGGAAAAATGCATTTTAAATGGGAAAAGGGAAGGGAAATGGAGGCGGGAACCACATAAATCGCAATCGCAGTGAGCCGGGTAGAGGGATATCATATATGAAACAAACAGTGTAATCTCAATCGGAATGGAGTGGGAGAGGAAGAACATGTTCAATATAATGAAACATATTAATATGAATAAACATATTATAATATGTTCATCGCAATCAGAATCGAGATCGGGGAGCAGGCGGAGTGATATTATATAATCGCAATTGGAAATCAGAGTTGGGGAGGGGAGCAATATATATGAAATAAAACTTCCAATGCGATTGGATGGGAAAAGCCTTTGTATAAATAAATATAATAAAAGCTTTTGGATTACAAAGGAAAAGGAATTTTATTATATGGATGGGCGGAATATTTCAGTGATCAGACCGGCAGGTCAATCGAAATCGGAGATCGGGAGCGGGGAGTAATCGCAATCGGAAATCAGAGTCAGGGAGGGGAGAAATATATATGAAATAAAACTTCCGATGTGATTGGATGGGAAAAGCCTTTGTATAAATAAATATAATCAAAGCTTTCGGATTACAAAGGAAAATTCCTTTTATTATATGGATGGGCGGAAGATTTAAGTGGTGGGACCGGCAGGTCAATCGCAATCGGAGATCGGGAGTGGGGAGTAATCGCAATCGGAAATCAGAGTCAGGGAGGGGAGCAATATATATGAAATAAAACTTCCGATGCAATTGGATGGGAAAAGCCTTTGTATAAATAAATATAATCAAAGCTTTCAGATTATAAAGGAAAAGGCCTTTTATTATATGGATGGGCGGAAGATTTAAGTGGTGGGACCGGCAGGTCAATCGCAAACGGAGATCGGGAGCGGGGAGTAATCGCAATCGCAACGGAGCATAAGGTATTTGTGATGCGATTGGAGGAGGGGATGCGATTCATTGTGGGCCGTCCGACCGGTGGGGGTAATCAACGGTCGGATGGGAATTGGGAGTCGCAATCGGAGGATCGGGGAAGGGACTTACGATTGAGTCAATCGGAGTGATGGTGCGATCGGCGGATTGGAGGTAAGTTGCGATTGCGATGATCGGAGTTAAGTGCGATCAATCGCATCGCAAGTGTTTGCGATGAACTGATCAGAACTCTTCATATAAATGTTGTGATTGAACAATTTTTGCGATTGCGATTTATAACAAAGAAATTTAAAATTTATATTATAAAGTTTCTATTATATGCGTGGTGGGGAAGTGGTTTATATGGCGGGGGGGTTATAATATGATATAACTTTGCCAGAAAGTCTATGGGTATGGAAAAGGGGAAGTGGTTTTAATTAAATCACATATGTATTCAAAGTTTTATAATGCGATTTTATAATCGAAAAGGGGAGAAAAGGGTTTCTTAAAGGGAATTGAACATAAAGTTAAAAGGGAAACATGGGAAATATGGGGGGCTTAGGGAATAGAGGGCTTTTACCTCACTTAAGCATAAAATTCAATCCAGAAGTCAGTTTTTAGAGTGTAGTATACCATTGGAAAGATTTTCCCGGGCTCTTTCTGATGGATCTACTTTGAAGATGCTTTGGTGCTAAACATGCTATGGAAAACTTCTCTGAAGGCAGGGACATCACTTTGTGGAGATAACAGATTTTGAATTGTGACTGAAAGGCAAAGTATTATGTTTTCACCTCAAAACATGGTTTTGAGGTGAAAATTACATCAAACTAAATGAATGATATCTTTGATCCTCTTGGTGCTATAATTTTGAGTTTATTGACTTCCTCATGACCTTGCTGATCTTTATTAACACTTGACTCTTTAATTTGACCATGGTGAGACCTTAGAGACTAATGAGACCCATCCTATGACCTACTGATATGATTTTGAGAATGAAAGTGACTAATGACTGAATACCATAGGGAGGAAAGTGAGCAAGTACCTCATGAGGGAAAACTGATAAAAATTACTACCATCAATGAATCCATGACCTAGCGGAATGGTGAAATTTATTCGGTATGAGACACCTAATATGCAAATGTAAAAGAGCAGTTTTGATCACTGATGGCAGTATGACTAGACTGACACTAACATTGGCTCCAATGGGGATGGTAGCTCCTTGGAGGTGCCAAGAACACCATAGACCAAGTAGCCTTATCCATAGGGCATGGAGTCAAAAATACTGACAAACTGACACAATGCAGACTAACACTAACTCAAGACTAAAACTGAGGACTGAAATAAACCCGTACCATACACATATCATCGAAGCTTTATAGCCTTCACCTCGGGCCCCAAACTTCAATGATTGTGTACTCTGAACTCTGATAAACATAACATGGTATATACAATGGTGATGACATAGATTTTTGATCCTTTGTTTTCAACAATGGTAGTGCTTCAAAAGCCTACCATTTACTACTCCTCCAGGGCAATCTTGGCCATCCATTTCTGAAAGCAAGAAGGCGTTTTGTCCTCTGTATGCTGAGATCCTATATGGTCCTTTCCACAGATTGTCGAACTTACCATGCTTCCCCTTGTCTTCATTTTTGGCATCCCATTTCCACACTATATCATCCAACTAAAAATTTTCTGCTTTTGTCTTCCTGTCATAGATCTTTTTAATCTTCTCCTACAATTGAATAGCGTTCTGTGACACTTCCTCTCTTGTTTGCTAAAGGTGGATCATCTGATTGATCCTTCACTGATTGTCATCGTCCTCACTGCCAAATTCTTGCAATAATCTCAAAACTGGGACTGTAAGGGATGTAGGAAAGATAGCATCAATACCATAAACCAGCTGAAATGGTGACATACCTATTGATCTTTTACTGCTAAATTTGTCTACCCACAGTGCGTTGATGAGCTTTCGGTGCCAGTTTCTTTTGTTTGCCTCCAACATTTTCTTAGTTATATTTACCAATGATTTGTTAGATGACTCATCCAGGCCATTTCCTTGTGGATAATGCTCTATTGAATGGCCCAGCATGATGTTGTATTTGTCACAAAAATCTATCATTTTCTTTGATCTGAATGTTGCTGCGTTGTCTGTTACGATTTTGCATGGGCAGCCAAAACGAGATAAAATATTCGATTCCGGGAATTGAATGATTATCGTGTCTGTTGCTTGCTTGGCTAGGATGGCCTCGATCCATTTCGTAAAGTAATTTGTCCCTGTCAATATCCATCGGTGCTGTGCTGAGGACGCGGGGTGAATTTCTCCTATGAAATCAAGCCCCCATTGCTGAAAGGGTGCGTTCAATGAAACTGGTTTCAAAGGGAGTGGAAGAAATTTCTTCTTCCCTTGGAAGATTTGGCATTCATGACATGTCATCACTATCTTATATAAATCAGAGAATAATGTGGGCCAATAATATCATGCTCTCAATACCTTGTTAGCTGTAGTCTTCCAAAACAAGTGACCGCCACAGTCACCTTTATGAAACTCGTGCATTACCTTCTGCGCTTCTTCTTCAACCAAACAATTGAGAAGAATGTCTCCTAGATATTTCCAATACAGAGCGCTGTCTAAAATGCAGTATTTTGAAGATTTTAGCTTCAGGGATCTACCTTTACTCTTAGACATGCCTGTAGGAGGTGACAAGTGCTGAAGGACATAGACGATATCAGAATACCACGAGGACTGTAGAAAAATATCTGGAATTGGAACCAACAAACCTTCATCTTCATTTTTCTGCCACTAATGTTATGAGGTTTATATCTAAAACACACAGATTTGATTGGGCCATCAGTTTTGCCAAGCCTTGGCCTTTGATCAACTTCGTGGGCTTGATCTCCAGATCGTACTCCAACATAGCTGCTATCCACTTACCTCTCCGACCTTCTGGATCAATTTGCATTAACACATCCTTCACAGCTGCATTAGGGACATAAGCTATAGTATGTGAATGCAGAATATAGACCCTGAATTCCTTCAATGCCTTGATAAGAGCCAATGCCCGCTTTTCAATAATATTATACCTCAAAGCGGCATCTCTAATATTTCTACTAAAGAAGGCAATTGGATTTTCGATCTCGTCTCTCTTTTGCATTAAAACAATAGCTAAAGTATTTTCTGATGCAAACAAAATTATGATGAAGTCTTGAGTGTAGTCGGGACTGCTCAAAACTGGGGCATTGGACAAAGCAAAATTTAGCAGATTGAATGATTTGATAGCCTCCTCACTCCATTTAACAGTGCTATCCTTTTTCAACATATTGGTCATTTCCCTCAAATTTTCAGCCAGATTGGGTATAAATCGACGTAAGAAGTTCATCTTACCATTGAAATCTTGGATCTCCTTCTTATTTCGTGGCAGGTCTATGAGCTGAATCTCCTCCACTCTAGCTAGATCGATGCGAATACCATATTTGGAGATGATATGCCCCAGCAGCTTGCCTTCGTCCATGGCAAAGAGACACTTCATGGCAAAGAGACACTTCTTGGGATTGAGAGAAATTCCAAACTTTCTGCATCGCTGAAAAACGACTCTCAAATGGTGCAAATGCTCATCATCTGATCCTGAAAACACTGTCAAAAAAACATCTTTTTCATTTGCAAAAGTGATGTCCATTGCACGCTGGAAATTAGCTCCTACATTCTTCAGTCCAAAAGGCATTTTGGCATACTGGAAGGTTCCCCAGGGTGTTTTGAAG